>OY720192.1:8663470-9014865 GCA_963082885.1 Parascotia fuliginaria
AACATCATAAACAGCCTGACTAAATATGTCCGCTACAGAACATAGATCTCTAAGTAAGATTTGGTCAAGACTATAGTCATCACGTCTGGCAGGGGTATTGGTATTGGTCAGTAAATTTATATTTTAGTATCTACGCAGATAACGAGTTGCCCGATACCTGGTATTAGACCTCGTACGATGTAACCGAGATTTAAAGAGATATGTACTTAATGGTACCATATTTAAATAATATTTGACAATGAGGATTTTATTAAACGTTTTCTCATCACAGCCTATAATAGAATAAACATTAAGATTTATGCAATACGTAAATGTCACGTTAAACATAAGAAAACAAATATTTAACGTCTGTATTCTATGTAAAGATCAGTTTTGTTTTCGTTTTAGTCTTAAAGAGTCTTGAATAAAATATCTACATACCTAACCTACTATGTACTATGATTAAGACTGTGAGCATCGGCAATCGTCCAAGTTTTATGTGTGTTCATTGGGCAAAAAAGTATTTATTACATGAATAATAAAAACTTTATAGGGTTCCAAGATCATCAACGATTCAAAAAATCCACCTTTGACCTTACAGATCAAAGATAAATTTACATTGCACTTTGGATAAACTATTGGTACTTTACAAAAAACATAAGTGTTCCAAAGCTTATAATATTAAGTAATGTTATACCTTAAGTAACTGTTATAAGGGTTTACAGTGACAACAAAGAATTCACTATTATTAATTTCTTGCTACGAAATTGTTTTTAAACCATGGTGTCTAATAATAGATTCCTTTAATTAATAGTGTACAGCATTAATTGCTGTTGCCTGCTTTTAAGAAGTTACAGCGATCGTCACGCATTTAAATCACATAATGGTACTAGTATTAACGACTATGTTGAAGAAGCCCGATGTATCTACTTTTTATCAGAGTACTGTACCAATAACCTGATTATGCAAGAAGTAGATATTACCTTAGGCAGGTAGGTAAATATTAATTAAGTTGTTATAAACTGATGTTGATCAAGATGTGCTGTTTGAGAGTCGTGGTAGACCAAAGCACGGACGGCAATCGCATCAGTGCATGTTGCTTAGCAGGGAGCTGTTATTCCTCAACTGGTGCACGCCCATTGTAATTTATACCTCTTTGAATATGAAAAGACGAAATAAAATTGGTAATTGTATGGGTAATAGACGTACAACTGTCTTACTTAATGCTAAGTAATAGTTCATGGAATTCTAAATTTTTTTAGTGAGCAAATGCATAATATGAACGGTTAAAGATTAAAGATAACTACAATATCTCACAATATATTTAAACCATTCATAAACAAAGAACTTTCAGATTCAATTTACGTATAGGTTTATCAAATATTAACATCACCAAGAAAGCAGGTATCAATAGCAGGTAGGTATATCGTTTTATTAGTAATAGCAATTAAATCATCAACCCGTATCTACGGTACCCTAAAATCTCTTGGATTACCGAGAACACGATAAGTGATAATTATGACTGTACTAACGAGACTAATGATAACCCAAATCATGTTTGTGTGCACTCACACACACATCATTAGATATAATTATATGTAATTTAACAACTATTTAAAAACTATGATCTAACAGCGATAACGGTTTGACAGGTCTCAAAATGTAGTTTTTTTTTTTGATACTATGTAGAATGTTTTCGAGTCATCGTAGGTATCAGATAAGCTAAAATCATGTAATGTTATAGACTAGACATCCGCCCTCGCTTCGCTTCTCACAACAAACGCCTACATAAAATATAATTGCAATATTACCTACATCTGCGAAACAAAAAAACAAACAATCAAATCTTCCCTCTATATAATACTAGTTGAGATGATCACCTATGCAGCTGCCTTCCACGACTTCAAAAGCTCTAGGAGAAGCCTGCGCTGAAACAGCCCAACGCAAATTTTGGGCAAACAAAATGTTTGGCACCTAAAACACGTTTTTGCAATAGATTGTTTCAAGCATAAGTATAATTACATATATTATGTCTTTTTTTATTAAGAGCGAATAGACTATGTCCCTTCTATATAACAATACCACCAGATAGAAAAACTCCTGCAAATTAGCTTAGCAGGCGTTTATTTTTCAATATAAACAATATCCAATATGGTACAACTTAGAATAGACTGAATTGTAACAGTTATATTTGTTATTACTATTAGTCAATAGATGCATATAAGAGTACTTTATCGCGTTATTCGTAATAGCATTCAAACCGTCATAAAAGTAAAAGATATAGGATTACGCTGACATTAAAAATAATGTCCATAATACATAATAAAGATTCATTATCTGCTCATATTATAGAAAATTAATGACTAACCATACGATGACGATGATGAGTATTTATAATTACTTATAATGATATGATAACTCAATAAATGTAGAGAATAGTATAGTAGGTACTTAGTACATTACTACATCTACGATTGTAACAATAAACACATCATCATCTGCAAGGAACTATGTAAACAACTCTCGCTCAATAGTTTGTAGAAATCTACCAAACTTAGGTATGTCCTTAACTGTCCATCCTATTAATAATATGTGTGTTTGTTACTACTCAGCGCCTAAACAGCTGGACCGATTTCAATGAAAATTAGTATGTAGATAGATTCGATGCCGGGGACGGACGATACTTTTTATCCCGAAAATCGGTCTGGTTCCCGAGGGATATAACAAAACATATTTCACTCGCGGGCGAAGCCGTGGGGCACAGCTAGTAAAGAATAAAGCACTAAGAGTAAGTATATGTCTCTCGTCAGGTAGGTTGGTAGGTAGGTACTTTCTAACCTTTGCTAAACTCTGTCAAGGCGAAAGGCTGCAGACAGAATCTACAAGTTAATTTACGTATTTACATTTACTTAGGTACAAGGCTTTCTTAGAAATCAGTACTTATACAAACATCACATTATTCTATTTTTGGAAATGTTATTTAGGATTTAAAATATTTTAAATTGGTTACGTAGATCTTGAGATAAATCGCAACATACAAACAAACATAAAAAATATCTAATCTTTTCTCTTTAAAATATTAGTTATTTAGTCGTTATTTAAAATGGTACATCGTCATTCGTGATGGCTCAGTGGTGAAGGCACCCGCTCTGTTAACACAAAGTCTGGGGTTCGAATCCGGACAAGTACTAATGTGACTTTTTCAAGTCAAATGTACTTTCTAAGTTTATCTAGCATTACTGACTGACGGTGAAGGAAAATAAGTCTGATATCACCAATCCGCATCTGAGTATCCGAGCAAGCGTGGCGATCAATGCTCATACCTTTTCTGTATGAAAAGACGCCTTTCCCTGCAATGGGATACTAACAGGTCGTTATGATGAAGATAGTATTTATTTATTACTTACGCTAACGATATTGGTGAACTTTGAAGTACCTAATTCTTCTCATTTAGGTGTGGTAATATAAGCGACCAAGCCGCATGGTCATAAATAATATGTCCCATGAACATTCGCAACAATTTGTAGAACCTGTAAAAAATGTATCTATCACAACCCTTACAGAAATAAAGTTCTTCAGGCTAGTCACAAGTAGGAATAGAGTCATTCATCTCTAATCTCCTCTAAGGCCGCATTTCTCTAACCAGGCTGCAATTTGGGCTAGAAATGTCACTATCCGAGTAAATAGTGACAAACTAGTGAAGGGAGTGCGTAGGTAGCCATTTTCAACGTTCCAAACTGTTTAAATCGATGTCAATGATAGTAGTTAAAACTTGATTCATTCATCAACTATATTGATTTGGTAATAACTTATAAGTACTATTTATAATAGTACTTATAAGTTTAAAGAAAGGATTTGTATGTTTGTTTGTAACGCATAAACTCAAAATTATTAAACTGTTTTTTTAGAAAGCTACATGATTCGCGAGTAACATAGGCTACTTTTTATCCCATCCATCATTATCTCCACGTGATTGTTATATCTATAAAGATGTAAAGGACATCTTACCAGCCCTTTGTCCTTCTTAACACCCTTCTCCCCCCCCTACATGGTCGGCAAAGGTCTGGTTGTGCTTTTTAAGCATTATTTTTGCTTGCTTAAAAAACATAGCCATAGGTTACGGTTATCTTACCATCAGGTCGGCTTTTGCTTGTTTGCCACCAAAGTTGTTTAAAAAAACAGAAGCCGGGCAGCTCGCTTAGTTATTATAGTAAATTGTGAATCAACGACTTGCAAACTAAACCTTTGTGTAGAACCTTACAACGGGATTGTTGATTGAAATTCACACTTGATTCGTAATAGAAGTTTACGATCGACTATTAAGTATAAAATAAGATGAAATACCTACTATGTGAGGGTCAACGCTCGCGGAAATAGAAACTTAACTGGTTGTAGTACCAAGTACTATTAACTCCTTCGCTTTTAATAGCAATCTTTATAGTTTTAGAAAAGATAATGAAGATTACTATACATCTAATAAAGGTGTATATTAATGTGGCGAAATGTAAATGGTATAATTTTACGGCAAGAAACAAAAGAAAACTCGTAATCATAGCAATTTATTATTATCCAACTGCAGGGTAAAGGTTTCTTCATATACAAAGAGCGCATGAGCCACCACGCCTGCTCTCCAGATGGATTAGCTATTTCAGAATAATATTTGTCTTCGTCAGCCAGTAACATTCATAAAAAATTTGGAAAGAACTTGATACACATGACTTTGAGTACATGACAAATTTAGAACACTCGTTTACCTTATTGGCTAAACTTATAGTTTCTAGCGTGTATTTATGTGGTCATAGACATAGTGCCTTTATGTAAACCATCACTACCGTATACACTGTACACAATGTACTGAAGCAACAAATACATCAACACTTCAACATACAGCTCTATTAAACAAAATGTCTGCCACAACTAGTACTATCAATACATCAATTGATAGTATTGACAGAGTTCAACGACGCGGTAAGTGTAAAGATCGGAATGGCTGAGATAGGGACAGTGACGGACGATGCTTTGTAACCCATTTCACTCAGCTGACTCAACGTGGGCCGATAACGAACTAGGACTTTATGTACCTAAATGTCTTCTTTATGCGGTAACTAGGTATTTTTTAATCACCTATTAATGTAGCATGGTTCATGGCAGAGTATACAAACATAGGTACAATATAAATGGTATTAACTCTATAATTGTTGAAAAAACAGACTTGGTAAAGTGGACGTAATAGCAATATAATAACATGAGAGAGTGAGAGAGGTAAAGAGAGGGAGACAGAAGTAATTAGAAGTTTCTGATAATAAGATTAATATTTTTAATTCGTCACAAAGAATGACAAATATAATGTACAGTTAACCCGGATTCTGATCATAAATAACTTTGGTAAAAATATGGATAAAAGTAAAAGAGAATCAGAAAAAAACCTCAATCTTTGTCTGATAGTAAATAGTCAATGGTAGTCCAGAAGTGGTAAACACAAATTCAATTTTATAGTAGCATATTGGTGTAATCAGTACCTATCATGGTAGCCTCTTTAGAGACTGTAAGAAAAGTTTCTTCACATCTCAAAATCAGAAAGAAACACTTGTCTTGCACTGGTAAAGAGCTTTATATCTTAATTGCCCGACATAATTTAAAACAACCATTAATTAAGGTAAATAAGGTGTGAAAATATAGTCTATATGCAAATCAATTTCCGTAGTTTCAAAAAACTAGTATTGATACCTACTTTTTGTCAGATACGTCATTCAGATTCGATGTAGGATTTGTATACCACAGACCATATCAATTAGTAGTTACTGCAGGACATAGGCTTCTATCAAAGGCATGAGTTTACCAGTCACCACGCTTGGCAGGCGAATTGATAGCAGTATGATAAATGATAATATTTAGTACACAGAAAATGCTGTTGCCTATTATCTTGTATTAACTTAAATGTCAAATCAAATCAAATCAAATCAAATCAATTATTTATTCACAAGAATGTAGTGACAAAAAGTGGTGGTAGAAATCACATAATAGGTATATTACATATAGCCATTGTTATGGCAGAATGTAATAAGACATTCTGCCATAACAATGGCTTGTGAATCTTAAACTTAATCATTACTAATATTAAATCCAATAACTGTAGATAATACAATATTTTTTTTTTTTTTTAATAATGTCAAAATATATTTTTTATGTTAGGATGTCAATTTTTATAGTCAAGTTATAATATTATTTAAAAGTATCTGATTAAAAAGTAGAACAATATAAAATAGTCAATTTTAGTATTAATTATTATCATTTTCTTTGTATGTCATAAATTCATTTAATGTATAAAACCTGCAAGCCACATTGTCAACCTTTTCTTGAACAGCAATAGCGGTAATTCTTTGAACCTATTTGGTATTTTACTATACACTTCTATAGCCTTAATATATGCGTTTTTCTCCACTATATCTAAACGACATCTCGGACGGTGGAGTTTAAACTTGTTTCTATCATTTCTTGCTACCTTATTTGAATATAAACTAAAGTATTGTGGATGCAGTTTTACAAAAATACATAGTTCCTTAATATACATGCAGACCAGCGTAAGAATGCGAAATTTGGAAAACAGTGGCTTACAACTATCTGTAGCCCAAGCTCCAGTGATAGCTCTAACGCATTTTTTTTGTATCCTAAATGCTTTTTCGATATCAACCGATCCTCCCCACAACAAGAGACCATATGAGAGCACTGAAGACACGTACCCATAGTATGCACTGAGTGCTGCTTCTGTACACACGGTTTGTCGCAATCTTTTAATTGCGAATACAAACCGATCTAATTTATTGCAAACATATTCTATATGAGCTTTCCAGTTACAATTTCTATCAAGTATTATGCCCAGAAACTTTGCTGTAACTACTTCCTCTATTTTATTATTATTAAAATTTACTTTTAAGTCTAAACGTTGTCTATTGTAGCTTTGAAATTGTATTATTTGAGTTTTATTTATACTGATTCTTAAATTATTATTTTCTAACCAGTCAATTATCTTATTAAGTGTAATATTTATTTCTTGTTCATACGTAGTCCTGTTTTCACATTTAATAATTACTGTCGTGTCGTCTGCAAATAAAACTGTTTTATGATTAGTAGCATTGGGAAGGTCATTTATATACATTAGAAATAAAAATGGTCCGAGCACGCTGCCGTGGTACGCCGAATTTATTAACTTTAAAATTCGATTGACTCGATACCTTGAGATTATTTGCTTGTACTTTACTTATCTCAACGCATTGATAACGATCTGATAAGTAACTTTTTATCCAGTCGTTAGCTACTCCTCTAATGCCATATTTTTCTAATTGGTAGAGGAGCAGTGAATGATCTACAAAGTCAAAAGCTTTGCTCATATCGAGCAATGTAGCTGTTACAGGTATCCTGTCATTAATAGCTTCCGTGACATATTTTATAACATTGAAACAAGCTAATGATGTTGTACTATTTTGACGAAAACCAAATTGTTCTTCTTTTAATATTTGTTGATTTGATACAAAATCGTAGAGTCTGCAAAGCATAACTTTCTCAAAAATTTTTGATATGACCGGGATCAAAGTCACTGGACGGTAATTATCCATTTCTGTCAAGTCTCCTTTTTTGAACATTGGCTTAACAATTGATCTTTTAAGAATTTCAGGAAAAATGTCTCTTATGTAAACCTCATTTCTTCACGTAACTTATTTTAGTATAGACTGGCGACCACACGAACAATAATAATGACCTAAACCTAAACACTGCATCAAACTCTGCTGTGGAAGAAGAAGTCACAAATAGAAGTATTTAGTGACATTAGATAACTAAAAGCTTACATACAGTAACTGCTTTAGCTCGAGTGTCCGAATCTAACCAATGTGATTATTTCTAATATTATGACGTATACTTTACAAGTTTATCTTGTAAGCAATGGACGTGTGGAACTTTAAAGTCTATAAATGCTCTGGAATTAAGTTGTCCAACAATAAGATAAACAGTAAGGGACATCATCTACGGCCAAATAGTCAAACTCTTTTTGAACTCGTTTGAACCTTTGAACTGTTGAAAACCATAATATTAATTGTACAAAACAAATTCTAGATAAAAAAATCTCTGTATATTATTATAAATACAATATAAAAACATACTAATAAAAATAACCTAACGAACAGAGAGAACGATTTATTGGAATGCATGGAAAGAAAACTTATGTAAAAAAAGTTATTATTCTTTAAATAATAATTTATATATTTATTCATAAAAACTAAACCTACTAAAAACAAAACCTACTAAGTTTAACGACGACAGTCAAAAATATCGACTCGCAAGCAATTTTCGGGACAGAACCTTATGACAGAATGCGCAAAAATCTCCAATACTAAAATAAAAAATATCATCTATCAGACTTGGTATTCACCAAACTGAGAACTAGGTACAAGAAATATAGGACAAGTGAAAGTAAGTACATTTGACAAATAGCTACTTTAACTACATAGACAGATGCACTTTATATAATCCATCATGCTATTTAGCATATCGTGGGCGTTCTACTAGAATGAGTGGTATGAAGAGGCAACAATATACACAATGGTACGAAAGCTAACAACCTTATTATAGATGGAGCCTCGAACAAAGCCTCTAGGCGTGATTTATGAAGCTAAGATCTAAGTCAGTTACTTTGAGAATTGGTCTATAAATGTGTGATGCTCTTTGTTGTGTTGTCTTGCTTACGAATGTTAGCATGTTACAATGTAAATTAATACATTTTTAGAATCGCATCGAAGTGGATGTTATGGAATAAAATGTTGACATTTTAGGCTTAACATAGATTGATTATTTTACTATTGTAAATATATGGAAGGCGCAGGGTACAGTAACCAACTAGCTGAATGCTACTAATCTTATTTGCCTGTAATAGAACCTATTTCAGTATTTTATAACGCATAAAGTTAAATATTAGAGAAACTACTCATCTCATCAACATCAGTAATAAAGTTCTATTTTGTTTTTTTACTCAAATAACAGCAATGAATTTTACCAAACTTTATACGGAAGCCCATAGCATTAGTTTCCAAGTGGATTTCCTGAAGTAATTCAATACCTTCCGAAACCCTATTAAAATTGCAGGAACATTAAAAAGGAAACAACGAATTGTACGGTAGCTAGCTGTGCGTGTTGTAGCCGGCGCCAGTGCAACTTGTCTGTCTACCTAATGAGGCGGGTATTTTAATTGCGACCTAGTATCACGCCTTGCAACGCCGCGAGTACGCAGACTCTATTTGCATAGCTTGATTAAAGTTTTATGAGCTTGTGACCGGTTCGGAAATTATTACAGAATCTTTTTATATGTTTCTTCTCTGTCCTTGTAGCGTCTATTACTACATAATAATCAATTATTTATTTATTATAATCTATTATTTTGACCAAACAGTAGCTTTGTCTGCAATTTTAGGGTAACATAAAGATAAAGGTACTCAAAACACGCATTCACAATATTTTTAATCTTAAATATTATTTTTATAATTTTGGGGGCTGGTCTAGTATCGAACCAATGTTCACATAATGTTGTAACGTATAGAAATATTATAACGATTTAGTATTATTGTTCTTCGTATAGGTTTGGTTGGAAAACACACACTCTTACGTTCTTATATTTTAATTTTAGAGCACTCAGCCATGTGCGTAAACTTTAATAACACCGATTTTTTATTAAAATGGCTACAGCCCTACTTAGCTGGTTTCTATCATGTTTGTGTGGATTTGGTAAATGATTTTTATCGTAATGAATGTCGAAAAATTAATGTTACTTTGAACTACGTAAGTATCTAATAAATAATTCCCATATCAAAAGCAATTCTATTTCGACATTTAGCCCATTTTTAAAAACCGTAGGTGTACCTAATCTAATCGACATTAAAGTGCTTCAGTGCTACTGTTGTCGAAATTGTTTTAAGTGGATTTTATGTCATGAGTATAAAAGCTTGTGATAGGTATAGAACTGCACCCTTAGATGTAGAGCCTTCTATCTATCTAAGTCGATATTCAAGGAGACTGACGTAAAAGTATGGAAAAGAGGTCATATGTGAAGCTCCACATAGAGAGTCTCTAAAGAAAGCTGCTCACCATCACGTCCGCTTCGTTTCCAGTTGTCTTTATACACAAAAATATTTAAACCATAATTTTATGAACTCATATTAAGAACCTTGAACTGAAACAAATATAATATTCTGTTTATTTTAGGCCAGATTCGCATATCAGGGGCAGTTTCCTGTGGATTATCATCGACAGTTATCATTAGAATCCGGTCAGCATTGTGTTTTAACTTTAATACTTTAATTTAGTCCTTCAAAGTGATTGGTGCTGAGCAGTATGCTGCTCCTTACATTAGTGGTGATAGTAGTAAGTGTGAATGGAGATGATTTGAAGTGTAAGTAGTGCTTTGACCAAGTATCAAAGTCTTGAGTTTGACTACCAAAATTACTTTAATCTGCCTGATAAAAGATAAACCGTTATGTTCTTCAATTTGTGGACTTATAAACTACCCCTATATATTATGTTTTTTAAGGTGCCGTACCTCAAGAGGCAAAACAGAACCCGTATAATATAATCACCCTATTATGCGTCTGCCTGACAACACTAAATTTTCAGTAACTTGTGATACATGTATCTAGCAGAAATTTATATCAAATACTCTTGTAACCTCGCAAGTTCTATGTCAATGCAATTTTCGCGTTTGCACGGAATCCTTTGGGTGGGCGTCCGACCCGCTTTTCGAGCGTATGTCGATGATTCCATCATCTCCTTCAATGGAGTTTAAGGTTTGCCAATGTTATCATGGCAATTGTAAAATGATGGTCCCGAATATGACCTTTCAAAATGTTTTTTTCGCACCCCGCTTAAAAGAGCCCAGGACATAGAATGACTTAGTTGATGGTAAACAGGTGTTGTAGCTCATTGAAGCTTACAATAGCTGAAGAATCACTTACATCTGGGCTTTAACCTCAACGTTTTTACTGGTGCTGGAACCTACCTATTTAGTATTGAATGCCATTCAGTAAAGTGTTACTTTCCATAAGACTGATCTTTTATGACTTCTCAAATCCAATTCAATGGCTTTATTCACCATATTAATATTATATAACTATATTATATCGTCATATTTGAATCTCATTTATTATTCCATAAACGTAATAAATATACAAACAGTGGGCGAGCATAATGGTGAAAGTAATTTCTTGTAAGAACATTTTCAATTTCCTCTTAATCATGTGCACGTTATTACGTAAATAAAGTATAGGTAGAATTTATGTTTAGCATTTACAGTTTGTGAAAATCAGCTGGATATAACTATTTTATGATGACTTGCAAATCGGAGAAAAACTAAAAAAAAATAATAGGTATTGAAACATTTCAAACAGACTAACATTGCAGTTGCCACAAACTAATAGAGGCTTGGTCTATGCCCAGCAGTGGATTAATTTATTAAATCATTTACTTACTTTTAAATATCATCTTTAATCACATACTATGCTTTTTTACCTCCTGACATATTATACATGTTTGTGTCTCACATTGATTCCATTCTATCTTTATAGGTTTGTCACTAAGCTTTAAGCATAAATAAGTAAACTGTCAATTACTAAATACTTAAGCAAACTATACCAAAGAAAACTTACTATAAAATTAACTATTCGCAAATAATTAGCTAAGCTACTCGACCCAGCTTGGCATGATGTCATCGACGCAGGAGGCCTGGACATCGGCAGCGGAAGAGCCAAGCGTTTTCTCACCATTCAGAACATGAACCAGGTAATTTACTTTCTACATTACATTTCCTTGTTTATCAAAAGCTTACCCTTGTCTTTATGATATAATGAAAAAGCTTCCGTTCTTTTAAACCGACTTCAATAAAGGGGGAGGTTTCTCAATTCGACCGTATATATATATATATATATTTATGTGTGTTCGCGGGTAACTCCGTCGTTTATGAACCGATATTAATGATTTTTTTTTTGGAAAAAAGATATCCCAAGGGTGGTACCATGATAAGGAAATCAGGATCCCAGAATCATCATTAGATGGCATCCCAGAGAAATCGAGAGGAACTTTCGAAAATCGTACTGATGACTAGTGCTTTGTTATGTTTTTCATTAAGTATTTTAAGGCACTACTATTTAGTGAAGGTTTGGAATCGATCTGACGATAGAGCACAAAGACAGTTGAGGGAACTCCTCAACGATTTACAGCAATTATTTGGTGTTTGGACTTAATTCATTTCTAATGAAGAGAACTTTGCTCCCATAAGGAGTAGAAGTGCCATTACAGGTGACCATAGACAGTCAAGAGAATTCCTCAACAGCAGTCATGTCGGGTTTACTTCATACGGTTCAATATGCCAAAATGTGTAGTGTGTACAAAAATAATACCTAAGTAAGAGTTAGGTCTACCCATCACTAAAAAATAATTTTTCATAAAAAGAATAGCGACTTTAAACAGGAAGGATATTAAAAAGTAATAAAATTATTTTTAGAAAAAAAATGAAAACCGACTTCAAACAACACCTACATGTTCAATCCTTAACTAAAAAGTAGAAAATAATATTTTAATTACTTCATAGCAAAGAACATTAAAGGGGAATCAACGCAATCCTTGATACCTATAATACTTTACTATTTATAGTTTTTAATCAGTTATTTTGGAGTCGGTGCCAGCCAAGAAGGATCTTTAATTCTGTCTTTGCAACCAACTTTTGTAGTGCACGGGGCGGTTATTGCACGCGTGGGGGATATGCCTGAGTGCACTACCCGAACGCGGTCATACTCGTGAACGCAGACGTCATTGATAGTTGTGTTCAGATATACATAAAAAATTTGACGCGCACTTATCAGATTCCGTTCGATTTCTTGTATTAAATCTATATTGTTCATTCATGTATTAATAGATTAATCAAGAAGGTTTTTTTTGCTAGTAGGTAGGTTATTTTTATGAAGGTCATTATGAACCTTCTTGGCTGGCACCGACTCCAAAATAACTGATTAAAAACTATAAATAGTAAAGTATTATAGGTATCAAGGATTGCGTTGATTCCCCTTTAATGTTCTTTGCTATGAAGTAATTAAAATATTATTTTCTACTTTTTAGTTAAGGATTGAACATGTAGGTGTTGTTTGAAGTCGGTTTTCATTTTTTTTCTAAAAATAATTTTATTTTTAAACTTTTAGTGGGAATTAATTGTGTATAAATAAATTCAATATGGGTAGACCTACTAAACGTGCTGCGCAAATGAGACAGCGCCGCGCCGTTTGAAAGAAAGTAGAGACGAGAGGTAAGATTGTAAATAGAAATACATATTATTATAAGGTCCTTGTCAACACTTTCTCGATCGCTAAACCCTGAATCCCAGAAACCACAAATCAAAACAAAAAAGTGATGATCTACCAACAATAAAGAATCATCAAAAATCATAATTTAACTGACCGAGCAATCGCTCAGATATACAAAAAATGCATATGGTCACTCATCCAGGGCTACTTCGTTTCTAACAAAAAATGAATTTTGAAAATCACTTCGCACTTGTAGCATGGACATGTCAATGTCAGATAATTCGTCGCAAAAGACATCGACGTGTTGCTTTACACGTCTTCACTTCTTGCAAACGATTTGTTACAAAATATTAAATTATTCTTTATAAAAAAAACATGGGACCCCATTTCGGAGTATACCCTTTCAAATAAAAGAAGAATTTTCCAAATTGGTTTATAAATGACGGAGTTAAGTTGTAACAAACATACAACCACTGAACCATTTCTTATAATAAAAAAATGGGACCAATTTCAGAGTATACCCTCTCAAATAAAAAAAAAATTTTTCAAATCGGTTCATAAATGACCGAGATATGAGGTAACAAACATACAAAAAAAAAAAAAAAAAAAACATACGACCCGAATTGATAACCTCCTCCTTTTTGAAGTCGGTTAAAAATAAATTTACATAGCACAAAGTAATTCGTATTTCGACTTAGTTAATCAGAAATAATTAAATAAGTATTTTATCATTTTGAAGTTAGTGCCAAGTAAATACTCAATAACTAAATATATAGTAATTAGTTATTGAGTATTTATTTGAACCTTAATACAATAGCAAATTAAGATTGATAATACCTATATGTACCTAGTTATTGTTTTAAATACTATATGAACCTTACTACAATAGCAAATTAGGATTGATAATACCTATAAGTACCTAGTTTTTGTTTTACTTGGCACCAACTTCAAAATTATAAAATATTTATTTAATTGTTTCTGATTAACTAAATCAAAATACGAATTACTTTGTGCTACTTATGTAAATTTATTTTTTACTTTTTAGTATTTTTTTTTTGTATTTGCAAAGGGCGGAATATATTTATTGATAAAGTTTCCATGCTATATAATATTATTTTTAACCGACTTCAAAAAGGAGGAGGTTATCAATTCCGGGTCGTATGTTTTTTTTTTTTTTGTATGTTTGTTACCTCATATCTCGGTCATTTATGAACCGATTTTAAAATTTTTTTCATTATGATTCTTCTTGGCTGGCACCGACTCCAAAATAACTGATTAAAAACTATAAATAGTAAAGTATTATAGGTATCAAGGATTGCGTTGATTCCCGTTTAATGTTCTTTGCTATGAAGTAATTAAAATATTATTTTCTACGTTTTAGTTAAGGATTGAACATGTAGGTGTTGTTTGAAGTCGGTTTTCATTTTTTTTCTAAAAATAATTTTATTAATAATGCAACAGAGCATAATGGTTTTGCACCCGAAGTGGTAAATACAGGTATATCTATCTACCTTTTGCTAGCCGTGTTGTGTCCCATGTAATAGGAGACGAGTCTGTTGCTTTGTTTATGGGACACTATGCCATACTCTGAAATTTTATTCGGAATATTGGGAAATTCGTAGGAAATTCTCGATAAAAAAAACCAATAATATTTTACTAGACACGGAGATCGGACCTGTGACCTCTGCTCGGTAGTCCGTAAACAGTACCACAGAACTATCTTATTTATATTAAATGATTTTGGCTTTTATTTTTGTCTTATCGTCCATCGTTTTGGGCTTACCCAATTTTGAAACGAAATTCACACGTTAAACTATACATAATGGCTTAAATACGTACTTGTATCACGCAAACAAAGCTGCATATTGAATAAATATTATATAGTTGACAATAAAACCGTATAACTATGTAACGAAATATGAACTTATGTCAGTTTAGAATTCCCTGTATTGTTTCAATGCATTGAAACAACAGCTCCTATGTAATACAAACAGAGGCCTATTTAAAAGTTTTATTAAGTTTAGGCCTATTAATTTAATGAAACAAAGCCATTTATAAAACGACTATGAAAACATAATTGATGTTCAACTTTCAGACATACCTATTTGATAATCAAATCTATATTCAAAAATAGAAATAGTATAATTTGTTATTTTTTTTTCTTAAAGACTACGCCCACCCTAAAGAAGAAACTGTTGGAGGTACCTTTAAAAATGTTACAAATACAAAATACTCTTAGATTCAAGGAGATTTTTATGCCCACAATTTGTACCATGTGGAATCGTAATCGTACCCACAAACTCTTTGCAAAGCTGCAGTCGCACTCACTCTCACTGGTCAACCGAGGCTGAAAGATATTTTTAATTGCAAAAATGTTTAGTTTGTTAGTCAACGAAATTATTAACTACTGAAGTAATATTATACGACGCGACGTTCGATCACTGCATCGGTATTTAAAAAACTCAATGTAGTCACTTTACAATTAAAATATTTAAATTTATGTCTTGTATATAGGTAAGTAATAATGATAATGTTAATACATATTAAGTTACTATATTTGTAGTTTTTTATAAAGAGGAAATAGTGTGAAACTGTCACAGCTATGTTGCTCGAATGTGGGCGAGAAATCTCGCTAATAACTTTGATTTTATACTGCTTACTTAAAATGTAATTGAACGTAACCCATAAAGGCTCGTCAGCTTCATGAATAGTCGCGTTTCTAAATACGTTAAATTCACATAAAAGTAGTTGATAACTTCATGCTTAAATTACTAGTATTCATGCAAAGTGTAATTTTCTCTTTTAAACTAATTAAATGTTAAACCCAGAATGTATAATTTAGAGCAAAATAGCTAACTGTATAATTTCTGATACATAAATGATTATGTCGACTGTATACTTAAGCAATTAAAACTGACTAACAAATTAAGTCTAACAATATTCAAATGAATAGTTGGCGCTAGGCAGGTGACTCTCATCCTCGACACACGGCGCCAGAGGCCCTAGACAAGTGTCAAACATTTCTATTCTATTCATAGAATAGATAAAAAAATGTATGAGATTGACATAAGCTCTGGCGTTAGCTTATGTCAATCCAATACATTTTTTTATCTATTCTATGAATAGAATAGAAATGTTTGACACTTGTCTCGGGCCTCAGGGCAGATATGTTGTTAATACCTCCGATCAACATCATCAATAACTTGTAATGTCAATTAGAAATTATTTACATGTTGTTGGCTTAAATTCATAATTACTGACAATTGTATTAAACGATGTACACGTTTAATCTACTAATTTTAATTCCAAGAAGATTAATTATTGTAAAGTGTGACTATGACAATGTCAGCGATAGAATAAGATAAAGGTTAAAAAATAATTTGATGCAGGTCAATGCATTAAAAAATAATCAATAAATAATATGCAAACATGCAATTTAAGTATACCTACAAACTACTGACAAACATTCATTCTTTATTGCCATTAATTGTGTATTTTTTAAACCCTGTTAAATACTTACTTCCTAGAAAAGCACGAAGTTGCTACAATTTGCTAACTTCTCAGATCAACCAGCCGGCACAAGCTTGCGTGCTACCTAATGGCAAAACAGGGCATTGCCGCCAATTACGTCACTGCATCCAGGAAGAGTTCACCAAGGACTTCGTCAAGTTCATGGAATATGTCTGCATTCTCGATCATTCGTGAGTACTGCTTAGCATTACACTATAAAATTGTGGAACATGTGCTTGATTCTGCTACGCTCTATAAAAACTGTATCTGAAAAAGACAAGATAAGCAAAAAAAGCATCTGGCACTTTGTGTTAATGAAAGCGACCTGTAAAAGTATCCTTATTTTTATTCCGTACATCCAAATGCCTTAAAAAAATGTGGCTGTTGTCGTCGCCTAGTTCTTAACAGTCTAGCAAAGAATGTACCTGGTTTACCTAATGCAACTGATTAATTGCCATAAATTATTCAATTAGAAATATTAAATAAAGTACATATACAAAACGACATTTATTATTTTTGTGTTTGACCAGGTCGGTGGGAGCATGTTGCCCAGATAATGTGAAGAGAGGTGGCGCACAAGGATTAGCAGGAGATCTGCCCGCCACTGCCCCACAGGAAGAACAAAACGAAGCTGTTATGAAGGCCATCAGAGCTGAAAATAGAGGTTCAGTGTTTTGTAAAAGATTATGCTGATATTTTTGAACTGAAGCATACATTCATAACTCGAACATCTTGATCATGATCTTGATTATGTGCTTCTGAGTCAATGCGGGTTGTTTCACTGACAATATCATAAAATTTAGTTCTCAAAGTAACTACTAGGGGCACTGTTCCTTTTATTTTATTAATTGTAGTCATAAAACATTCGGTCAGCATTAAGAATCAACCGTCAATAAAACCCAACATTTCCCAGGATGTGGTCTTAGCACTCGCCGGCAAACTATGCTGGGCGCGCAACAGGCAAATCTTCAAGACTGGCCGTGGATGGCATCCGTCACTCCTGAGGGTTTCGAGCAGTATTGCGGGGGAACCCTTATCACTGACAGACATGTACTTACTGCGGCTCATTGCACCAGAAGGTAAAATTTTCGTTCCGTTATCACTTTGAACTTTTCATACCTATGTATAAACAATTAAGAACACTCATACACTCTTCTAAGAGAATAAAGAGTTTATAAAACTCTTTATTCTCTCTAAATACATCAAATCGTTTTAACTAAGATCAATAAAGAGACTATAATACAATTTAAGTACCTACTTGTATAATCTATGCATCTTTCCAGTTCAATTTCGTGTTCACATTTCAAAAAATGCTTTAAGCCATTTTGAACTTTAAGCTTACTAAGTTAAAGAATAGGCACTGAGAAAACACATTTCATCTGTCAACTTTTTTTTACATAAGGTGCAAAAACCCGTCATAGGGCAAGCCATCATTGTACCTATATCAATCACTTTAACATAATACATACATAAAGACTTCATCCTTCAGATGGAAAGCAGAAGAGCTGCTCGTACGCCTTGGCGAATACGACTTCAAGCGCACAAACGACACGCGCACATCCAACTTTCAAGTCGTTGAGATTCGACAACACGAGGGGTTCCAGATAGCAAATTACAGAAATGACATCGCGATACTTAAACTGAACAGACCAGCTACCTTCAATACTTATGTATGGCCTATTTGTCTGCCTCCGTTCACTGTAGGGCTTACTGGACAACCTGCTACAGTTATAGGTAAGAATATGTTGAAACAATTGAAATTGAATTAAACCAACTTAGGTCTTACACTAAATAAACTATTTTTTTTATTTATTTATTTATTCTTTATTGTACACACACATAGAACATATTACATAATTGGTAAGAAATATCATGTACAAAGGCGAGCTTATCTGAAAAGTAAGTTTTCTTCCAGCAAACCTCAGAGTGGAAGAGGAAAAATATCAAGTGTAAGAACAAATGAAATATACAAACAGACAGAAAGGAAATTAAATTAAATATAGTACCTATTAATTTATTGTATACCTAGTGTATACATAATTTAAACAAATATATTACATATTAATAATACACACCTAATATATTAAAATACATAAATGCATAAACTTACATAATTATAATAAATATATCTACTTATATATACCTATTATTTAACCAAAGATAGGAAATGTTCTCTTGTTCTTCTCTTGAACACATCCAAAGAAGTACTCTCACGAATGACGTGAGGAATAGAATTCCACAACCTAACCGCGTGCACAGTAAAAGAGCCGTCATAATGGCTAGTACTATGAAGAGGAGTACAAAGTAGAAGAGAGGATGAAGACCGACAAGTTTTACCACGAGGTACAAGATACTCAAAACGTCCACTTAAGTAGGAAGGAGAACTGGGATTATTAAGGACAGAATAAAGGAAAGAAAGAATGTGCGTATCTCGACGCTGCCGAATACGCAAACCAAAAATGAAGCGGATAGGTACCCAAATTCTGCTGTCGTTTGAATTTATTGAGGTGTTCCTCCTTAGCATCAAGAAAACAGACATCCGCATAGTCTAAGAGTGGTAGTAGAAGGGACTGTGCAAAAGTAACTTTAGTTTGAAAAGGTAAGAATTTCTGAAGTCGCTTGAGTGCCTGAAACGAGCAGGACACCCTCCGGCTTACCTCTGCAATGTGGGTATCCCATGATAGATACGGATCCATAACAACACCCAGATTCTTAACGCTTTTTGCTAGCGAGATGGCAATAGAGTTGTAAGTTATAGACGGAAGAGACTGGAGATTTATTGAGTTAATCATGTACCTGCTACCAATAATTATAGCTTGTGATTTTACTGGATTAGTAGCCCAAAAGACTGAGCCCGGTTTCTAATTTTTGCGAGATCTTTGTTGATTTCAGTAATATTCTCAGCCAAGTCACTTAATGTAGAATGCCGATATAGCTGCAGATCGTCTGCGTAGAGATGAAAGTTCGAAGTAATGACTTTAGGGAGTTCATTTATAAAAATGGAGAAGAGAAGAGGAGAAAGGACGCCACCTTGGGGTACACCCGCAGTAAGATCACACCATGCAGAGGACTTCTCCTCAAAGTGTACAGACTGCGAGCGACCCTGAAGATAACATTTAAACCACTCAGTTGCAGGCAAAGAAACATTAAGTGAGGAAAGGATGCCTAAGAGAATGTCATAATCGATTGAATTGAAGGCACTGCTAAAGTCCAACAAAACTAATACAGTTACAAGTTTATTTTCCATGGCCAGTCTCATATCATCTGTTATTTTTACCAGTGCAGTTACATTGCTGTGGCCATGGCGAAATCCAGACCGTAATGGATTTAGCAGGCTATTATCATTTAAGTAACCTAAAAGTTGTTTATGTACGACACTCTCTAGGACTTTGAAAAGGACAGGAAGGATAGATGTGGCGCGGTATTGGGACAAAGAAGAAGGATTTGAGGTTTTGGGTACAGGTATTACACGAGCTCTCTTCCAAGAAGTAGGAACAGAACTCGTGCAGAGAGAATAATTAATCAGATGGGTTATAAGAGGCACTATTTTTCCAGAACAAGTTTAATGGAGCCCATCATCACCCACTGCTTTTGTGGAGATAGATAGGATAGTTTTCTTAATGTCTGTGTCTGCAACTGGGTGGAAAGTAAAAGCAGTATTTAACGGCGGAGAAAGGGATGATAGGTGATTTAATGTAGAAGATTTAGTATTGAAGTCTAAGGTAATTGGTGACTCAGAAAATTGACCATTGAGTGCGTCAAGATCGACGTTGTTAACGTCATTATGGACTATCATTTTTTAACCGCGATGCCGTCATGAGACATGTTCTTTTTGAGACAATTGAGGAGAGCAATACTTACCTAATTTCTAATACTAAGTTCTTTGTATAAAACATTAGTATTAGTTTAGATCTACAACAACATAACAGGTTTTCTCACTATTGGTGACAGCTTATAATATTTTATAGATGAATATATAAATGTACATTGACGAAAAGAAGAGTTTTCTCAGAGAACACGCAACAGGCGTCATTTTTTGTAAAAATAAAATATAGTATCATTGGTGAGATAAAATTATGGTAGATGTACATACAGTTTATTAAATTAATTTAGGTCTCAAAAATACCAATCCTTCTTGAGTAAGAGTCTTCCTATGCAGTAACACAATCAGTAAGGCAAAATTGAATGGGTAGCACACTTTAAAATATTTTTGAATCCACTATAACTTGCTTAGTTTTCAATTTCCTTAACATAAATTTCCAAAATTTCTTAACATTATTTTGTATGTACTATTTTTACGTCTGCACAGGCTGGGGCACCCAACAGTTCGGTGGTCCACATAGCAAAGTTTTGATGGAAGTAGCTGTGCCTATCTGGGACCAGGAGGTCTGTACCACTTCCTTTGCTGATTCGGTGTTTGTCGAAAACATTTGTGCTGGCGGTCATGAAGGTGGAAAAGACTCGTGTCAGGTGAGAACATCTTTATTATCCGTATAGTGACAGGTTGAGTTCATGGATGTACACAATTTCAGACTTCGGGCTAATAGTGAGGATTTTTCGACATGAAAACCTAATACTACTCTACCCGACCCTGGGATCAAACCCGAGACCTTCGACCTCCGTATACACTGAGCGAGAAAAATATTTGTATAAGAAAATTAAATCAGATTATTTTCACAGGGTGACAGTGGCGGTCCACTGATGTACCAAATGCCCAGCGGTCGGTGGACAATTATCGGCGTTGTATCCTGGGGCGTACGCTGCGGAGAACCCAATCACCCCGGCATCTACACCCGTGTTGATAAATTCCTACCCTGGATCGTGCAGAACACTAGATTCTAAGATATCCCCTGATTCATCAACTTTTAAGATAGTCTGAATAAAGATGTTTGTAATATTCTACGTGTATTATTATTTTACCGATCTGTCTACCAACGGTTTAAATCTTTCCGATAATTAGGAGATATTTTGAGTGAATTGCTAAAATCAACCGAAATTGCACCTTCGGTAACGTTATTCTGCTATAGAAATTATTAAAATTAAAGCAATCATACGTTGATTTATGTGGATTACTTTTATCACAAATTTGTTGTGTTAATACAACTCACATAATAATTGTTTGGTAAGTAGTATTCGTAGTTTTTTTTAATACGACATTGTACATTGAACAGCTCAAATTTGTCTAACGCTTTGTAATAGATAAAACTGGATATCCTTTAATTCTAACTCCTTTATTTCGCTTCTGATTAAATTTGTTGGTGATTCAACCAGTCACCGATTTTCCCGAGAGCCATACGTAAGTTCTTCACCTTTAATCTTGGCTTATAGGAGTGAAGAGAGAAACACACAGAGATGAAAGACAAGTGTAAGTGGAATTATCGCGTTACCATATTTCAAATGTCGCTGTCGTTAGATTGATTTGCACCAAGAACAAATATTTTTAGGGATGACAAATATATATTTGGTACCAGCACTTGAACCTTTGGAGCACTTCAAGCATTTAGGCGACAAACTAGGAAATGTATAATACGAGTACAAACTCGATCTTTAACCACAATAGCAAATGAAGCCAAGCCCGTTTTTGACAAGAAAATGTGGACAAATGCCAACAGAATTAGCTCGTATGTTCAACTAAATACAATGTATTACAGGGAAATATAAATATTGAGTTTTATAATTAGATGTATAAGTACTTATTCTCATTTATCAATATCCTGAATGCATGATGATTTATAATATCAGTAATATGCATCCAGTTCGAGTGTGTGACTAGAGCGATCATGTTGCTTTTTGTAGTTATAACGCTGACTGCTGTTATTACCAGTGGACTTGATTTGAAATGTTAGTACCTAGTATTCACAAGTACTTTTAAATTTTGGTTAATTATATTGAGACGGAGTTAATACAGAATTTTGTACGCAAAGACAGTGTGCCGTTTTTTTACAAGACCTATTTTCATTTCAAAAAATAGATTAGCTACTATTAATTGCTAGGAGAGTCGTATGCTTTTAGACCATAAAAATGAAGTGTTGGCAAATATGGGCAAACAATGCCATTTTATTTTTATTAAAAAATTCGTATTTATTATTTTTTCACTATTGTTTATAAGGATTCGATACGATGTAAACTTTTGAATTAAGTAAGTAAATGTAATTTTTTTAGCTGAGTTACTGGACCCAGCATGGCACGACGTCATATCAGAAGGTGGCTTGCATATCGGTAGCGGAAGGACGAAACGCTTCATCACGATTAACAATAGTGAGGTACGTACTAAACGTCATTCAACCAACTGTTATAAAGCAATAGTTTTAGAATGCGGATATACATACTTAAGTACTTTTTTTTTATGAATACATACATATTATACATAGAAACACCCAGACCAATGCAAATAGACATGTTCATGAACACAAATATTTGCACTGAGCGGGAATCGAACCCGCGACCTCTGCGTGGCAGTCCATATACAGTACCACCGAACCACAGCGGTAGTCTACTACTACTACTACTATTCATACAATACAATTTTTCAGACAAATTCTGCTCATCAAGCTTGTAAACTTCCAAACGGTAAAACCGGCCAATGTCGACACCTCCGCTACTGCATTCAAGAAGATTTTAAAAATGATTTCATGAAATATATAGAGTACATCTGTATTATCAAAAGCTCGTAAGTGTTTTATAAATAATATTTAAATCTAAAGTTAGTTGTATAGTGACCTCACTATGCTATCACACTACATTGATATGCCGGATGCATCAGGGTTTCAGGAAATAAAATGATAAATATTGACATTAACAAAACAAAGAATTATATTACCTATCTCGTATCTCCATTTGTTAACTCCAGGCTATCCACAACAAAGACACTACTGAAACACAGTCACTACTGGATATACGCCTTGGCTATGTCCAGCATCTGCATTACCAGTCCTGAGCTGACCTTATCCATTGGTTGACCACCCTTTCCCCTTATTTTTTCTTTACGTTTCCCTTATTTTTATAATAGAATACTGTAAAACCAAGATTGATAAGAATTAGAGATGTGCTGATTATGACTTTGGCCGACCAGCCGACTAGCCGATTAGTTTGTAAAGAAGCCGACTAGTAGTAGCCGATCACGGTTTCAGGAATTTCCGTAACGCTTCACTGCTGATTTGCGGGCAAGTTGCAAACGCCGCCTGCGAATATGATGTTTTGTTTTTGTTTACTTTGAATTATTTCTTGATTATTTACTTTTATAAGAATCAGAGCGGTGTTTTTGTGTAAAATATTTTTATGTAAAGATACTCTTAGTGTTAATTGAAGTGAAGGAGCTAAATTAAAATTGAATCATGTCATGTCAACATGTCAATACATATTATTGAAAAATATATACAAAGTATGAAGCCGCATAGTCGACGCTCTTTGCCGAATAGTCACCGACTTCGATATTGGCCGGATAGTCGGCTTTAACGGCTAGTCGGCATCTCTAATAAGAATCACATAAAAAGTTACGGTCTTTGGACGAAGGAATGGAAGTCTTAAAACTAATATGATCAACTTGTAAAATCAGGTTGGGAACATGCTGCCCTGAAGATGCAAAGCGCGGTGGCTTACAGGGCTTGGCAGGCGATTTACCGGCCACAGCACAAGATGAAGAGCAGGACGTTTTTTTAAAGCTCATCAAGGCGGAAACTAGAGGTTTAATTTTAATGATTTCGAAAAATGGTTCTTATCAATTTTTTTACTGATGATTGTGAAGTTGGTACTATTACTACAATTGCAAGATGCTTTGACATTCAGTATAGGTACTCAACCAAATAATCTTATAAATGTAGCTTACTTCAGCCTAAAATAGCGGTCTAGGTCTAACCGTCATAGAAGAAGACAGAAATCATACTATACCCGTATTCTAATCGATATAAGTAAATATTATTATTCTCTTTACCTTTTCTTTAGGTTGTGGTGTCAGCACACGTCGCCAGGCCACAAACGAGAGTGGTAGTATAGTAAATCCCCATGAATGGCCTTGGATGGTATCTATTACGCCCCCGCACGTAAACAACCATTGCGGCGGATCACTCATCAGCGACAGACATGTGCTCACCGCTGCGCATTGTGTGAACAAGTAGTCAATTATTAATATTTTTTATTATTTTCATAATAAATTGTTTTTATTTATGGTAGAAGATGGGGAACTCGCCTACCTGATAGCAAGAAGCAACCGCTGCTTCCAGGGAGTTAAAAGCGACAAAAACTTATTTAGCCAAGCCTCTGGTCTCGTAAAAAGGATGATATTTGCAGTAAAACAATAATCTGCTAAAAATAAAGAGCTTTTCTTAGAACTACTGAAGTCCACTAGTTTTGCCATCATTACAATTTTCTGTAGAAGCACTTCATTTATTTAAAGAGAAGTGCTGCAATTCGGGCGAGAGGTCTCACAAGACAATAGCTGTAACCTCTCAATCTTAAAAAAATATTCTGTCTGATGGAAAGCTAAATATTCTAAACATGAAATTACAAACCTAATAAATAAAATTATAAATAATGTATGCATGTTTTCTTGCATCAATGAGGTTAAACACAGAGTGACAGTGTAAAAATGAAATAAATCAGTTTTTTAAAGATCTGTAAATATATTTCTAGTATCAAAATAACTTTAAAGTTTACTTTCAGATTTGAACCAGCCGACCTTGTTGTGCGTTTAGGAGAATATGACTTCACCCGAAATGACGACACTCGGTCTGCTGACTTCAAAGTTGAAACTATTACCATACACGAGCTTTACGAGTCCATAACCCACAGAAATGATATCGCTACCGTGAAGATTAAGAAATCCTGCGTGTTTAATACTTACGTGTGGCCTATTTGTCTGCCTCCCTCTGATATAGAACTTACGGATAAAATCACTACCCTCATTGGTACGTATCTAATGCTATTGTTTATTGCAAAGAAAGCTTAATTCTTTCTTTTTAGATCCGATTCCTTCGTCTATGGCTAAAATGGGAGTTTTTGCACAATAATAATACAAAATTACTTAGCTACTCTTCCGAATAAAAACGTAGTCTCTCTCAACTTTGGCTACTTCCGATCAATCAATAAACGAGTAATATGTTCGATGTTTCTATAGGTTGGGGAACGCAATTTTTCGGTGGGCCTACTAGCAACGTACTGGCAGAGGTTGCAATACCGGTATGGAAACAAGAAGAATGCATCGATTCCTTAGTGGATCCTGTATTTGATGAGAACCTATGTGCAGGAGGTCGGAAGGGTGGGAAGGATGCGTGTCAGGTAACAGAAATATATATGTATATATGGAGAATATACAAGCCTATTTAAGTAATGCTGTAGCTGCCGGTGCTTCTAAATATGCAGTAGAAGAATACGCTTTCGATTGAATGGGCAGTGTTTTCCTTTTGGCAGTGTAATGTGGTGGCTTCAATAACGTACTTTACAAATCACACGCTTTTGAAATCCATGAGCTGTTTGCACTTACTACCAGACCAGATGATTGAATATTAGACATTGATAATTTAATAAAAAACGCTTATTTGGTATGTACTTAACGAAAATATCTCGCACTGATAGCGTGTTCCAAATTTGTCGGTTAGTCCAATTTTTTTAGATTTATCTGAATTGTATTTCCTATCTTTGTACATATTGTCAGCCAGCTGTACATTGATCTGTGTATCGCTACCATAGTTTAACGTATGTTTTTGCACCATTTAAAGTGAAAACTTAAAAATATGTCACATCATCACCCTGAAGACGCTCCCAGTTACAGTAACCTCTCCCTTCTTAGATACGAGTATGCCATAGTTCTACGATAGTAGACCCTCGCTGGTTTCAGCATAAATGGGCCGGATAGACCGGAGAAGTACCAACCTCTCATAGAAGATTAAAGTAAAAGTAGTAGTATTCATACTATAACGTTTCGTTTAGTGAGTTGGAGCCCCGAAGGCCCAATTTCCTTTTCGTCACATCCCTCAATCCCGTCACCTATCTTATTCCCTTCACGGTAGGCAGTGGCTTCACGGCGTCTTTGGCAATGCCGGAACTCTGAGTCGTCCATGAGTGACAGTTACCACTTACCTTCACGTGTGCTGCTTGCTAGTCTACCACTGTCAACAATAAAAAAAAAGTCTTTACGCTCGAACAGATCAGCGGCTAAGAGAACTAGTACCGCTGACGCTGATGCCCATTTTTGGTATGTGTTAGTCGCCTCTTACGTTGCCCTAGTGTACAAATGTTATATATTCTAGACCGGAGGCTACATGCTGAATTTTTAAACAATTAATGAGTACACGGAGTAAATAGTAAGGATGCTGTTCATTTTTCATACTAAATATATACCTAGGCTATCTATTACCATTTATAGAAACGCATCATAGAATGCTCTCTCATATATTTAAAATAATTTACTGATTCTAAAACCATTAAGAAGATAACTTATAAAAGTATTGACTTAATTGTCTAGTATGACAGCGGTGGACCACTGATGTACCAGGTACCGAGTGGCCGTTGGACTGTTGTGGGCGTTGTGTCCTGGGGCATGCGCTGTGGAGAACCCAACCATCCAGGAGTCTACACACGAGTCGATAAATACCTACCCTGGATCATACAGAATACCAACTAGATTAGATAATCGAAGATCAAATCGATATAAGATAAATAAGTAATTGAGTATATCACAAATATAAAGTAAATAAATAGTTTAAAAAGGAAACAAATAGTTATTATTGATGAAAATCCTAGTTAAAGTGCGTGTATAGTGCGTAGAACTTAATTTTTTTTACAAAACGAGTATTGGATATAAATTTTAGCTTAAAGCAGCGCGTTACTTAGAAAAAGGTTTTGACAGACAAACAGACAGACGGACAACAAAGCGATCCGATCATTTTGCCTCATTAGGTATGGTACTTTAAAATGAAGTACCTAATTTCAGCCGGAAGACGTCTAATGCTGAAAATAGGCCTTTTCATCAAATATCGCCTCTATAACCAGTCGTGAGTCGCTTTTATCCATGAGTTGCCCGCCACCGTCATCAGGTGGTCAATCCAGTCGGACCAGATCTATCTCTTTTCTTTCTGGGACAGGTTGCCGACGTCGATATTACCTAAGAAACTTTTATATTGTCTAAAAGTTCTTATTTGGGCTTCAAAAATGGACACTGCTCTGCAAAATTATGCCAAATGCCACACCCAATGAGAAAACAGCGCAAGTCATACAATACCTATACTATATGCAATATTCAACCATATATTAACCTACGCAAGATGAAAATTACCAAAAGCATTTCATCTAAGAAGTACATCTGTTTCCCACTGATGACGCGACGACACCGTTATACAAGCAAATTATTGAAAATCGTTGTAATGATTTGTTTAGTAATACAATGTATTAGAGCTCGATAAGTGGTACAAGTGCTCATAATGAACCCCACGCGTGGGTTGATTGACGTAAAAGCGTGTAAAATAATAGTGTGTACGCAACAATTGTCACCAATGCGTTAAAAACGTACAAATATTAAGATATGTTTAGGTAGGTACTCGAAAAGAATGTGAATTTAAATAGTCTCAATTGCTTGTTTGAATGTTTGTTGTTATTGTTGTTTAAATGTTTTTGAAAATAGGCGTAACAATTTTATTTTAATTTTAGTTTTTAACTTCTTGTATTTTTTATTCGCCAAGTCATCAAGATCAACCGTAATCAATCAAAAGCAAACGGATCAAATAGTTTTACTGTTATAAAATATTTTTATTAAGTTTAAATCTTTCATATAAATTTACTTTCTATTATATGTAGGTAGGTACTTATAGAATTAATATAGTAACCAATATTTATATCGTCAATATTTATAATTTGGTCAATTTATCTTTGTTACGCCACTGCTTATAAATACTATAATGTAGATATGTTGATGGTCTCGCCCGCTTCTTCTATAGCCGTCAGCATATCAAGGACTTGGGCCTCGTCGACTATGGGGTGAAACTGGAAAGCGAGGCGAAAGAAGTTTTTGTGATGCCGTAGAGGAGAGTATGACACCATCAGCCGAGATGAAAGCACTAAGATTTCTTTGATTTTTGGTGTTATCTGCAATAGATAGTTTATATTTTAATAGTTTCTTGTTAATTTTGAATAGTAATTGCAAAGTTTGGTATCGAAGTTATTGGTTATTCAGTAACGTTAACATTAAATTTGTAAATTAATTCTAGTCCAGTCTTTGAGAAAGTAAATGCTTCTCCGGCAGACGCGGCACTTCCATGCTGGAACTAACAAGGATCCAAATAACATATAGATCCTATGAATTATACCTTATAGATTCTTAACTTCATTTTATACCATCATAAGTGTGACATTTTTGCATAGAATTAAATTAGCTATTCGTATGCGTATATAATAGCTATTCATGCTTGCTGTTTTATAGTCAATAACTTTAATATTAATGTTTAAGTACCACTTTTTTTAAACATTCACCCATTACGCCTTTAACTTATATATACCTCTGCGGTTTAAACGAGTGGCATAAATGTACTAACCTATGATGTAAAATATTTTGGCAAATAAAAAAAAAAAAAAAAAAATACACATACACCTCAGTTTTCTGAAATTATTGCAATTCACTAACCTTATGCATACACTCCCACCACTTATTATCCATTTCCACATCTCGCATACTAGTCGGTATGTACCAGAAGCAGACATTGGGACACTGCAGTTTATCAGACACCAGCATGAAGCCAGTCCTGCTGGCGACGGAGTCCAAACAAAACTGAGCGATGGCCATGGTTCTATCTGCTAGTTCTGCCAGGGCGACGTCACCACGGGCTTTCCATATCATCCAGAGCTTGAAGGCGTCTATCTGTTAATCATAACATGATATCTTTTTAGCTTCTTTATTTGGCGCGATAAAAACATAATAATAATAATAATAATACCAGCCTGTTTAGCCAGCCTCATATAGAGAAGGCACGAGCATCAATCACCACGCTTGCTCAAGGCGGATTGGCAATTTCAGACTTTTAAGTCCAGGTTTCCTCACGATGTTTTCCTTCACCGTCAGTCAGAAATGTCCAAGATAAACTTAGAAAGTACATATGATTTAAAAAATCACATTGGTACTTGCCCGGATTCGAACCCACTACCTCGTGTTTACGAATCGGGTGCCTTATCCACAGGGCCATTTCGACTTTGATAAAAACATGTTAACTACTAAATATCGGACACACGCATATTTAAGCTGTTGTTTGTCATTAATTTAATACCAATCCAGTTTATTAATTGTTGACAGAAGAAGCTAAAATTGACAATATTTTTTCGTGTGATGATTTGATGATTGACAATGCTTCTAGATTAAGTAACTACTCTATTTCTTCCCGTAGATGTCGTAAGAGGCGACTACTGGAAATAATAATGTGAGGTAACGGGCACTCTAAAAACCTCACCGCAGCCACCAACCTGTCTGCCAAACTTAGTGACTATAGCAAATACCTTCCTTTGAGAGTATTTTTAGCGATAACGCAATCCTAATAATAGGTATTATAAATGGGAAAGTATGTGTGTGTGTGTGTGTGTTTGTTACCACTCAGCGCCTAAACGGCTGAACGAAAATCGGTCTGGTTCCCGAGGAAGACAGAACACATTTTAGGCGCGGGCGAAACCGCTGGGGCACAGCTAGTTCTTTATATTATAAAGGTTTGGAAAATCAGCCATAGTTTACCTTTCTTCCACACTGGACGCTCTTATCCCCCGTGTCATACGACACATCGTAGAACTTGTCTTGCTGGAACAAGTACTGCGCTGCTGCGGCATTCGCCTCGTGTAACAAACCCTTATCACGGATCAGGATTAAGGAACATTGGAGGGGTGCTCCCATCATTTTATGAGGATTCCATGATATTGAATTTGCTCTGAAAGAAATTAAATGAAAATAGATATAAAGAAATTCAGGCTTTAGGAGAGATAATCTAAAAGATTATTTTAAAGGTTTAATTTAATTATACTTAAAATCTACCGAGGTTTCTGCACTAAAAAGAACCTTTGATCTATTACTACATTTAGCATATTAGTTGAATAATCAAATTTTTACGTTTCATATAAACACTATTTATACATTTGCGTAGTCTGTATTCCACTATCATACCTTTAAAAAGAAAAAGGGAAGGAACAGGGCAGTTCTTTGCTCAAGAGCACAGCTTTAATAACAAAGACAAAACTACATATTTTATTATTTTTAAATTGTAGGCTTTCGAAAACAGCAATGATGCAGAAATGTTATCGTATAGTATCTAAATTATAATTATTATAATACTAGTTATGATATACCAATAAATTAAACTCGTTTTATTGCCAATTAAAACGTACTTAGCAATTACAAGATGATAATATGGTATTTTTTAATGAGTAAGTATATGTTTACTTGGACATGTCACTCGCATAATTAATGAGGAAGAAGATAAAATAAATTAACAGTTCAAGTCGACAAATCAATGCAGGATGTTTTTATGGAGTAGGTACTAAGTGCTGTACCTATCTACTTGTTGCAATTCGCGTAATTGGTTTTTCTCAACGGCGCGCCGTTGCGCCTTTTCTATTCGCCAAAAGAGCATTTCGTCTATCACAATAATATCACTTTGGCTGATGGTAAGCGGCCAGCGGAGTATAGGATGGCTAATGTGCAGCCCCTAATATATAGTAACGTTATAATATGCTTTTTTAATCGCTTTTTAAATCTAGGTTAACAATTATTACTGCGGCATGCATATAGCAGCACAATATTCAAAAATGATACTAATATAAAAATAATTAGTTACCTTTCTATTCCACGTAATTTAGCCCTGTGTGTAGGTGAGAGCATTAAACTACCGCCCCAGCATGCCTGAAATGGTAAATAACAAGTATGAGAACATTATGAACACGTTACTTATTAGCAATCTGGTATAATGATGGTCGTTGTCTGCACTGACACTGTTGAGGTCTTTAAATCCGCCCATACGACACATAGACGGAATCAATAGTGACAGAACCTTTGCGAACACGGGGAGTGACACAGCAGTATAGATAGATAGATAGATAGAATATTCTTTATTGTACACTATTTAAAAGTTTACACAACATTGGACGATACAAAAACACAGTTATAATATGTAAGTTGTACAATGGGCGGTCTTATCGCTAAGAGCGATCTCTTCCAGACAACCTTTGGATGGATTTCGGGGTTGAATACTGTAGATAGTGGTGTAGATATGGTAAGTTACATAACACTTGTACATAGAGATAATTTCTATACTTATAGTGTAATAAACAATGCATACATATATATATAAATATAATATATATATATATATATATATAAATTATAATATATATAAATATAATAGAATACATAATTATATAAATACATACACATATATATATATATATATATATATAACTATATATTACATAAATAAATGAATAAGAAAGATTTATTTTATAGTTGCGTCAAATAAAGCTTTTTAATCATATTTTTAAAAATGTTCAATGATTGAGCTTGTCTCACTTCGAGCGGCAATGCATTCCACAAACGAATAGCCACGACAGTAAATGAATGATCAAAAAATACCGTAGAATGCATTGGCATTTTTAACTTTAGATTCTCTGATGATCGTAAGTTTTTCTTATGTGTGTCACAGAGGAACTCAAAACGTTCTTTAAGATAGGAAGGTGTCAAAGGGTTAAACAATATATTGTATAATAGTGAAAGGATATGAGCATTCCGGCGAAGTCGTATTGGTAACCACTTGAGCTTTTTGCGAAACTCGGAGACATGATCATACTTGCGTAGACCAAATATAAATCTTATACAAACATTTTGAAGTCGCTCAAGTTTGTTTAATTGGTTCTCGGTAAGATCTGGATAGCTGGCATCCGCATAGTCAAGGATGGGAAGTAATAGGGAATTTGCAAGTGCAATTTCGGTGGCAGTAGGAAGAAAGTTCCGCAATCTCCTCAATGAGCCTGCAGCAGCAAAAATTTTGCGGCTCACTTCCTGCAGCTGTGCGTCCCATGATAATTCAGTGTCAATGGATAGACCTAAATCTTTGACCTTGCTGCTAAAGGGAACTACGGTACCATCAAAGACAACTTGTGGTAGCTGCGAGTAAATAATTTGAGAGATTTGTATATCGCACAAATAAACAGTATTTGTTAAGCAATGAACGATTACCATCCAGATGGATTCAAAGTAAAACTAATTGTAAATTGTTAACATTAATTAGGTAATGTTCGTTCACATACGAGTACCGGTAATAAGTGCATAAAATAGTGCAAGTGCGTAAATAAGTTTGACTTTAAATCTTTCTGGATTGACAATTTTGTAAAATTGAAGAGACACTGGGCATATAAGTATACCCTCTTTCATGGGCGGATTGCTAGGAAATAAAACTGCTATACATTTCTTAAGCCGTATTCTTAATACCTACATCAACATGCATCCAAATATCATGTTTTTCACAGACATCGGCAACAGCTTCCAGGTCATCTATAGATCCTAACACCGTGGTACCGGCCATACCATTCACGAACACAGGACATCTCCCTTCATCCTTCTCTTTCTGTATAGCTTCGTCGAGTCTCTGAACTATCATCTGTCCTTTACTGTTCGTTGGTATTCTTTTAACTTGGTCAGTACCAAATCCTAGCCAATGGGCAGCCTTTGTTATCGAATAGTGGCTCTGAAAAGGTTAAATTTGAGTTTAAAATGTTTATAATAATTACGTCTGTATCATCATACCAGCTTTATATTACCTCATTGCATGGAAAGGCCACTTCTCGTACAGAGAATGTATCATCATTGAAGGAGACAGGAGGCAATAGTTGCTGATATGTGACATGCGACATTTTGGAGAAACTACTTTCCAAATGGCCAAGTTAGAGTGCGCGTCCAGTGATTATACCTACTTACTATTTAAATAACCTTTAGACTTGGGTAGGTTTTTGTACTTATATATAAAGTAAATAAATCAAAGAAATCAATGAACTTAATGATCTTTATTTTCCTTTACTTGTTTGTAAAACGCATTGTTTGTTGTTATTGTGATTCATTATTGATAATAAAAGGGTTGTTCACTTGAACTTATGTCTAAATGAGATAAGAATATTTATTCTTCAAGTTTAAAGCAGATATTAATAAAGCAGACCTATATATTAATGTAGAAAACAATGCCTAAATAAATAGTAATAGCAAGTGTAATTATGTATTGAAATTATGTATACCTACATAATTAACTCGATATATTTTCTTTAAGTCTTCTTTGAAGACGTGAGTGAGGAAGCTTTGAGTGAATATGTTTAAATTAAATACCGAGACTCAATGTTTAGGAGGACTTATAATAATCAACGAATGTGTTGTCTCCCGATTACTGCCAGCGCAAGAAGTGCGTAAGAACCAAACTTGAGACTCAGCATTTCTCAGAAGAACCAATATCTGTCTGTCGTGTTTCATTTTGAGTCGATTGGTAAGTTTTATTACAGCCTACTTCTTATTGCCCTGCTTTTGTTAGATATTTTTTCTGCAATTTTATTCATTAGTAATATTTTGGTACGTTTGAAGTCTCTTTTCGCCCATTAATATTTGAGTGATATTAATAAAATTGCAGACTTACGTCTTCTGATGTAAATAATACCATTTCTGGCAAATTCTTCATTCCTTTACTCTTAATATCCGGAAACTTCTTATACCTAGCTGCCACAATCCCGTACATGATGGCCATGCTTCCTCCTGGGGTAAAAATGCCATCTCCGTTAGGTATGCCGAACAATTTAAGTATATGGTCCAGAAGTTTCAGTTCTATTAAAGTGAATACAGGTCCTACTTCGAAGGTGTATCTGGAAAATGAATAAACCATATTATTATGTAAAAATAATTATGCCTAAAGATACTGACTGCTAAGGCAAAATACAAACTAAGCATAATTTCGGAAGCTGGATGGGACTTGATTAAAATACGTGAAAAATATTCTATTATTAAGTAAACTCCGATTTTCTATATCGATTCTTGTATTAATTAGAAGACAATATGCTTATTTAAATAACATCGGAGTCGCTTTGTTCCACATTTGCCTCGACTTATTGTAGGTGTGGATATTTTGGTAAGTTTTAAATAAATGTTTAACCGTGAAAATCACCATTGAGATGTGAACCGTTTACTCTCTTATATAACGGAGAAACATTTCGCACCACGGTGTTTTTAAAAGTTTAAAATATATCACAGTTATGAATACAACACAAGTATGCCGATATTTTTTTTACTTTTTATCATTGATACCTACTGACTAGTATTAAAGGCCTCGCTGATCCACGCTCCAGCGAGTCCGTAAGGGTCTGTACCACCAAATAGTTGGTTCTTGAACGTCGCCTTATGGGTCTTCACGCTGTAATGCAGGCACTCGCGAACACAACGCTCCAGCTCCTTGTCAGTCATTCCCTTTGACACGTCTAAGTCTAGAATTGTCTGAAAATACAAGAAATGTTGCTCTAGTCTTCTTTAGTTACAAATACTTAACTCTAATAAGTCTAGCTGTCTCATAGTGGCTCAGAGGCCTTTTGAATTATTTGTGCTATATCTCTCCGCTTTACGCATCCTTAAAGGCCTTTAGCATCACGTTATTTTTATTATTATTTATTTAGATAAATGTTACATTGCAGTATGTTGTGAGTATAGTAGTATTTCTGAGTGTAAACTTACGAGTTATATTATAAACTGACGAGTTAAAGAAACTGGTGAACTAGGAAAACTGAAGACTTAATGAATTTCATCGAATTGGAAAGTGATGAGAAACTGGCGCATTAGGGAAACTGGGGCCTACCACCATCTCTTAAAGCATGGTTTTAATGTTTCTTTATGTTTTGTCTTTTTCTTTTGTACCATTAAAAACAAGTATGGAGACAAAGTAAGGTTATAATAATATTGCTAGAAGGTTGTGGTAGGGCCCCAGACTAGTTATACTCGTAATATACCAACCCTTCCCTCCCCCCTCTCCTTGCAGTTAAACATTTTAAAAGTTTTAACAAACGTCAAAAATTATTTCTACATGAACAATTTTTATACATTGTGTTGATTACCAGGTAGTTTCAAGCCTGCTCCAAGTACTTCATAATGATTTACTGATTGATATGCATTCTTTAGTAGTAAGCTCGAGATTAGTTTTTTATTGACATACTTATTTTATTGTTTACTTAACTGATAAAATTTGTTGCACACGGGTGCAGTCAGATATTTTATCAGTTGAACAATGAAACATGTACTACTTATTATGCAACCTATTGTATCAGACATTAAAGCCGTACGGCGCCGGTGTGCGTCAATTTCTTTTCTTCGTCAGGTCGTTCAAGGTGAATCGTAAAACTGGTTATATTACATTATGTACTAGTAAATTAATACTTATAATATTTTTTTATACAACTTTGGTGTTAAACAAGCATACGGAACTCCTAATGATCAATAGTAACCGTAAGTATTGCAGAAATAATGCTTAGACAACCAAGCCGTTGCTGCCCATGTAAAGGGAATGAGGAAAAGGAGGTACTCTCATGTCTGATACTATTCTATCCGTCCTACGCTTTCAGGTTCGCAACTACATGCCTTTAATTTGCCATTAATATAATTTGATAGTAAATAGGAGAGGCAAAAAATGACACCTAGGCATTCTGAATTTCTGATACATCAAGAAAATAAAATAGAAGAAAAAGGCGGAGATGACTGGCTAATCAAACCGCACTAATCAAAGTGGAAACAATAAAATATATTTATGACACAGTTAAGATAAAAACAAAAGTTATTTTAATACCTACATAAAGAGGGTATTGGGGGTAAACGCACCAAATAAAGCGCACCAAAAATATTTCTCGAAACGCACCACTTTGATCCGAAAACGTAAAAATGTTACTACTAGGTACCGATGCGTTTTGAAAAATACTTTTAGTGCGTTTAAAAGTTGGTGCGCGTCGAGGAATACCCTAAGAAAAGATGTCGAGACGGTCAGTCACGAGCTGTGCTCTTAATTAAGACGTTGCAGTTTGGGTATTTTAAATTCCTGTAAAATGGCTTCGTCCTATTATAATTACAGTATCTTCTTACCACCATGTAAATTATTTACTAACATTATCGATACAAAAACAAAATACAATAAGTATAAATACCTCTAGTTCCTTTGGATGTATGAAGCGTACAAGAGGTTCGCATTCCGATCTCTCATCTTTGACGATTGCTAGTACTTTGTCCAAAAACGAAGTCCCGTTTGATGTCATCGTTTATTCAATGTGTTTCTGAACTACGTGTTCTCGACTGTGTAGTAAACACAAGACTGGCTTGCAATGCAGCGTAAATACTGGTACTTTTTAATTGTTAACAAAGGTCAAATTGCTTTGCTGCTTTCAATTTCGCATTAAGACAATAAAAATGAGAATTTATTGTTGATATGGGATATAAAAAAAATATAGTACTATTACTACTTACATACTTTTATAACGAACTTAAATAATACCTACTACTTAAGTGAATTACTTCTACAGATTGTTTTATATACGAAAAAAAAATAAGTGACATACTTATGATTAGTCGTGATGGCCCTGTATCATATGTGTCGTGAAGGCTTCGGTATGTATGAGGTTCGAAGCTGGGCTTGTATCATTGTCACGTTTTCAAATTCATGTGAACTTTATAAGTAGGTATTCATTGAAACTTTGACTTAAAAAAGTCTAAAATTGTCCATCTGCTTTGAATAAGCGTGGCGTTTAATATTGAGTGGAGTGGGATATTAAACAGGTTAGTATAATGAGAAATATTTCCTTATAATATTTTTATTCTTTCATAAAAAAAATTTAAAAACATATTTAGGTACCTACCTATTGATTATAAAAAAAAAACATAAAATATGCATGTAAATGTGTAAAAAGTAGACCACTACCGGCATCGGAAACGATTCAAGATACCAAGAGTTCCATACAGGCATCTCGTCACAACACGTGCTATGTCCAGGAGTACTTATGTATTTAGAGGAATACTTTTGGTGCATTTTAAAGTTGGTGCACTTCAAAGGAAATAGGGATACGCCCAGTAATGTCAACAATCATTGTAAGGCGTAGGCTTATTATAGTCCTGCTCGTGATTGGTACGTACACTCAATAGTAGCGGTATGTGGGTACCAGTAGGTCAGGTTGAAAAGCTATTTTTCATTTCTCATACTCGGAAAGTAGTGTTGTTTTGATTTGATTATTGGGTGGAAAATGCTGCTTTCCTTTCATAGGGAGGGAAAAACTCATACAAATTCATCCCGACCCTCGGGCCGGAATATTGATAATATTGATACCAGATTCCATTACAGACGAGGCAAATTGTGTCATAAAAAATCTTTTTAATTTTACGAATTGTCCTAATTTGACTATTAATTTTAAATAGGTAGGTACTACTAATATATTATTATCAATAAATAGTTTAGATAAACAACTAGTTTTATTTTCCTCATATTCTAAATGAAAAGTAGAGTGTTTGGCACGGGTACAAGAATCAATTCCTACTCGGACTATAGCCTAGACTAGACTATAGCATAGTCTAACTACCTCGGGAATTGATTCTTTGCAACCCTAGGCTAACAATCTACTATTGCACCTCTGCCTACTAGACAAATAATGCCTATTCCTACTATGTGCACATATATTTACATAACAGCTATCTCTAGGTACGATTTAGTAAGTATTTCTGTTTACCGTGTACCGTTGACCATCAGTTATTTCTATGGACTTTATCAACAAACTTTTTCATAAAAGTGTAAAAATAATCCTAAAAAAGAACCTACTTTTAAGCTTTGGTCGCCATTTGTGTTAATAGGCCCATGGTCGTCACATAATCTGTAATGAGTACCTATCTATTAATAGATAGCATAGAGGACAAGACGTAATACTATATACTCATAGTAGGGAACCTTGTTATCTCTGTTATAGGTATATTATTGATTAATTAACCTCAATCAAAGATTTTTTTGCATAGTGATATATTATGTGTGTGTGAGAGAAAATAAATACAGCTGATTATTTCCTCAAACCTTGAATTACCAGTAAGGTTTTAATCTTTGTCTTTAAGTAAAACAACTATAAGTCATAACCCCATGGATTGCTACTGACAATAAAAATAAGCTATGATGCCAATTCATTCGGCCCTATAACCAAAATTGAAAAAAAGCAGTAACATAACCACTAAAATGAATTTCCTCCGTTCCCGTTCTCGTTCAAGAAAAAATTCTTCAAGCATTATTGCAAGCACAGAAAAATGGAGAAGCAGCCGCAAAATGTCCCGCAGAGATGACATACTAAACTCGGTCGAGGAAAATCTTGATGACGACGAAGAACCACAATACGCAGAAATCACGGACTGGGTTCAAGAATTCTTTGATAAAAAAAGTGAAACAACAGACATGATCGACCAAGACGTCGAAGTGCATTTAACAAAGAAACAAACGCTTATCTTATCAACACTAGTGCCGGACGAAATTCTACAAATGGAGAAGTAATTCTTAAATTGTAATTATATAAATGTAACACTTTCATTTTTAAATTACCATTTGGTCGCCGATCTAGAACGTAGGACCAAATTTTCTGTTCGTAGATGTCGTATGATGCTACTCAAGGAACACCTAGACACGCAGCAATACTAATGTACCGACTAAAAGTAATAATAATATCACCTTACAAATTTACTTGCAAAGCATGGTGATGATAGCTTTTGGTTGCCTGTACCTACGGAGTGAATATTATTATTTAATCAATCTAACCGGAAGACGCAGCGCGGGCAAAGTGCAGATCCCTCACAAGGTGGACCGACAACCTTAAAAAACCTTAAGGCGGGCAACCGATGGATGCGGGAACGACCGGCCAAGGTGCCGAAAATTGGGGGAGACTTATGTCCAGCTGTGGATGCCTTTTGGCTAATATGATGGTGATAAATCAATCTAAGCCAGTACCAGTACCTTATTCTTCTTCTCAAATGTTTAGTGGTCAACCTAGTGTCAGTATTTTTCAGGTCGCCCTTAATTTATTACAGGTGCTTCCCACACCTGACCTGACCTGTTATCAACATGATAACAGCCTTTATCAGTACCAATTATGTTTAATTTACCGTTCACGATTATACCATAACGTCAATATTTTCTGCATGATTTTATTTACCTTGTGTGCAAATTAAACTTACAAAATATTTCAGATTCAACACATCGGAACCAAAACGTTTTGTTGGAGTCCTCATGATGGCGGACGTGTCTGGTTACACCGCTCTGTCAGAACGCTACAACAACACAGGCAAGGGCGGGACGTACCGCCTCACCGTGACTCTCAACACGTACCTTGGATCACTTATAGAACTCATCTATAGTCATGGTGGAGACATCATCAAGTTCGCCGGCGACGCTTTCTTAGCGCTTTGGAAAACAGACAAAAGAACATTTTTGTGCCACACTATTCACACAGTTATAACTTGCGCACTAATCATACAACATTCCTATTCCACTTATGAAACAGACGTCAAAGTTAATCTTAGAGTAAAATTAGCAATATCTGCAGGTAATCTTATATTTGCACCTATTGGCAGCGGAATAGATATGAATTATATAATTTGTGGACTACCAGTGCTTGAAGCCAAAGCTGCTGAAAGTGTATGTGCTTCAGGTGAAGTTAAATTAACACCTACTGCGTGGGGCCATTGTTACTCTAGAAATTACGATCATGTTATAGATGAGAACGGTTATGTTACAATTAAGTCCATTCTATATGATCCTCACGATACCAACGTCACGAAACCATTTGTAGGTTTCGGAAAAATGATCGGGCAAATAAAAAAACCATTTAGTGCTATCGAGAATCTACCTGACTTCTTATGGGATTCGTCTAAAGAAATAAGCGTTACAGATGTATTGAAAAAAAGTATAGTTTTAAGTTTGCGTAAAAGTATATTACTAGCTGAAGAGAAAAATATAGGATCCGATATCCGCAAATTTATGATAAGACCAGTTCTGACACAAATCGATGCACATCAGCCATTGGAGTACTTGACAGAAATGAGACACGTATCGATTTTATTTATTACTCTCAAACCGAGAGATTCCTCGTTTGCGCAATTGATAACAATCGTAAATAATGCATACCAAATCACATGTGAAATAGTTTACAAATCAATGGGATGTGTTAACAAAATAATTTTATTTGACAAGGATATTATGATGTTAGTTGTTTTCGGCTTAAGAGGTTTCAAACATGAATCTGAAGCTCAAGCTGCTTTAAAATGTGCGTATAGTATAAAGAAATCCGTTTCCGCCCTCGATGGAGTATCAGAAGTATCTATCGGAGTAACAACAGGCCCAGTGTATTGTGGAGTGGTAGGACATCCCTTAAGAAGAGAATTTACAGTAATAGGTGCTATTGTTAACAAAGCTGCCAGGCTCATGTGTGGATTCAGAAATAAAATAACATGCGACGAAACAACATTTGTCAAAAGTAAAATGTCCACCAATAGCTTTACTCTTCAACCTCCAATTGAATTAAAAGGTATTGGAACATCAGGTAAAATTTATGAATACACCGAAGAAATTAGGGTCAAACAGTTATTTGATATACCGATGACCCCTCCTTTACTTGACAGAGTTGACGAAGTGGAATACTTAGAGACCTGGCTAGAAGAAAGTGCGTCCGCTTATAGAAATTTTGACGCACTCCTTATCATTGGTGAATCGCGCCTCGGTAAAACTAGAATGTTAGAATGGATGTCACGTTGTGCCAAAAATAAGGGATTTCATGTATGCTTTATCAGCTTAACTTCTATACATTCCGCAACTGCTTACTTAGCATTAAGTCAAATAATGAATCAAATACTTGAGCTTCAAGAACCGATTCAAGGATTTGTCAAAGAAGAAAAGATTGTACAATTATTAAAAGTGTACTCTGATGACCTGTGCTACTTAAATAGTATCATTAAGACACGCTTTGCTTATTACGAAGGCATTCAGTCATTGGATGAGAATAAACGAAGAGAAAAAGCTAAACTAGTATTTTCGAAGCTAGTTCGAGCTTTGACTGAAAGATATGTTTTATTCTTGGATGACTTACAAAATCTAGATGCATTTTCTTGGGAGTTTATATCAGTGATGTTCGATTCCTTAAAAATATTTACTGTTTTGTCGGTTGCAAGAGGTAAATTTAGTAGCGTACAGAATTGGCTTTATAGGGTATTCATCCACAGCAATATTAGGAAGATGTCCTTAGCCCCATTAGATAACGAGTGGATTCCAGCTTTAGCTTGCCAAATATTAGATGTAAATGGAGTTTCGAATGATTTGTGTAAAACTTTACGATCTAAGTGTAAAGGTATACCGGGGCTTGTAGAAAGCTTTATTATACACTTATTTTCAAATAGAGCGTTGGAAATAAAGAGTATCTCGAATAACGAAATAGAGCAAGTAACAGAAGATGAGAGCCTAATATTTCCAGACCCAGCATTATTACATCCACAGGCCCTTGATGTCAAAGATCAACAAGCGCTTGATCAATTTATCCAAAAAGTAATCAAAGAAGATAAAACTATATGTATTGTCATTAACCAAGAAGAATTAAAAACTAACTTAAATGTTCAAAATTTAGATGCATTGATTATGATACAAATAGATTCACTAACGCCGTATCAACAACTGCTTTTAAAAATTGCATCCGTGATCGGTAACCTTATACCGAGAGATCTTTTAGAAAATATTATGTATGAAAATGATTGCTTGATTACGGCAAAAGCTGTTAAGCGATTATTTGCTTTGAATATATTAACATGTGCAAACTCTGATATTATAAGGAGATGGGGACGCAGCTCGACTGATCCTATACCAAAGTCTATAAGTGGATCTTGTAACCCGAATTTGCTTTGTGAATGTAAATTTGAATATAGTCCAGAGGAATGTGAAAATTTACCTAAATACGCTTTTTGCAAATTAATGAGGTTTCGTAATAGAAATTCTCGTAAAACTTGTTATGAACTATTGCCAATGAATCAAAAGCGAGAATTTCATACGCGTATCGTGAACTACTTAGACAACAATAAACAAAAATGCACTGATTGTGGTGGCAAGATAAAGTTAGTTCAATCAATGTTAAGTTTAGTTGGTGTTTCCCGTATTGAAGAGAGCAGTATCAGCCCAACAGAAACAATGACATCTAAGTTATCGACAAGAGATAGTGACACCGAAGAACAAGTAGATGTAAGGGAATGGTATTTCTATAAGAGAGCTTCAAGTTTTAATAACATAAAAACAAGTTCAACAATGTCTAGGACTATCAAAGAGATTAGGCCTACCACAGTGTCAAGTGAGATATTACCGCAACCAGTAAGCAGTTATGATACAATTAGAAATTCCCAATTTCAACATATTTTAAAAGTAAAACAGAGTGATGTGCCTTTAAGAGGTAAATCTGCGAAAAAAGTAACAATGACAACGTCTAACTTATTTGGTAAAGATGAGTTCCCGGGTGAAATAAATGATCAGAGAAAAATCTTTGATATGGTACGAGAAGTTACAGAAGCTGATGGACTTACTGATTGGCATAATCTCGGCATTTTTGACAGTCAAGAAGATATAAGAGTTGCTAAAAATACTATTACTAAAAAATCATTTAGTGTCAAAATCGCTAAAGATGTATCTAAAACCAATTTCGATAGATGTACATGTGCAGAATTAAATATATCAATATGTGAACAGCTTGTACATCATGCAACACAAGCTGAACTGAAAACAAAGGCTATCGAATTTCTTATTAGGTATAGCTATCTATGTGTTCTAAATAATAATGTAGATAATGTTTTCCCGAAATTAGAAGAAGCAGAAAGTTTGTGCTTAGCGCTTTATGAGCATTTGGATACATTTGAGGAAAAATGTTTCTTGGGCAAAATTTATTCTTTAAGAGCTGCAGCATGTTTAATAGTCGGCAAATTAACTGCTGCAAAGTTGTCAATAGAGCGAGCAATGAAAATTTATAATGTTAATTTACATAAACTGCCGAAATATTTAAGAGTAAAGAATATTCTTAGACTACTTAAAGTTCAACAAAAGAAACAGCGTATTTATAAAAAAAATCTTAAATCAGACTCCATTTTTTGTTTAAATATTGCAACTTTAATATATTCAAGTATAGGAGATGAACGGATATCCAGGATGACTGCTTTTCGTGCTCTTGATGCAGTTCAAACCGTGGACTGTTCTGTAGTAAATCTATGCGACACATATAGTAACGCTATTCAAGTAGAGATCGATCGTGGAACGTCAGAGAACACTGTTGATATTGAACACATGGCTATAATATCATTGCGACAAATATCAAAACCAATTGAAGCAGAGGAACTGTTCGCTCTTGGAAAACTATTTATGACAACATTTCGCGCTCGAATGAGCAGAGGGCAACTTGCTCCCAGTATACGCTCTGGTTTTCGAGCATTAGCTTTAAGTCGCTTCATTCAAGCCGACGATGTGGCTTTAGAAATAATACCCGACTTATTTTACATTCTACTTGCACGCCGTCGGATAGAGGAAGCAATCGATATATTACAATTCGCTTTATGTTCAAATGAACACCATTACAAATCACATGAATGCGAGATCTGGTATTATGCGTTATGCCTAGATATGATCCTGGATGCAGGTTTTGAATTAGAATCGCCTCGGGATATAAGTCGTTTTGCAGAATATGCTATAAGTAGAGGCAAAACTGCAGGTGGTGCTCGCCGTCGTTTGGTAGTAGGGCTATGGACTTACTGGCTACGAACAGATTCAGAAAAAAAGGCAAAACGTTTTGAATCAGAAGCTTTAAGTTGGGTTTCGCATGATGACGATTTTTCTATGACCACTCTTATTAGTTCAATGAGACTTGCAGAAGGGATGTTGGAAAGCTTGGCAAGGAAAGTGGATGACTTACGAAAGGTATTTTTTTTAAATCATTAAATATTTTTATTTTTATGCATAACTTTAGTGACAAGCATTCGGTCCACCTAAACCACTTACCGTGTTAACCGAAATCTATGGACATGGTTGTGTTCTTTAAGCATCGCAGAAACAATGGGCGATCTCACTCGCCGGACGAAACGCATTATTACGGTCACTAATATTTTACGCCTGTATTTTATGATACTATTACTTCCCCGGTCGCAATCAGCAAGGATCTGCTTCTAAACGCAGAGTGAGTTACAGACGTCCAACGGTAACTGCTTACCATCAGTCAAGCCGTGTGCTTGGTTGCCCCAGTTGTATAATTTTTAACAAAACACATCCATATTCGGCATAACTATTTTATGTGTCACACAATGTTATCACAATCATGTAAAAATGAAACTCTTTTCTTTCTTAAATTCATAGCGTTTACGCGTCATGGGTGGCAACGTTAAATGATAAAAATTTAAAACCACCAAATATAACACTAAATTGTTTAAACCCTCTTATGTAATTGTTTCAAATATTTATCAGGTGGTGGACCTTATGGAACTACGATCGATAGCGGACAGAGAGCTTACGAGGTTAGAGAACGACGCCCGTTTGTTGCGTGCGGTTTGTCCACGCTGGTTTTTGCTGAAAGCTAACTCATCTAAATTGTCTGGACGATATTCTACTGCAAATGGATATTTTAATCAGGTATGTAGGAACTTACTCATACTCAGAACCATTTTAGAGGTGTTTTATTAACAATAATGCGTAGCAAACATGTTTAATTTGGCTGATGATTAGCGTCTTCCGTAGGTTAAGCACTAAGTAAGGTTAAGCAGTAAGTAGGTAACTTGTGGATTTTCGAAGTAGACGGGTGATCCTACCACTGCTTCATAATTATCTCGGTTAAGATGTGTCATGTACTTATCTAATATGCAGTCTTGTTATTTCCTATTCCTAGACTTTAAGTAAAGGTCTGAAATTGCCAATCCGCCTTAGGCAGTTGTCCCACTGAACTAGTAACTATCGGCTATTTTATCATTCAAGAAACGAGCAATAGATACAACATTCCGTGTAAACAAAAGAGAAGCATTTACCTATATATTTTGATCGCTGATTGTTCACACTGCCCACGGGGCTCGTTCCACTAGTTTGCGACACTTAGCGACAAGAGTTATCAAAGATATTTCTCGCTCAGTCAGAATTCACACCGATAGACCAACCAGCAGTCATTTCTCTACAGTGCGAGCGAGTGGCGCGAGTAATCGCCCGTCGCACTCGAACACTCGCTTATAGCCCAGCGACAAAATCATCGGAACTAGACACTCGCTTCTCGCTGCTCGCCAACTCGTTTCTAGTTGCTAGATTTACTCGTTTCGTTGACGCGGCGATCGGGATGGTGATTTTTGTTATCTATACTATTATATAAAGCGGAAAAGTTTGTTTGTTTGACCACGCTATCCTCTGGAACTACCAGTCGGATTTGAAAATTCTTTTTGCGTATGATAGCCCAGTTCTCGGTGAAGGTTATAGGCTATGTAACATAACGCTACTGGCGACGGGAGCAGTGCAGTAAGCAAAAACGCGGGTAAAACCCCGTCGCGACAAACTAGTTTAATATAAAACATCGAATAGTTAGTCTATTTGACACGACATGACAAGTGCGTGCCAAATTTAGTATAATATATTTGATTTAGCAATTAAATGTATTCTAATTGTCTAGGCTTTAGAAGAAGCACGACGAATTGACAACAGACTTGAAGAATTTCTAGCACGGGCTTCTGTCTCCAACTCTGTAATCTGGATTCAAAACGCTCGTGCGGGAAGTTTCACACATTGGCGCGTGGGCGCCGAAAAAGCAAGCTCGGATTGGCACCAACTTATGTATAAAATCAGTCCATCAAGATAAAAAATTTACATACATTTTTAAACTGTTACGCAATAATACAAAGTCCTGGATTATATTATCTCTACTGATAAAATATACTGTATTCTTATTCTTCTCTTCTACACTACTAATCTCTTAGCTTGCACGCAATTTTTCTCCCAGTGCAGAGTGATTGAGAGTTGGTGAGCCAAAGAGTGAAAATCGGTCTGAGGGATATAAAACATTTTACGCGCGATCGAAGCCGTAGGGCGCAGCTAGATCCTAAATAAATTATACATCTCATAGGGGAATAACGAAAGAATGCTAGATAATAGGAGTACTGGCCTAGCAGCAGTAGTCTAGGTGATTATTCGATTGATCGAACTACTGAAACTCATCAGTCATCACTTGTTGGAGATTGAATTAAAAAATACCTGTTCGCTCTTTTTACGTATCTAAATTTGATTATTTTTAATAATTTATTTAGATTTACCTGCTTAAGTTAGATTTTTTTTAATTACTAACCGAACTGTTGCTACAAAAGAATAGCAGTAGTTCAGTGTTTTTGACCATCGAACTACTACAACTGACAAGTTGCAGCAGTAGTTCGATCAATCGAACTAAAAACGAACTAGTGCTAAAAGGCTGGGGTGCTACATAGAAGTCCACGACACCGTACCGTATAGTGACCATGCTATGAACGTAATCGGGATAATTTTTTTTTTGTGACAAGTGAGACTATGCCCACTAGACCGTTTCGTCACCGACCAGCACCGTCACGTGCATTATTGTTGACGAGAATATAATAAAACGCTCTAGTGGGCATAGTAGAGCGTATCGTGTTGTTTGCCGGTCCTGATACGTTCATAGCACGGTATTACACGGTGTAGTGGGCAGACTCATATAAAAAGTATTTTTTTACAAGGGCGTCAAATGAAAATGGATGGCTTTATCATTCAAGTGCTTGTGGTGCTTGTGTAGAAAGTATGGTTCCTATTTACAGATTGTGCAAGTTATACATCCAAACTTAGCTAGATCACGAAGGCTTATAATATCAATAAATCAATCGTAGATTGAGGCCAAAGCCACTTGTACCGATAATAATAAAACAATACATTATTAATCTGTGTATTTTAAAATGACAATTATGACATTAAAAGTTTACAACAACTTTCAAAACAAAGATAATATGAAGTTGGAGATATTGTTTTAAAAAATGATAAGAAACATATTTGCAATATCTACGTTACGTGTTTAATATAATTTTGCTTACGTAACATTAGATTTACGTCATATATTAATTTTGGTGTAGTATTATATAGTGTAGCGTGGTTCAAAATGCCGGTGCAAAATACAGTTTTTGTTGGTTTATTTGCCGATTCAAGTTCTTTAAGTAATTTTAACATAAACTCTGGATATATTTCAATAAGTAATGGAAAGGTAATAAATATTGTTTAAGTAAGTACATAAAACTATTATTCCTGTTATTTATATATGCAATTAATTTTTATTCAACAGATTGTTAAAAGAGGTTCTTTAGAAGAGTTTAATCAGCTGGAGAAGTCTGGAATATATTCAAACTATAAAATCATAAAACTAAGCCAGGATCAATTTTTAATACCAGGTTTTGTAGATTGCCATACTCATGCTCCACAATTCCCCAATCTTAGTTTGGGTTTGGACCGGCCCCTACTAGAATGGCTTGCAAAGTACACATTCCCATTAGAAAAGAAATATGAGGACACTGCATTTGCAGCTAAAGTATATGATCAAGTTGTGGTAAGTTATACACAAAAACACTTAAAAATATAGATTAAAAACCAATGAAATAACTATACTTATAGATATAAATTTGAATATTTTTAAAATTCTAATATTTAATTTTCAGCAAAGACTATTAAATAATGGTACAACAACAGCTTGCTACTTTGGATCTCTCCACAAGGAAGGGACTTTAGAACTTGTGAAAAGTGCTATCAAGCACCACCAGAGGGCATTGATAGGTAAAGTAAGCATGAACAAGACAAATGACGCCGGCTACTACAATAACACTGACAAAGAATTACTTGAAGTGGAAGCATTTGTCCAAAACGTTATATCCTTTCAGGTAACTATGCAGTTCCTGGCTTTACATACTTAGATTACTTTCTTATTTTTTAACACAAATGGCAGTTTTATGAAAATATCATCATTTGAGTCTAATAATGTCAATTGCTGGATATAGCTCGGGCTAGATCTAAGGGGCACGGAGCTGAGCAAATGTCCAGAGCTGCAGCAATGATAAACAATTCAAAGAATGAAACTATTATATCACTTGGTGGAATAAAACTTTATTAACTCTTAGTTTTAAGACATTGCTACCTCAACCCTGATGGGGATCCAAAGCAGTTCACTACATACATACTTATATGATGTATATTTTCATTACAGAATGAACTTATTGAACCAGTAGTAACCCCAAGATTTGCGGTCAGCTGTGACAAAGAACTCATGGACGGTCTATCCAAAATAGCCAATAAATATAATTGCAGAATACAGGTAATTATAAAACATGAAGTTTTGTTACTTATACCCTAAATAATTTTCATATAGGGAAGAAAAGCAAGAGGAACAAAGAAAGTAATTAGGCATCTGGTGCTTTAAGTTTTTATAATTTTTTACTAGTTGTAGTCTTAAAAATAGAAGAAAAAGAAGTTGTGGCTGTCTGATGATGGGTCGGCAACATTTGTCAGGTCGCAGGTAAGTGGGATTCACAAGGGAGGCCTACACCTAGCCGTAGATACCTATAGGCTGTGGATGATGATGATGAGTAGTCTTGATGCGTTCATTTATGCTATTGTTTGGTAAGCAACCGTGACCCAAAAACCCTTCTGTCTTTTTCCTTTCTCCATATACATATGGTTGACAATAACTGGGTTATGTTTACTTTGCTTTGTTTTTGCAGTGCTTTAGAGGATACAGTCATGTTCAGAGGTTATGGTAACCATTAAGCACTTATAAAATACAATATTTTATTTTAGAGTCACATATCAGAAAACCTTCAAGAAATTGAATATGTATTGGAAACAAACGAAAGCTGCACGAGTTATGGAGATGTTTATGATAAAAGTGAAATATTGAACAATAGGGTAAGTATTCAATTAAAAGAATTTTGGTTCTGATTTAGGAAATACTTAATAATTAAATATTATTGCATTAGTACAAATATCTATTAAAAAAACTATATGGTTGAATCTACATGTTTTCGAGCTTGTTTTCACGTACTGACTTTATTGGTATATTTTCCAGTGTATCATGGCACATGCAGTACATTTGACTGACAAGGAGCTTGTCTTGCTGTCGTCTAGAGGTGTGTCTGTGGCGCACTGTCCAGCCTCTAACACACGCCTCAAGTCTGGTCTCTGTCCGGCAAGGAAACTGCTGAGTGCTGGCATCACTCTTGGATTGGGGACAGGTATTTATTATCGTGCCCAGAGCTCACAAGGTAGACCCACGACCTGATAAAGGTAGCTAGCAGGTGGCGACAATTGGGTCCAGCAGTGGACGTCTTATGGCTGATAGGATGATGATAATTTATATACTTATCACTAGCGTCCCGCTCCGGCATCAATTATGTCTGTAATGTTAATTCTTCTACAGATGTAGCCGGAGGTGATAGTGCGACTATACTAGACGCATTACGTCGAACGATGGACGTGTCCATGTGCCTTGAGTTACAAGGCAGCCCCAAATCATCCCTGAATTGGAAAGAAGCATTCTATCTGGCAACACTAGGCGGAGCTAAAGGTAACAATATTCAGATTTTATTTTTGACATGTTTATGGCCTCTACCTCTGCCTCGAATCTTGCGGATACCGTGGCGGTGGCGGGGCGGAAGCGGGCTACAAGCGTGCACTCCAGTCAAGCGGTAACCGCCCGCGCGTCTGCATTGCAGTGTTGTGCAATTTATTTAGCGAGCGTTAGGAATAAATTTGAATCAAAAAGATGTCGCCGTTGTTCAAACATTTTGTTCGCGAATAAAAACAAATATCTCGACAACACAACACTACGCCGCTATAGTGCCGCGCTATCTACCCGCTGGTTTCGAGAACGGGTCTGTGTTGCCCGCGCCGTCGTCGTCGCCGCCGCCGCAAGGGCGAGACAGAGGCCTAAGAGCGTTTACACCAAGAGTGGCAACGTCGCGAAGTTTCCAATAATAATTTTTTTGCATATAAATAGAACCTGTCAGAAATATGGTAGTCTCAGCTGATCATTCACTTGGGAAGCTTCTGGCACACAGTTGATTACCTTGCTCACCGCCCGCCACAGGCACCTTTTATGAAAACGCACCTTTAATCTACTGGTTTAGAATAGTTTAGATGGTCGGTTGGCTTTGCACCTAAGACGAAAATTTTTGTGGCCTACAAATATTTACTTAAATAATCATTACGATGACGATTTTATTATTTTTAGTTTTTAAAGTTAGCGCCAAACAATGGAAGTTGTTTTCATATAACTTAACCCTATTGTTGACACTACTGTAGACACAATATGTAGATGTTTTATTGTCATCACGGCCATATACGTTTACTGTCTCAGAAGTATTAATTAATCAAATTCCTATTTTTTCAGCATTAAACTTGGACGACAAGATAGGCAACTTCGACGTCGGCAAAGATTTCGACGCACTTCTCATAAACGTGTACGCAGAGGGTGGGCAGATAGACAAGTATGAAGATGCTCTTGAAACAACTAGCGAAGAATATGCTAATAACTTGGTAGAACGATTTTTACTATTAGGAGATGATAGGAACATCTCACAAGTTTATGTGAAAGGAAAAATTGTTAAGGATTTACAGTGATTTATATAGTTGTGTTATGGCATATTTTTATACTTGAATAGAATCGAATCAACAATTTTATTATATATTCTTATTGACATTTAAAATTTTAGAATTTTATTGCGAGTACCTTTTTTATCCTGGTTCCCTTCGGAAACCTTACCTAATATAAATTAAAAACTTCAAAGGGTCTTTTCGATTAGGCTGCAAGCTAGCACTAAGTAAATATGCGATAATGTGGCATGATCACCTCTAAGCGAAGTCGTCAAAATCATACCTAGTATACGGCCAGCCATTGGCACGGTATTGTTTTGCAGACTTACCTTCTTATTAATAAACGTAAAATAACTACGGTTTAGCTAATCCGTGTTTTGTGCTGCATTTCTGCGTTTCTTATCTTTTTTAAACACTGAATAGTTATAGCGTCGCGTTACTGAGCTTATATTTGCGTCGCTACTGTTATATTTTCGTGGTTTTCAATTTTTATCATTTAATCGGGGCTCTAAACAGTGTTCTACAACCCAAAAAAATTAAAAACCACGAAAATATGACACTAAATTGCGACGTTGCAACTCTTATGTGTGAACGCTCTTAATTTACACAAGTTATAAATTAATGAGTTTGGATCTGAGGAATAGTTAAAATAAGTACAATATTAATTTGTTATACTTTTATTTTTGTGTAATTCTTTATAATTTGTGTAGAAAATGTGCAATTATAATGTGAAAATAATAACTGAATTTTACGTAAGCAAATACAAGAATACTAAACGGAATAAAAAAAATAATTAATTCCCACAAACACGATGAACATAATAATAATTTAAGTATATTAAACAGTAATCAATATGTTGGCAATCGACGTACAAACGTAGACGCTACAGAAAGTTTATAATTTCTAATAAAATTAACATTACCTATTAACGTATAAAATCGCAAGTAACACTGTTTATAATTTTGTTAAAGCTTTGAGATCTGTTAAATATTTTAAGATAGATAATAATACTCAAATGCAACTGGTGTCATTATAAACTTAAATCGGTGGAATGATAAGATAATGTATTCGAGTGTTAGTAATAAATTATAACTATAACATATAAACAGTCTTATAAAGTCAAAAATAAAATACTATCTAAACTTTAGAGCAACTTATATTATTGTACAAAAATGTTACTATTATTTATTTAATGTTAAACCTTTAAAAATGTTATTTTTTTAAATAGGACGTAATTGAATAAAGACGAAAAATATAAGCTAACCTTTATCATTTACAAAAATTTAATTTGTCAGTGTTGCCACCACAATAACGACAGATGACTCGTTAACGGTAGCGGATGTGATATTGTGATGACAATCGCAACAAGTCTTTTGATCTCAAAATCTACACATTAAACTACCGCATTCGTTTATTCTCTTAACGCTAATCAATGAACACAGGAACTTGGACGTGCAAATCCAAAAATGCAAGCCAGGTATCAATTTTACATAATTAATTTTTCTATTTGGCAACTATAGTGACCACCCGTCCGCTGTGATCACCGTAGCAATAACATTTTACTAATTACATCTCGTAAACAAAACTATTTAATCATTACAAATACTAAAATATGTGACATCAAATATCTCACTGAGATACTAACACAAGGTATAATACCGATACAAAGAAAAATACCAGACGGTCGTGTAATAGCCTCACGGTATTAGACATTTACTACTAGCCAATCACTAATACGTAATAATTATACAACAAATATAAAATTACTTTGAGCTGCCTTCGATACACAAATTGCTATTAAAGCAAATAGGCACTAAACCCGGACATATGTGCACACAACTATAATATAACAAAACGATAATTGCTTAGACCTGCATTGAAATAATTTAACCTAAAACAGTCTTAAATATACTATCTTAAAAATAAAAGGTACATTTTATAAAAATAATGTGCGGACTTGTATGCTTCGAAATAACACATAACTGCCAATATTAACTAAAGTATATACAATCATCAATCATCGCTAACAAAACATTTGATCCATTACGAGTCTTATATACTTATTTTTTTTTAATAATTTGCCTACACTCAAATTATAATAATTAGGAAAAATGTGATATTAATGTCAACGTTAGAAAACTAAATGAATTTCTCATAAGACATTTCAGAATAAACTAGCACCTATATTACTGTTATTAAGATCCAAATCGTAGATATTTACAGAAAGTTACAGAACAACAATGATTATTCAAAAAATCCACCACTGTATAATAGGTATGCCATTTTGTACTATTCAATAATAGACAACATTTTAATTTTAATGTAAAGGAGACTGTATCGGTACACAATCTATGTGTAGTGCTTGACAGTTATTTAATTTGTTCGTTATTTAAGAAAATTTATAAAAAAGGTAGATCAGTCTTCTAGTCTGGCTCACACTTGGCAGACTTCTGCAATTAATTATGTTTATGGAGTCAATTTTGGCATTATTTTAGAACTGTATTACACACAACTTACGAATAATAACAGATGACATTATGAGTAACTGAGGTAGAAAAATTGTTAGGTGAAAAAAATATAATACTTATTAAGTTTGTTTGACAGAAACTTTACAAAATGTGTATGATAAAATAGAGATTAAACTACCTTTAACGTTTATTTACAGGAATGTTTAGTCGTATTCATTTGACAATTATAACTTTTGAAAGTTCAAACCAAGAGAACTTTAAACGTTACACAAGTAATCAAGGTACATTTTCATGGCACAGAAAAGATTGCTTATGTTCATCCCTCTCTCGATACATTTATGTATTAAAAGAAAATATAATATTGTGTTTCTGGTCGTAGTTTTATAAATATTTCATCAAACTAAATAATTTTCATAATATAGTTTATAATTTGTGTTATTTAAAATAGAGAGCATAAGAATTTTGGTATATCAAACAATTCAGTCTATTATTGTAAAATTACATCGTTTAAATACTTTTGAAAACTAAACTTAGAAAATCCTAAGCTTACAACATCTGCTATATAAATGTACTAACGGACTTGCTCCTGTACTCCACAGAACTACGCTCTATCGCATATATAATATAACATTTAGTAAATCGGCACAACACCCACATTGACGAACTCCACGAATAATTTTATATGAAAAAATTGTAGTCTTAACCAGAACTCCTGTAAATCTAAGTACTGCTATCTCGCGCTCGCTAGATTCTTTAACCCAACCAATGAATCGGCGACCATTTTAAATGAAAAGAATATATGTATAATGACAAGCAGTATAAATTTTCACAATACATAAAACATTTCAAAATATACTTTCCGCCATAATATCCATATTGCCTCAAAAGACAAAGATGACACTAAGCCATTCTCTGATCTATCTTAATTTTCTTCAAGAAGGGTAGTTTAAAAATTTATAATACTTTATCTCTTAAAACTGTATGTACCCATAATAACAGAAACAGGTAAATTGTATTCTTTAGCACCCACCTTTCATGACATTTAACGTAAAAACCAACAAATATCTCATAAAAAGGGCGCGCCTAAATTAGCTACCTTGTTCCACGCACTTACGTCGTTCTTCATTAGCAGGGTACAATAGACAATTAGCTAGCGAGACGGCAATACGTTGTCCGACATCAAAGCTTAATTTTTTATATCAGTTTTGTAAAGCATGTTCCGTCAAAACGAAACTCGCTCAGCATAACAGTACGCCTAGGACGAATTTTGATAGTTTTCCGACAAAATCTAAACACAGTTTTGTTTCGTATGTCTTAATTTATCGTAAGTGTTTTGAAGACCAACAATTGTTCGTGCTACCTACTAGTTTGCCACAGTAGCAAGTAGGATGGAATCCAACACTCTCGGATTCCACTGATAACTTGCCATCAGGCAGTTATCAGTGGAATCCGAAAATTGGAAATTTTGGTAGACAAACAAATAAGTATGATTTTTTCGTTACAGTATCAAAACTCGTATAAGGGTCTATTCAGACATAACACAACCACACTACAACAAAAAACGTAGTCGGACACAATTTTTATGAAATTAAATTACAATAAGTAGTTTGATTCCCACTGACCACACTTGTCGTTGAACACAACCGTGTGGGTTATTTAGACTACACCGCAACCACAATATAGGTGGGTGGTGGGGGTGGCGGGGCACTACTGCACCACTGCACCAGTCACTACCAGGTGCAAGACAGCGCGGGCTGCCCGCGTCAGGCGGTCACTTGACGAGGCTGGAGAGCGAGCGGGACCTCAGTGTCGGAGTGTGTGAGCGCGCGGCACGCGGCGCCGCCGCCGCACACGCGCGCGCGCCGGGAGCGCCGCCGCGAGCTGCGCCGCTCGCCACCTGCGCGCGCCACAGACCCTCACTTAGCGACCGGGACCCACACACGCTCGCAGATGTACAAGCACGAGTGCAAACGAACTAAAAGAGAATGCCCTTCCTCATTTTGTAGCTTTGAAAATAGATTTTTAATAAAATATTTTATTATAATTTTGACGCCTTTTGAATTTGTCCCGCCCGGTTTGGTTCGGTCTTACGGGGATAAATATTTATTTGAACATGAATTTTCATTTTCAGGAAGTTATGTCTAATGAATTCAATCCCAGGCAGCCAAAGCGCCGAAGGCAATAGGCATTCTCCTTATTAGTCTTAAAACAAGCGATACGTTATTTAAATGCTCTAATCGCTTGTTCCGTTCGTCGTGACTCGCAAATATTACCATATAAAGGCTCCAACTTAGAATAATGTTAAACGTTGCTAATGTAAAATAGTAACTATGGATCATTCAATTGTACATCTGCGATTCAATAAATAATTACGATAGATAAAACTGATAAAATTATTCATATTTTAAATTTTGTCTATATTTATTTATACAGTTCATATAAAAGATTAAAACAGTAAATAATGCAAGACTTTTCTCTATCTTGACAAAATTAAAAAATATGAATCAGAAAGCAAGACTAATTTCCCACAACGCACTAATTTTGTCAAATTCTTTATCAACAAATGCTAATACGAGGACGACTCTGAAAGTTTTTAGAACTGGTCATTTGTAAACAATATAGTAAACTAGTTTATATTTAGAAAACAGAACTTTTGGCCAATAATAATAAGTTTGTATTTTATCCTCCACGAACATTTATCGGTCAGGAAGCTTTGTGCCCGGTGGATACCTCATAATTTGACCGAGGCCCAAAAACTCCGTCGTGTTTATCGGTGCCGTAAAATAGTTGAAAGATTTATCGGAGGCGACTCAAATGCTGTGTTCGACATACTTACGGGTGACGAAAGCTGGATTTACTGTTATGATCCCGAAACAAAAAGACAGTCTGTGGGTGTTTCCTTCCGAGGAGTTGCCAACTAAAGTGAAAAGAGGTCGAAGTGTGGAAAAACAGATGGTGGCCTCGTTCTTCGGAAGTACAGGTCATTATGCGACAATTGTTTTAGAGGATCGAAAAACAGTTACTGCAGAGTACACTAACAATTATTTGCTACTTGTCTTGGAAAAAGTTTGGGAAAAAGGACCTCGCAGTAGGATCCTCCTTCACCACGACAACGCCTCGTCTCATACCGCCAGACGAACGATCGACTATTTGGCGACGTCAGACGTGGAACCTCGCACCTTGCGATTTTTATTAATGCCCAAAATTAAAAGAAAATCTTCGTGGAAAACGTTTTATTGATCGGATGCAGCGATGCATTGACGTGAATGGACATTATTTTAAAAAGATATAATAAAGCCAATAACTTGCTAGTTTAATCAGTTTTTGATTTTCTAAGAACTTTCAGTTTGGTCCTCGTATGTATAGCAAAGCAACTATTAATGCCAATACTTCAGTATCCAATAAATTACAAAATAGACCTTGCTTCCTCTAATTTTATGAAAGCTTTGACAAGTTGATATAATAATCTTGTCATGTAAGCAACATATAAAATAAAACTACTGCATTCTATGCGTGGTATATCAGCATTATCTATAGTCACGAGTGACTTATTGGTTTCATTCACGAATGAAAATGCAATGATATAAAACATGAGGGCCGTGATTGATGTTTAAACTCAAGTGCTTACGTCACAACACCGAACATGCTCAACGTACATTTGGTTGGTCTTCGCAGTATTTTCCAACACATGCTCTTTCTATGACGAATATAGTAATTTTGTGTTGGTAAATTTGCATTTCGAACCATGAACATTACCTCCATTATTGACTTTTAACATAATGAAGTATAATTCGCTATAACATAATATACTTAATATTATATTAACTATTCACAACAGGAATATTTTCATAAAATATGAAAACTAACTCGTACTTTGTAAATAAAATTATTTAAAACATAAGCAACTTCTACAACAGTTCGATAATTCGAACACATAACTGGAAGGGAACTTATGATATCAATCTGTGCAGAAGAAGAATAGTCGAAACAAAACACAGAAAAAAGCGCACATATCATGCGTGACGTGCGACATACAACGACATACGGTGCGATGACGCATGCGACCGTTCCCAAGCGAAAGCGAGCCCTGCACAAAGCGTCCGTGCCGCCTGTACCGAGCCGGGTTAGTCCTCCGCACCGAAGCGAACGAACACAGTGGCACAGTACCAGTGCGCGGGGTCAAAACAAAAACTCTAGGCAGGCCACAAGCACGAAGAGAGCCGTGCTCTCGCGGGCCTCGGCGGCGCAGGGCGCGCGCTTGGCGGGGCCAGCGACCCGCGCGGCCGCCGCGCAGCCCGCCCCCGCCCCCGCGCCCGCCCCCGCCCCCGCCGTACCGGGCCGCGCGCGCGCCGCGTCCAGCGACGTGGCCGGCTGCAGGAACCACTCCGAGCGCGTGCGCATGCGCGCGCGCTGTCGCTCGTGCACCTACGCACCACCCACCGCTTACGTACGGACACGCCGCGCTCGCCCCCCGCCCTCCCCGTCACCTGTGTGACCCACCCCCGGGCCCGCTCACCTTATCCAGATGAGACGAAAACTTACAAGGTTGTGAAAATTCGCCCACTAAAGTCTAGTTTTTTGGTTTCCTCAAACGCGTATACGATGTGGGAAATGGTACGTAAATCGCATTTCCATGCTTGAACATTCATCGCATCTGGACAAGTTTCGGACAACGTGTTTGTTCAAATAGTCATTTAAATATATTTTGCATGGGAGTCGCGGACGAGCGGAGAGTGCACGTATTGACAAAGAATGTGAATCTAGAGAGTAAATCTATTAACAAAGGTAATTTTGCTCGCTGGACCGGGAAACCGAATGATGAATCGAGTACCCAACAAACACCAAGTCGGTAACTTATTAGAACAATAGTTAATTACGATAAACATGAAACGAGGGGTTAATCATTTAATAGGTATATTAGTAATTCTACTTTAATTTCTACTATTAGTCAATAGAGTCGAATATTAATTAGTTTAACTACTTATGCCACAAACGGGGTACCATAACCATGGGACAGCTCAATAACAACATTAGTTAATACAATTCTACGAAAATAACCAGTCGTGTTGTTAAATGATATCAATACAACTACAGAGTATACATTGATTATCCTTACTATATAGTTATAAGTACAATATATAACAACATTATGTTCGGGTGTACGTCGCACCATCGTGTGCCGCTAAAAGCTTTTGTGTTTTGTGTCGGCGGATGAGTGACCACACCTCATAAGCACATTGTGTCCAACATTTGCTTGTCACACCGTGTTTATTATTCAATATAATATTTATATGAGAAAGGAAATATCTAGTACTAACAGATCAGCCACAAGTTGTCCTAAGTTATCATAAGGGAAACAGACATCATCATGCAGTAGGTAAGAGAACGTGGACCACTGGCGAATCGGGGCACTCTACAACTTTACTGAAAAACATTTCAAATATGTGTATCATTGTTAAACAATTAGTTGAATGGGTTATTTCAATTGTTTGTGTGCGTCGGCTAGTATCTTTTTTTAATTCATAAAATGTATTAAATTTTCATAATTGGCAGATAAACAAATGTCTCCATAGCACTCAATCAAATTCTTAACAGTGTAAGTAATTGCTACGTCTGTTTGATAACTTAGCTAGAGGTCCACGTCACAACAGACAATACAGGGGAGACAAATTTGCTTAGAATCTACAGGTGGATACTGAGAAAACTCTCTTCACCATCACTTATAAAATAAGTCCTTGAGTGCGCGCTAGAATTGAAACAGGTCTTTTTATACATTCATAGTTTACTATAAGAGATAGGGCGTTCTGTGATATCTACACAAAAGATAATCTTTGTATCGTATAAAAATTGAAAGAAGAAGGAAAACCAGTGTTAGATTTTTAAGAAGAAACTGACTAAAAAATTTATATATTGAATTCAACATTTTGAATAATAATTTGAAATTGGAAGGAATATCCTTTTACAGAGTAAGAACATCAAGAACGCTTAAACATTTCGATATAGATAGATATTTATTTTCATAGAGAAATTACTTTTATATTATCAATTAAAAATTCTGCAATGTGATATTCATTCTGTAACTGTCATATTGTTTGCATTATATAAAAATGATTCGAGAAAAAGAATCAAGGAAGATACGCAATGTAGGATTGGACAGAGTATTTTGAACTTTATTGCTAACATAATATGAAATATCGTACCTGGGGTAGGTAAGAGAGGCTCTTAGTACTTTCAGCGTACTTGTTGATCGCTCGGAGCTCTTCTAGAGTCATGTGAGGACTTGAGTTGCTGCGCGATGATTGAGACGACGAACTTACGGAAATCTGAAAAGTTTAAAATATAATAAATATAGACAAGACAAGTCTAATGTGTACTGGGGTCATTGATTATATATCATAGATATCGAATTAACATTCATTTGTTCTGAATCGAGCTTACAAAAATAAGAGGCGGACTATAAAAGCTGCGCAGTGATTAGCTATGTCAAGGTCTAAATTCGAATCTGCCTGCTATCCAAAATTTACCCCAAAGAAAGCTTTGTGTTTGTACCAGATAGATAAGATAATAATGACATCAATAAACCCGCGAAAAGCATAATTTAACACAAAATAAAAAAATATACGCACGTTTTTAATTTCTGCCATTTTATTATTAAAAATGACGTTTTTGCAATTGACACTAAGCAAATGAGTATTGTATGCATTTATCGTTACTATGATGCCATTGGCCTTATTTTTTAAATGACATTGTTATCAAAAGATTAGTAACGATAGAAGTGCACTATCAGTTGCACTTCAATACGAGCGTGAAGGCAATCAAGTCAAACTAGTCTGAATTTATTTACTTATAGTACCTTGACTATAACTTGTATGGATTCCCGTATTAGTATATTTAGGCTAACCTTGTAAAATATACCTAGCAAAAGTTAAACTAGAAATAGAGTGCGACTTCTACCCCTGAAAAGTTTTCAATCAACCTTGTCAGGGGTTGAAGTCCCACTACCTATAGATAGGTACTATTTAAAGTTTGTGGTACCGTCATTCTTAATTAAATTATAGGTCGCACTATAAAACAAAACTTTACCATTCAACACCTTAAACCGGGAATGAAGTGCTCGATTTTCATATCCGTGACCAATTAGGCGAGCCTATTAAGTTCAAAAACTGACAAACACTGTCGCTTCTATTAAAGTAGTTCAAAGAATCGGCAAACTCATATTGAAGAAGTACCTACCTTGAACACGCTCTCTTCCAATGATATAGAGAGGCGAGTGCATGAGTCCAGTAGACTATGTTCAGGAATGATACCGAGCACGCCGCCTGCTGTGCCTGCACCGCCGCCCCCAGCCAGCGCTGGCATCGACTGACACTCTTCCGACTTGGTTAGACCTGGCACACAACAAAACATTTTTTTTTGCAATGGTTTAAAAACAATTTATAACAGATTAATGCAGCTTAAAAAATTCAGTAAGTATACAAAAATATATGAAAAACTTCGGAATGTGGATTCATAACAAATGTATCAAAGTATGGTGTGATTGCAACTACAAAGATAACACATTTGTTATTTCACAGAAAGCCGAGGAGATTGACGCAAACAATACGACACGTGTTTGATCAACATTGGCATTAATACGTAATATATAATTCGAGGGGGTAGTTCAAATTAAACAAATGACATGATACTGTAACGAGATGCTGCTTAATACATTTTAAAAGCAAAGGAACTAAAATGGATTGGAAAGGTACAAGTTTAAGATGATCATCCCGTCTCAGTTAGTAGTCCCAAATCGTCAGTAGGTAACAAAGGATATATTGAATACAATTCATTGCACTGGTCAAACATTAGAGTGAGCTACATAATCCTAACTACCAACTGTGTGCTACCAAAACCCATGTTTAAAAAACAATACATTGTATGTATGAAGTATGAGAATACATAATATATATGTGGAGGTTATTTTACTCATTCGATGTTGACTCACCAAAATGTTTAATAATATTTGCTATGAATTTTGTAACTTGACTAGTTATTAATAACTTAAACGATTTTCTTTCGGACGACCTGCGAAAGATGTTCTTGTTTATTAGGAAATAATTTCCTTCGAGTGTTGTTACCTGAGTAAGAAATAGCAACACGACTGTTGTTTTAGATACCTCGGTAATAGTGCGTGTATATTTGAAAAAAAATTACGCTTTTAAATTTAGTGACAGTTTCATTCTAATTTTAAGATAGTCTACTCATACCTGGCAGTTAATCTTGAACTGTATCTTTTTTTGGTTTTACAAGCAGTTTTGTTTTCAATGTCAGTGTCATAACAGGCCATTGTCTTAGAATAAAGACCAATTTAGTAGAAACTCGTAAGTTGCATTTTTACAAGGTCAAAAGATATTCTCGCCAGATTGTACATTAAACAATATTATCTTACCTTCTAAATTAAATTTATTGCCCCAACGATCGCATTCGCATTGCAGCCAAGTCTTTTCCGCCTCCAACGATAATTGTCCTGTAAACATAGTTAATGACTTTAACATACATGCATTTGTTACGGTTAATGACGGTTCCTTTTCTTCAACTCTTTAAAAAATATTTTATATAAGTCATTTTAATTAGAAAAAGTTCATTATTCAAACATCAATAATGAACTTTTTTTTATATAATAACGATGTTTTATAAATTATTTAACTAATCTTATTTAGTGCTTCTGTATTCTATAAAAACAGAAAGTGATTTAATAAATAAGATTTTCTCAAAACTATTTGACCTATGCGGACACGTCAGCTATCAATGAACGATGTCTAAACGGACAAAACGAAAAACTTGAACTCGCGAATCTAATAGTCGACAGATGGGTAAAGTTCTCAGATGGCAGTGTATGATGTCTATTGTCTACTAACAAAATGGACAATACGACCTAGTAAAGGCGGCCCAGACGTTGATGCAGGCCGATTACAGCCGGTCTTTTGGAATTCGATAAGACGCGTATCTTGACAATATGATTTACTACAATTACGTAATTAATTTACTTCACAATGATATGAAATGTAGTCTAAATGTAGTAGTATGTAAATTTAGATCAGAGAAATTAAAGTCTTCGTATTTGTATTTGTATTTCGTTTATTACAAAAAGTTATATTAACATAATGTTCGCACAATATTCGTCTTGATGGTTTGAAATACATTGTACGGATCGTCATGGGTGCCTATATACCAATAAAATGTACCTATATTATGAGATTATGACCCAACATTCTCATAACATAAGAATCAGTTTCCGTGTTTTTTAAAACATAATCCTTACTCAATGATTTTCTCATATATCTTATGCAAACAATATATCGTTATCTAAGTATCTTAATTTTAGGCACCTATACAGAGTGTATACGACGGTATGACATTAAATGCAATTACGTATAGTATGTGACATTATAAAGCGAGACAAAAAAAAATCTACTAAATATCTTCAATAGTTTAGACACAGGACAAATTTTTTAATTTCTTTAATTCTAAATTAACACTATGTAAGTACGTCAAACGGTCACTGACTTAAGTCATAGTCCACGTCGAAGGATAAACGTTGCCGTTCATTACAGTTCAGTGAACTTGTCATAATAAAATGGTGTATTACTTCGTTACTATTAAAATATTATTTATTTTGTTAGAAAATTTCAAATTTTTGTTTTTCGTCGAATTACTTTTGTGATTAATTAGAAATCATTATATGGGCTAGTAACACCTGCCTTTTCATTTAATGTCAAACCGTCGTATACACTCTGTATAAAGAGTGTAAATTTTAATTGCAAGTTTATCAGTAGAAATAAGTAATTATGTTACCTCAATTATAAAGCAATGTTATGTTATGTAAGGTGGTTTGGACATGTAGAAGGGATGGATGGAAGTAGGATAACGAAAGAGATAATTGGAGCAGAAATGACTCGAGAAAGTTGGTAGGGGTCGCCCTAGCTAGAGGAACGTATGCGGACCAAATAGGTGATGTGTTCACAAAGGGCACAATTACAAGCACCCGTAATCGACGTGGGTAAATGAAAAGATTAATGATTGTTGAAGAAACAAAGAAGGTATGTTTGGATCGCAGCAAATGGCGTTCGATAGTCTCTTCTTACCCCATTAATGGGAGACAGGCTTGAAGTTGTATGTATGTTATGTACAAATTTTAATTTGCGCATACTGACGGGCCGCCCTGAAGTTAGTTTCGTCTACAGATAACCTCATAATAGATGTCGCATACAAGGCGACATACACGCACAACTCATAACGGCGTTTGTAAGCATAAGAACTAAGTGAATGGTGCATTTCTGTGCATTAGAATGCTTGATACATCTTGTAATAGCCAATCACAGCTTTTACGTTTCGCGCATCCTGCGCCTGCCCTTATTGTTGTGAGTTCTCCGGAACACCGCGCATGCAGCATGTATCGAAACCAAAACCTCTCATCTCTTGTTACCAATTAGTCATAAACAACGTTTACTGCGACGCCACTCGCGCCAACCTCAGAGCCTTCGACTTAGAATGAGTTTACAATAATATAGCTCGCTTCTTTCTTCCGTGTGTGATAAAAAGGCTAGTGTCTTATTGATAAAAGATAAAGAGTTAAGAAATCCTTGATAAGTTCATGCATAATCAGACAATTAATAGTAATTAATCAAACAACAATAATGAAGTATTTGTACCTATTTATTACTGACTGAATGTAGAGTTATTTGTTTTGCGAATAGACTGCAGCCTAGAGTTGTAGGTACTTTTAAATTACTGTAGTCTTAATAATCTTAGAGTATTATTATTCTTTTTCAATATAATAGCGTTTATACGATGTATTGATATTATAAGCATCAATAAATATGTTATGACAATAATCTCGTTTATCTTTAAATCCAATGTAACCCTCTGTAAAGTGCTCTTAGGTTTTTTTTTATACCACAATCTAATGCATTTATAGACTAGGCTGAATATGTACAACTCTACATAAATTTAGCTTTACAAGTTTAAGATTTGAACATGACCATATTAAGGGCGAGTTGAATTGTGTCGATTCTAAAATGTGTAAACATTATAAGTTACGCATTTTGATAGGTTTCTCACAGAGAACGCAAGTGTACTATAAATTAATATCATATCAGCCCAAAGACGTCTACTGCTGGACATAGGCCTCAAGATTTGACACCGGTCGTGAGCCAGTCATCCATCGGACGCTCGCTAATCTTATCAGGTCGTCGGTCCACCTTATGAGAGGTCTGCCTACGTTGCGTCGAATTAAGCAATAATATGACTATTTATTATAAGCGCCACCTAGCTGTTTCGTGCAGAGCTGACTGCCAACCTTCACTAGTAGGAGAGGCATCCTAAGATGATTGTATGAATTAACGATACTTACTAGCATAAGCCTCTTGATCGCGGTGATGTCGTGGCGGCGGCGGGTCTCTGAACGAACATATCCACTCGTCCTTGACCCGTAAGATCCGCCCCGTGACTCGTGCGTAATACTCGTAGTTATCGCGACCGAATAGATCGCCTGCGCTGAACTGTTCGATCAGCTGACGCATTATACGTGTCGCCACCTATGAAAAAAAAACTCGTTAGAGCGATACAGCATAAGACTGCCTGACCATAGAAGTGGAATGAGACTACGAAGCGGAAAAACAGAAATTTTAACCAATGGTGCCTGGCCACTGGAGCGTAGCGGAGATTTGTGTAATCCTATTGCGTTAATATTTCTCCGCTTCTTAGCTCCACAGTCTCGCTTCGCTTGTATAGACAGGCAGCCTAAATTCAGGTTGAGAATCTCACCTTCGTTTTAAATATGATAGGCTAAGCTAGTTTCGCGAAAGCTAAGCTAAATTTGTCTAAGCACTTGCTACTATAGCTGATTATGGAATTATACTACAGCATTGCTTTGCACTAATCAAACACATTTGTACAGATTAAAAATAAAAGCACGTTTGTGTGATACGGCCAAGTGATACAGTCAAAAGAAAAATATATGTATTTATGTGAGTATGTATGTCTATTTCTTTGACATGCTCTAAAGCCTAAATGGCTTGATAGATTTTAACGTATAAGGTGTCATTAGATTCGTATTGAATGTGGGAGTGACATAAGGTAGATAAAATTGCAATGCAGCGTCAGCACGACAAAAAAAAGAGTATTTTTCTTTTTACTTTAATTTAGGCAGGCGGGTTTTTCGTTTTTTACAATATATATTGCTTGTTTCATATTGCTAGATTCATCAGCCAGTTTCTTTATGCTCTGAATAAGTCATCAAGATAACAATTCTAAAATTAAGAGTCTAATAGCCAAAGGTGATGCAACATAATCGTATATGCATCTAAAACAGGCTTTTATACATGAGTCAACGACTCAGGAAGTGAGTAACGTGAAGAATCCATGAATCAAAGCTTATCAGTGAAGGGGTCGAAAAAATAAATAGGTGATGCTAGCAGTGCCTTGATAAGGAGCTACAACCGGTAGCATCCTATGAAGATACTATACAATGTGTTTATAGAGATATTTTGTAAGTAATCTAGAAAATCTAACTATTGCAGTAGCTAATTCACTTAAAAACATGTTATAAGATAAAGTTATATATGGAGGGTTTTATTGTTTGTGACAATATTTAGTAATTATTATTAGGTAGTAATATTATATCTATCTTTATAATTTATAATTATAATAGAAAACTATAATTTTGCAAATAAATAAATATTGCAGAAATTAAAAATGGAAATAAGTCCACATAGGTACTAGATACATGACTTGTTACGTTTTATAAAAAAAAATAACATCTATAAATTCTAAAACAACTAAATACCTGTATAATCTACTATAAACAAAATAAAAATAGCAATTATGTCATGTAGTCTTGTACAAATTTTACAACGTAATGTGTATTTAACGTTAACGTAAATAAATTATTAAAAATAATTAAGAACTTGATTTGTGCTATAATAATCGGCTACTTATCGGAAATAACAATTATTCACCTGTTTCTGTTAAAAGCGTTAATAACACTTTTTAACAGAAGCAGGTGAATTGTTACTTTTTCTTTGTTTTCCCAATCGACATTTTTACAAATTTAGTAGCAAACAAGAGGTAACCTCGATACATGTTGTCCGGACGATAGGGGACAAGAAAATTAAAGTAATTTGAGGTAATTTAGCCGCCAGTGTTTGCACTGAACACGACAATACGGATGATATGTAGATATAACTTCACGACGATATTCCTATGAAGGCAGACACGCTCCCCATTCACGCTGATATTAGCAAGAATCTACTACCGTAAACTATCTCCTATAATTCAATTTGATATACAAATTTATATTGTGCAATTAGACAAAGTTTTACAATCGCTAATGTTTTTGTAGCGGTAGATAATAAGTATACAACACTACGTGAACTAAAGCCAAAAAAACATATTTAACGAAGCCAACGAGGAAAGCACAATAATAAATAATGATTACTAGTTGGTACGTAAGTAAGATAGAAAGTTAAGTGTATCGTTGTATAATTAGATACTCACGCAAACCTCAGCCTTTTGCCGCATGTTATAAACAATGTTAGTGAACACAGTACAAGCTATAATACAATACTTACATTTCAGTTTTAATCAACACACGTAAATTGGTATACTGGTATATGACTGTTTGATAAATATCTCGAAAACGGGTGTATAAACGCTATAGTACGTACGCGTGCGATATTATGATTATGATTTATTTCATTCCCGCAATCGCACTCGGAGATGGGCGTTAGACAAAAAGTTTATATAATTTGTTTTGGAAACTCAGCATTCAAATCATGTGTGTTGTCAGAACAAATACTTTTACATTCAGTGGAATCATACGATATGGTCACATGTTTTGCACAAGTTCTCTTTAATTAACTACTTCTACATAATCGTAAAATCTATGTTGCAATGTAGATTACAAGAGGAATCCATGCTATTATTACTTTCAAGTTATTTATAAAGATGCCATTTCAAACATGTCAACGCTTCAATTGTCAACATTTTAAACGTTTAACTTACGTACTAAAGAAAAAAGATATGATGTTACTATTACAATTTCCTTGCAGAACTACTAAAGAACGAGAGATGATCGTAATTTAAATTTAACTCATTGTAACTGATAACTTGATAAGAGAACTATTAGAACCCACTCGAGGTTGCTGATAAAAAAATCTCTTTATTGACTTATGAATTACGATAACAAGATTACATTCTACGTGTGTTCGCTATTATGGCACTTAAGTTGAGATTGATATCTAAATAATCAGTGTTGATTGTACAATTTAAGAACGAAGAAAGAAGCGAAAAGAAATCTTTGGAATAACATGTTCGGGTTAGTGCAGCCTGGTATTGAATCGTATGCAACCTAACATTCTCATAGCAACAAACTGTGAAACGGATCGAGCACATAAGTTAATCCTATACCGCCCAGTTTAGTTAGTTGGAAAGGCAAACAAAAAACAGGACTAACGCCGAGTCATTTAAAACTGAACAGTAAACAGTCGAAGAATACGATAGAAGATAAGAAACTGAAATTACTAACGTAGATCGTAGCACAAACAAATTAAAATGGTAATGACAAAGCTAGTCCAAGGTTGGCTCGGATGAAATTAACTGACTTACATACGAAGGTGCTACCTGCGGATATCAGTGTCTTATGTTCAGCAGTAGAAAGCAACAAGCATTGACTAGAACTATCTAGATAAATCAGCATTTAGATTATTATGTAAAATATTGTCTGATAGAGAATTACTGTTTTAAATAAGTGGTTTTCTACCATACTTTCTGGCAACATAAAATGCTGAATTTAGATTGGTTTTTTACCACACGAATCTGCTGGATGAGTTTTCGTTGTCTTTGCATGAGTTAATCACTCTTTTACGATAGACTATCTTTCTTAACTTTGATTTTAAATAACCCAGTTTGTTTTTTTTAACAAATCGAATTGTATTTAATGGTCACAAATTATATTATATATATATACACAACACATGTCCATATCGTCTGATTAAACTGCAACTCGATATTATGTTTAATCGTCGACAATGGTGCAATAACTATCGTTAGTGCGTTACATACATAATATATCACTTTACAAAGCGCAGTTTATTCTAGTACATATACACGAAAACTTTAATAGTTATTATGTAGTTTGTAACAAAGTATCGCCCGCTCTAATCCTATTGTTTGTTTAGGTAAGTAAGGAGACATGGAGGAGCTGTTGGAATATATGGAAATCCACTTTAATGGCGCATTGAAATAGTATTTCAATGCACACATTAAAATTAAACTAAGGCAGAAAAATACAGCTCTGCGCTCGGTCAACAGCGCAGTTTGAATAAAAATGTTAACACACTTAAAACAGAAACGCGAGCTGCCGCGTAGTGCGGTTTAATTATTTCATACAATATAATTTACTGAAATAGGTAAAGTTAATAGTATGAGGTTTTACTTCCTTGTATATTACACACAAGTGCTAAATTTTTAAGACATTGTACAGCACTATAATAAAAAGTATAAACTGAACTTCGGAATACAAACACGCGATATTGTTATCGAATAAAGAACTGTTAAAACGGATAACATGATGTAGCAATTTAAACATTAATTTTAATCGCCAATCCAATTAAAAATTATGTTGTTATAAAATAAACATATCAATATCCGATGTACTCGTATATTATTTTAATCTTTTATTATATATGCAGACCCAGTTCGTTCACTAAAGCGCTTCCATCTAGTACCTAGTTAACTCTCTTCTATTGAAATAACAATAAATCAATACTAATCTATACTAATATTATAAATGCGAAAGTAAGTCTGTCTGACTGTTAAGCTTTCACGGCTAAACCACTCAACCATTATGATGAAATTTGGTATGGAGATAGTATAGACTTTGGGCAACGAAATAGGCTCTTTTATTGCAGAAAAAATATTTGAAGGGGTTGAACGTGTGTATGAAAAATGCGATAACCGGCATTCACGCAGGCAGAGCTGTGGGCAACGGCTAGTTTTTTTATATAAGCATTGTTTAATTCTATATAACGGACATGTTTCAGTAATTAATCATCATTTGACATCAATTTAATGACTACTGACACACATTTGTTAAGTAGTTACTAGAATTAGTAGTCAATAACAAAAGTGAATCATGAACATTAAATGAGAGTACATAACCATAAAGGAATACCATGGAAACGATTCAAACAACGATGCCGACAAATCGATAATGTCATTAGTAATTTAACATTATCTTCGCCACATTTATAAAAGAAATACCTCGTCTATCGTTCGATCTATTTATTTACTGAATGATTTTTCATTGTATGGTCTGAGACAAGGAAGCGGCCATACTGATAGTATGTGGTAACTGCCCTTCATGCATCTACGGTTCCACGCCAAAAGTACAGTTAGCAGACGCCTTCGAGCAGTCGGATATAAAGAGAAAAAAAAGCTCTCCTGCTACCAATAAACTTCATTTTTAGAAGCACTGAAAACAAAAAGTCTTCAGCAGAAATACGTAGGGTTGAACTTCCATACATATGGGAATGTTTGAGCCACAGTAAATTTGGTATTGTATTAGACTACTGAAACCATTTTAACCCTATTTATACATGATGCCAGCCGTTTGGCGGAGACGTCAGAGACACAGCCAGCTACATTGTCAACGCTTCCGAGACCTATTAATGATGCCTATTAGCCATCGAATGAGACTCCTTGCACGTCTGTCACCATGGGCAATAAAGAGAGAGAATAAACACTCAACTACGGGACTAAACTCTTTCTACAGTTGTGACCCACAGTTTATAATAATATATACATAATACGCCCCATTAAATCATATACGAATGTATTGTGACATTATGATAGATAATGAGTAAACAGACCTTGAATCTCTGAACGTCCTCCATTGTTGCTGTTTTGCCGTCGGACACGCAAGAGTGGAAAAACGATGGGGCCACCGACACGCCCAGAGCTTCGGATGTCATACCTGTACCTATAGACAATGAGAAAAAATATTATAAATGAAAAAAGAACAAAATTAATTATGAAATATGGAATATTTCGTAGTGATAGTGACTTACGTACCTATACATTCTTAAAAATAACAATTGTAATTTCTAAAAAAAAACGCCGACTTTTACTGCGGTCTAAAATTGCCAGTTGTAACTGTATTTAGTATAGTATAGGCTGGCATGCGTGCCTAACCTACCCTAGTCTAGCTCTAGCAACACGAGATACACTTCTACCTTTTCCATCGAAGTAAGGCCTTTATTTAGTTACAACTAGCTTTAAATGTATTTTGGCTTTGACTGATACTTTTAAAATCATTGCTGTGCCTGAGTCGTGAAATGACAAACTGAATTCAGCTTCGAGGTCTAGATCAAACTATTGTAATATAATGTGCGGTCTTAGGAATTAGTTGCTTGTTCGGAAATATAAATACCTACAACGAATTGTGAAAGCCTTCAAAAACAACATTAACGCAAACAAAATCGTCGATCTTATAAAGTAGATATTTAAGGTGATAGATAATTGTTACAATTTGTTGCATTCGGTTAATTGACAGACATGAATTTAACAAAAAACTAAACATTTTCGAGAAAATGCGGAAAACAGACGAATTATTTTTTTGTGATTTCTTCAACGTTAAATTGAAGTCGTTCAACTGGCTTGTTTTATCTAATTATTGGACAAAAAAATGATTGAACAGCAAATTACGTTAATTAAAACTGTAGACATCAAATTAGTTTTTTTATTGAATTGTTAAGATAATGTAATATTAGTTATTCTTTACGTATTCCACGCGAAGTGGCAACTGAAATAGGATTTCTTGGTATTAAAAAATACTGCACAATTGACGTAAGTAATAGAAACATGAAGAGACCGTGTGTCTTCTTTTTAGTGGGTATATAACGCGCGTGACAATATTGCGATAAAAGAATAGGCAGAGGCGTATTACACGAACGATTCACTGTATAACTTACATAATAGTGCATAGGCTTTATCGTTACTTCTCGACAAAAATATTTACTTTCCTTGACTCATTAATCAAATTCGAACTCTCAGAAGAGTAGACGTATTTGCACTACCTCAGACAGAATGACAGAATTTAAGAGACGTCTACACTACTAGTTCCCTATTCGTAAAAAGAGTGTACTGTCATCACCATCTTCAAACTGTAATTATTCCAAAATTGTAAAAAATATAATAAAGCTTAGGCTGTTTCTACCGGGCCAGAGCACTTTAACTTTTTGGTCAAAAAACATTAACTTAATTAATTGAAGTTATCGACTATCATAAACTTTAAAACCTAATTTAAATGATTACGGCTTTTACAAGAGCCTAGGAGTCGTGAGATCATACTGCAACTGTCTTTCGAGTCATGTACAAATAAGTTTCTGTAACATTACTGGTCTCAAGCTGCACATCGGAGCAATTAACATAATACTTTAAATATTAGTCCCTGGTAGTGACAATGACGTCTGCACGTATGAATAGACGCACTTCGTATAACAATAAAGAACTCTTACGCCCTATATGGAGCAGCTATGCCTATATGCAGCTCAACAATCGTACGCGACGCTTTTGTCGGCGGCGCGGCGGTGGCGGGCATATTGTCGAAGAACACTGAAGAGGAAAAGGCAACATGACGTTACATTGTGCGACAGCTACGCTATACAAACAAATGTGCTTGTAGAATTGTTCTACTAATTAACCAATGAAATAGAAACCTTTATAGAGAGTACATACGTTTATAATTAAAATTCAACCTTAACCAAACCACGCGATATAACGATCGTATTCAATTAATTTTTATATGAATATACCTTTATTTGTTTACAGAATATTTCATAAATTTTAAATTGTATTAAAAAAATACAATCAACTTTCAAGATAGCCGAATTTTATTTAGTTTTGCGTGTGAGAAACAGTGACATTTCCTGTGGAATTGCGACTTTACACAGAATCTAGAACGTTTGTGAATGACCCAAATCATTAATATAAATATAATAGATCAAAAAGGTTACGCGTAGAACTACTAAACCGAAGACGTCATCGCAAACTAGGCCAACAAATAATCCAGTGAGACGCTCTAAAGAAAGATTAAATAATCGCACAATGAATGTAAAGCGGTTGCATCACGTATGCCCACGCAAGCTAGCGTGTAATTGGCGTAATTACTACTAATTATTTTCGGTTCGTTACTACCAAATGCCTGCTTCATGTGCGTGTGTTACCACCATATTTACTTAACGTATCTGAAACATCCATACAGAAATTGAGTGATGAATGCGCAAAATTCGACTCACTATCACAAAAAATGTTAGATAAGTGCCGTAAAATTGGTTGAAATAGTTTCAAATGGTCGAAAGCACGCGAGTCTTACGAATTTCAAAGCTGGTGCACTGTTGTGTTGACTTAGCATTCTGCTTATAAACGTTATATTTGTCGACACTGGTTATTAAACCCTTCATGAGAGCCATTTCTAGGCTGGTATAGTTATTGTCAATCTGCTTATTATTATTTTGGTTTTTGTAAATGGTACATACCGAATTTAAAGCTACTTTTACTCATCGCTCTGCACTTATTTTGTTTACTTTGTACCGTGACCATAAAAACATTTCTACGAATTATTCCTAACCTGACCCGAAAACCTAATCCGGTTGCGTGTTAGGTAAGGAACGACCAAAAAAAATTATTCCCAACGTAACCCTAACCTACCTTCCTAACCTGGCCGACTCATCATTCCTAATGGAACCCGAGCTGCTATATAGATAGGTTTTTCCCGTTAAGAACCGTTGATCCCGGTGATTTCACCTAAAAAACAACAAAATAATATCGGGAAAAGAAATAACGTAAATGTAAAAGAAAATTTTAACGACTTTGTTAAAAAAATGGGTGCACGCGATTTTGAACCTTACTGACTTACTGACATACACTTTTTACTTGTATTTTGTTAATACGTGCTGTATTACGTTACTTGTGTATAAAATAAAGAATTTCAATGAGAAGTCAAAAGTCAAACAAGGTTGAAAAACGCGTGCAACCAATGTTTAAACATAAAATCATTAAAATTATCTTATTATGACTTATGACTGTCTTTTGTTTTCTCGATGTCTTTTTCTATTTTTAATACAAATGATCGGGATAAAGGGCTATTAGCAGGAAAAACCTATCTATAAAGAAGTTCGGGTTACTTTAGGAAATCAGGTTAGGAATATTTTTTTTTTGCTCGTTACTAACCTAAGCCGCAACCAGGTTAGGTTTTCGGGGCAGGTTAGGAATAATCCGTTTTACAGCTAAGTTGGACATCATAACTTGGAAAAACGAAAGTTTTCCAACGGCTCTAAATAACAAAAATATTCGCAAAGTCAGCAAAAGCATAAACATTTAAACAACCTTGTAACAAACAGCAATAAAATTACTAAAAGTAGTTTAATTTCAACATAATTTAAATAGGCACGTTAATTAGAATATTTTCGTCAGTGCTGCTTCGGATTTGCTCAACGACCTCGGACGCAAACATTGTATAAAACTTGACACAAAAGCCTGACAGTAATAAAATGTCAACAGTAATGTTGAGTGACAAGGAGGGATTAGTGTTGGAGTGCGGAGTTCGGAGGCGTCCGAAAGTTGCCGCAAGTTTAAAAGAGACTTGATCTTGCTATATCTGAGCAAAATGTGATATCAAAGTTTTAATTGTATAATATTTCCCTTAATTTATATGTACCCACCTGCTTTATCAGCATTGGACGCCATCACCCGAAACGTGCCGAAGAGTAGCACCAACAATCTCTGCGTACATACCGGCAGCGATAGAAGTAATCTGCGAACAACAATACTTCATATAAAACATTCCACTTTAACAACGTCTAGAATCTGTTGTAGGTAATGCTAACATGTTATTATAAACAATGTATTTACAAATAAAATTTGGCTACCTTTGGCTTTGGAAATTGGATGGATAGAAATAAGAAAAGACCTGCAAAGGTCTCAGTAAGAATTTTATTGCAGCATCCCTTTGACCTCCAAAATAATACAACTTTTATAAGCGACACTAATTCAGCCAGGCCTTATTTTAGAAAAGAGATATACCTAATTTAGGCCTAATTATATTGTCTTCAAAATAATGAGTTTATGAGCAAGTTCATTACTTCATCATAAAATTATACTGTAAAACAGGCAAACCAGCATAAGGTCAGCTTAAAGACAAACAGTCATCGTAGCCTATAGGTATGCCAGAAGCGATGGAGCGAAATATAAGATGGGTCGGAGACCACTGTTCGACCGATCTTATATTTTTATCCACACACAACTATCAAATTATCACTAAGTATAAACCCAACGCCGTTATCTTATTATTACTTACATTACGACTCATCTCAAGGTAACAAAAACGAAATCAAAGAAACATAACGTTGAATATAGTTACGAGCTCTGAGAAGCAAAAATAAAAAGCACTAATCGCTATCCCTATACAAGTTCTGCTAGGCGATTGCGAGAAACGTGTTATCGAGATGTCTGGACGATAGTGATCTTTGCAATACTCAAGATGACTGTGTTTGTTGTAATGAGAACTTAATAAGAAACAGCGCCTTCAATCCCTATAGTACCGATTATATTGTCAGCAAATTTGTGTGCCTACGAAAAACATATATTTCTGGGCTGTTTTTCTAACGAGATAATATCATATTACAATGATAATCCCACGGATTATTATTCGTCACCACCTCGTAAATCTTTATACCTTGTTGACATTTTATTTTGGTAGAACATCTCCAGAAGATAAGAACCACGACGGACATCCACACTGCTCAATTAAAAAAACAAAATGTTCAAGATATCGTATTGGCCGGGCGAAGCGTAACTCTCTGTCTTTATTGTCGTTACCTTTAAATCATCTCGTATGCTCTAAAAATCTCCGTGTAGATGCCTTGTAATAAAAGTATGTTAACTACTGTTACCGGTTACCATCGGGCGCCCCATTGGCAGTGCACTTGTTGGCATAAAAAAGCGTTAAAGCAACACGTTTTGGAGTTAAAATCTGATAGTGATTTAAATACCACGTTATAATTAAAAAAAGCAGCTCCCATGATGAGTTCTCATAAAGTTACCCAGAAATAATAAACAAGGTATATATTAAAATAATATTTTACCGTGTTTTGATCGCTTAATCAAACTGACCCATTTATAACAGGAAAATTAAAAACGTACAGGTTATTGCACCTAACGATATACAGCAAAGCGTTTAAAGGTGCCGCCTTATTTGTGTAATGCCAATCAAAGAATCTTTACTGCGTCCATCCATCTATAAGTTGTCTGGCAGTAACTATCTTTATCAATAAAACTATATTGTATACATAGCTGTCTAACTGGATAAATAATGTAGGTAAAATATTTAATTTGTTTAAAATATATTTTCTATAAAACAAAATATAAGAGCTCTGTACTTGTGTTCTTAATTTGTGCTTATGATTAATTTAGAGAAAAGCATTATATTACTAGCAGAAGAGATTGTGTTTTCGTCTACAGATGTAATTGTCCTTCTTTTGTATCTGCATGGCACCGCAGCAGGGGAAGGCTCCAGGATCATTGCCCAACTATACTTTTCTTGCCTAAGGGCTCGAGAAGTAAGGGCACAAAGCTAACCTGGTGGTAAGCCATCAGGTCGACTTCGTGCATGACTTATATTGGGAAAAGCAGTTTATTTTTCAGACGGCCATACATGAAGTACAGGTAAAATACACGAAGTGAAGGAACTCCATTAATCATCATCATTATTTCAGCTAAAAGACGTCAACAGGTGGACAAAAACCTTCCTCAAAATTCGCCAATCCGCCCAATACACATCAGTACAGCTCTTATCAAGACGACCCTGAGAGGGACTTACGGGACCTGTTAATTAAGGCGCAACTTCACTAGGCGACATGTTCCGAAGACATATCACCCAAAATGTACGTGCTATGAATGTTGTGTTATGTCCCTCGACAGTTGCCCGACAAGTTTTAAATAATTAGGACGCCTGTCGCTGTGTGTTCCAGGGCTTTATCGCTCGGGAGTCATACTACTTACTACTGGGTAGTGTAAACAAGGCAAATGTCGAGCGACATTGTCCTACAAAGTCGCAAAGACATAGCACGTAAGATTTGGGTGATATGTCTTCGCGACATGTCACCTAGTGAAGTTGAGCTTTTATAAAACCCGTATTCACAAGCTATCTAAAACAGTGTATCAATAAATTCAATCAAGAAACCAGCCTTGAAAACATGAAAAATTACATATTATACCGAGATTTTAACCCTCTGTGGCATGAGATTGATATCAATGAACCACAACGCCGACTATTGTGCCGAGTATGGACAGCGACGGGTTCACGCATGAATAACGATTACACTAATACGTTCAATGCGATACTCCGATTATACAATGTGTTGCGTTTCATATGTTAACCAACGTTGTTCCTCTGTAATAAACATGCTGACAGAAAATGCGTAGGTCGTCTTTACATTCATAGTAGAATACAACCTGTAAGCGTATTTGATTGTGGGTAGGCGTAGAGGTATGGCTGCATGTTCTCATATTATCGATTTATAAAGTGTTTATTACCGTAAGCTACTACTTGTTTGCATTTTACTTTGAAAATGTTGTCTAGAACGGGTTGTGAGTCCATTTTAATGTTACTTTCACTAGCAGCAAACGAGCTAAATGATAAACTGCTACCAGATGGACAGATGAACCAGACATAAATGGACTGCAATCATCTATATATAAAAAAATTAATCCCTATTTCCCTTGGTCATGGCATTAGCCGTGAACGGCTAGATCAATTTCGTTAATTCTTTTTTTGTTGTATTTGTTATTTTTAGGAGAAGGTTCTTATGAAAGAAAAACTAGAAAAAATTGCGCGGTGATTTAGAAAGTTTAAGAATACTTAACCACCATATTAAATTTAAACCGCTAAACCGATTTCAGTGAAAATTGGTATGTAGATAGATTTGGTTTCGGGACGTAGGCTATTTTTTATCCCGAAAATCGCTCTGATTCTCGAGTTACATTAATTAAACAAAAAGCAATTTTCGCGCGAGCGAAGCCGCAGGGCGCAGCTAGTTATCTATAATAATATTATCTATAGGTACTAATATTATATGGAGAAAAGAATTGATTTTTTGGATGAATGTTTGTTTGTATATTGCGATTTAACTCAAGATTACTCCTTTAGAAAGCTATAAAACGGGTAACATAGGCTATATTTTATAATGTTTAACATATTTCTGCAGTTATTTTCGAAATTTCAATATTTTAGGCGCCTTTGTAAATCTGTATGATACAAAACGACACTATTGCAATGATATTTTCCGTAGGCGTTTGTTGTGAGACCGAATGAAAATTTTGATACCGAAGCGAAGCGAGGGCAGACGTCTAGTATGAAAACTCTGTACTTGCAGTCCCAAACAACAAATATTTTTTTAATAACGCGGCATAATAATTATTTTTTTTTATATTAGCCTACCAAAGTGACTCTACTCTGCCTGATGGTAAGCAGTAAGTGGAATCCAGAAGTGGCGGACACCATTCCAAAAGCCAAACTACTGGTATGGTGGCCTCCACTATGGCGGCTTAGTGAGATGCTTTTTCACGCCCCGCTTAAAAGACCCAGGATCAAAATTAGATGGGAACACATGCGCTGGCAAAGAGTTTCAGGCTTTAATTGAGCGACAAAAGTATGAAGTGCTGAACCGTTTGGTTCGAGACCCTTTAGATTCCACAGTGAAAGGGTGGCACTTCAGTCCCGCACGTGTCGTTTTGGATAAAAAGGGAGAGGGTGGGATTAATTCAAACAGCTCTTCAGAACACTCTCCATGGTAAAGGCGATAGAAGACGCCCATTGAGGCGATGTCTCTTCGCAGCTTTCTTTCTTTCTCTTTCTCTTCGTCATTAACAATGACAAATAAAAAATATTAGATTAATGACTTAATTAATAGAAAAGTTACTAAATAACCAAAGTTACCTACTGAAGGAAATACATATAATATACGAAACATCATGAAATCATGTGGTTGCCATAATAGGCAAATCAAGAGAATTTAATCATAACTTGAACTTCAAGCTTCTGTAATCCACAAATAGACAATGAAAGTAAAACTAAAACTTTAAAATAAAAAATGAAAGTCAAATCAAAAAATCAAAGCAAGCAATAAAAACATTTAACGTAAGCTATAATACTCCGCATCTATTAAATTAATGGTGCACGTATACATATTTGTATTGCCGAAAACGTGTCACACCCATATTCCTATATGGGATAAGTTAACGGTTGATTGGGTACAGTACACACTCGATGCGCCCAAATTGGCCCAGGTAGCGCCGAGAATATCACGAGTATCTATCAGCTTTTCAACTCCGAGTTTGTTATGAACCTGTTTTAAGATGTTATCTTTTAATAAGTCTATACATAAATATAATTCAGCCGTTTCAATAAAGACCCTAAAGGGCTACACAACAGTACTTTCTCTGAAAACTGGCTTTGGCAGCCACAAGCTACTTTCAAAACAGAAAACTGTATACCTATCACGTTTATTGATAAAAATTTTCATTGAATTGATGTTAACAAATTGCGCAACACATTTTTCTAGTTAACGTTTGGTTGATACGCACATGGGACTCTTGATCTTATGATTCGGGCTGTTCTTAATAGGCAAGCACTTCGACCTTTTGTGCTACATTTTTTTGTTATTGTCAAGGTTTTCTCTCGATGTTTTTCTTCAAAGTATTTCAGTGATGAGACACTTGTACCTATGGAATAACGCTATCACGACTTGTAAATGAACTTAATATCAGTCAATTGGTGGTTGGCCATCATTGGGAAAGACCTATGCCTATGATCTCCAGATTCATTGGTACTATAGCCAAGCATCACACGGTGCGTATTATACAAACAGTGTTTGTATCAGTCCATGGTAACTGTAGCGCATCGTTACTAAGCGTATGTGCATCAAAATTCAGGTCGGGTTGTCTATAAACAACCATTGTTCCCATCCATAACACTGGTGTATTATGAGTCCAATACTCGTTACACTTCGCGAACAAAACGGTAAATAATGACAAAATACCTTCACGCATATTTAACTTCTATCTAATTAGTTTAAATATATAATGTACCTATATGCTATATTTAATATCTACGTATATTTAGTGGCTAACTTGTTGAATGGAAGCAGAAATAAATGAACAAATTTTGGATCGAATTGTCTGAAAAGAAATCGCTCCATTGTAGCCCATGGATGTCGCAAGAGGCGACTAAGGGTTAAACCATATCTGGCAGCACGGAATCGCACTTTCCTGCTTCTAACTTTTTCTGTACTCAAAGTCTTATACTAGGTACCTGAGCCGCTGCAACCGGTGGAAGGGAAAGAAAAGGCAACGAAGGAGTAGTCAAGTTTTTATAAGCAATATATTCTAAAACAAATTTCGCGACGGTTTTGACAATACCTGTAAATGACGAGGCAGTCTATTTTAAGACAGATACTAAATATTCAGTACCTAGTTAATAAACGGTAATAAAACAACTGCTTATCGTCCTAGGTAACTCGTAAAACTCAACAGAGGAAAACAGGTCACTCAATAATGCTGTATGCGTTGAGCCAACAATATATAACAATTGTGCGCTACTGCAAGATACATATTGGTTTTCTCATATTTATTTATGACATTTTCATTATGTGGTCGCCTCACACCTCGTAATCGCAACATTGTGTCATATGTTTTTGTCACAAAGAGATGGCAGAGGTTTATTTTAATACAACTCTGTGTCTACGTAGTAGAATGTGTAGGGTACTGCGGGATTTCTTTTAGGAGACTCAGCTCAGTTGTACTCTTTTTCACTTGAAAGTGGGTCCTTAGAATCCTTGGATGCAAGATAGCTTTTATATTGTTGTGTTCCGGCCGCTGAATAATACAGTTCAAAGAAAGCACTGCGGTAAAAACAGATGGGATTATGCCTTTGGCTGCAAGTAGTGTTGTCTTTTTACGTGATGATAACATTGCGACAAGCGGAGAGACACTGGATAGCTATTTTTTTTTTTTTTTTTATACGACTAAGGTGACAAACAAGCATACGGCCCGCCTGATGGTAAGCAGTTACCGTAGCCTATGGACGCTTGCAACACCAGGAGCATCACTAGCGCGTTGTCGACCCTGTTAAAAACCTTTTAACTCCTTTCTTGAAGAACTCCATGTTGCATGTGAACGAGGGAGAGTTTCTCTGAAACCTCACTGTACGGGACCTAAGAGGTTCTAAGGTGTGAGGATGAACTCCCAGCCGATGGCGGGAGGTGCGATGATAAAAAGTGGCCGTTGGCACCATCCTAAACAATTCCTCAGAACACAGCCCATTATACAGGCGATAGAATACACATAAGGAGGCAACGTCTCTCCTTAAGCCTAGTGATTCAATACCGCCTGTTAGCTTGGGATTGTCGACAACTCTTACAGCACGCCTTTGGACCGCGTCAAGCGGTCCAAGCTGGTATCCGGGTGCTCCCGCCCAAAGATGGCAGCAGTACTCCATGTGGGGACGAACTTGAGCTTTGTAAAGCAATAGTCTTTGCCCCGCACTGAAGTACCGCTTCGCCCTGTTGAGCACACCGAGCTTTTTGGAGGCCAACTTGGCTTTAGCCTCCAGATGACTGCGGAACTGGACGCTGCTGGAGATGTCGATTCCAAGGATCTCAAGGCTTTCAGATGTTGTAAGGGCTGTGTCTTGGAATTGCGGAGTATCTACAAATGGAGCTTTTTTAGCGGTGAACGCGCAGACTTGTGTCTTGGTGGGGTTAAATTGGACTAGATTGAGTCGTCCCCAATCAGAGACTCTGTTAAGAGTGCTCTCGATTTCAGACACAAGTCTTTTTCGACTTTCCTCCACAATGAAACTAGAGATGTTCGCCCGGCCCGTGTAATACGTATCCCCAGTGCTGTCGTCCGCATAGCAATGAACATTGTCGATGGACAACATATCATTGATATGTAGCAAAAACAGCGTCGGGGATAGCACGGAGCCTTGCGGGACGCCAGCATTTATGACCAGGCTATCCGAGCAACAACCGTCGACGACAGCTCTTATGCTTCTGCCGGTCAAAAAGCTGGCAACCCATTGGCACAACCCCTCGGGGAGTCCGTAAGATGGTAACTTCGACAGAAGGCTCCGGTGCCAGACCCTATCGAACGCCTTCGCTACATCCAGGCTAGTAGCCAGTGCCTCTCCTTGACTCTCGATGGCTAACGCCCAGCGGTGCGTGAGATACACTAGAAGATCACCAGTTGAGCGATTACGGCGAAAGCCGTACTGACGATCGCTAACCAGATCGTGATCCTCTAGGTATCCCAAAAGCCGCTTATTGATAATGCGCTCCATCACTTTTGAGAGAAGGGAGGTTATAGCAATAGGCCTGTAATTCGATGGGTCTGAACTATCGCCCTTTTTGGGCACCGGATGCACATTGGCAGCCTTCCACGAAGACGGAACTCTCCTAGTGGAATATGAAAGTTCGAAAAGACGCGTCAATACCGGACATAGCTCAGGGGCACACTGCTTAAGCACCACTGCGCATATGCCGTCTGGCCCACTCGATTTATGGACGTCTAGAGAAAGCAATGCCCGCCGGACCTCCTTCTGTGTAAAACAGATTTCCGGCATTGTAACGCCACACCAGGGGATGGTAGGCGGTGTGGCCTCTGTTGTCCATAGTCGAGTTAGAGGCAAATAGAGCGCCCAAGAGATCGGCTTTCTCTTTTGCACTTTGGGCCAAGTTATTATCCGGCTTACGAAGGGGTGGCAAAGACGACTGACAAAAATTTCCCTCGGCAGCTTTAGCAAGCGACCAGAAGGCGCGAGTCCCAGAGGGAATGCTCGCAAGTCGCTCGCCAATTCTGCCGACGAATTCGGATTTAGCCCTGGCAATTTCCTTTTTACTGGACCTCGAAGCAGCATTTAATTTGCGCTTCAAATCAGGCGCACAGAGATCCTCGCGATTTCGAGCCGTAGTCCAAGCCCTGTAAGTAGCCTGCTTGAGAAGCCTAGCTTCCTTACAGGGCCGATTAAACCACGGTCGTTTCTTTACCCCTGCAACAGGCACCAGCGGGTTTGGAATGTAGCATTCCATGCCCGCTAGGATCGTGTCTGTCACAGCGGCCGTGCAAGTTTCAATGTCGCCTGACTTGAAACACAGCTGCTTCCATGGGTATGACGCGTAGAACTCACACAGTCCATCCCAGTCTGCTGACTTATAAAGCCACATGCGTCGCCATGCGGTTGCCCGAGGTGTGTTAGGCAACACGCAGGGTACGTGGGCCCGGATAAGACAGTGGTCCGATGAGCCCAGAGGTGCTTCCACTGTGATGGTATATCCATCCGGGCGTGAAGTCAGCAGAAGGTCCAGTAAAGAGCTTGTATGATCCTCAACATCAGGTATTCTCGTTGGAGAATGTACCAGTTGTGAGAGACCATACGCCAGGGAGAATTCGTGAGCAGCCCTACCCGCGTAGTCGGTGGACCGAGAACTGAGCCACTCGACGTGGTGAGCGTTACAGTCTCCTAAAATCACCAACTCTGCGGAAGGGTACTGCTCGATGACTTTGTCAGTCGTCACTTGCAGGTTTTGAAACAACCTGGCCGTGTCATGATCACCGCTATGAGACCTGTACAGGCACGCATAGATGTAGGTGTGGCCACCATAATCCATGCGTACCCAAATAATAGACAGGTCTCTGTTTTCAAGGCCTTGGAGACGACGATAACAAATATCCTCCCGGACGTACATGCATACCCCGGCACGACGCACAAATACGTGCTCGAGTTTGTACCCGGGGTAAAGAAGATAAGATGTATCGGCCGGGCAAGATATTTGCGTCTCCGTGAGAAATAGCAAGGTCGGCTGTGCAGTTTCAAGGTGTCGGTGAACTGCATTGATGTTGGAGTGGAGACCCCTGATGTTGCAAAAGTCCACTTCTAATGTGGATGGGGGAGCCGCTGTGTAAAATTTTACTTTACGTTTTCTGGCCATGATGGTAAAAGGGGTTTCAAGGTTGGGGAAGGTCGCTGGACTGACAGTATGAGGAACAATGCGCGATGTTTACCGCCCCGATAGTATAGGTTGTGTGGCTTGTAGGCACGGCGCACGGAAGGGCCCCCAGTCCCCTCCCAGCGCAGCAAACGGGTCCACCCCGGTCTCCTGCTCCGGCACGTCGACTGCGCTGAGCACTTTACACAGGCGGTGATTCAGCCTCCTGGGGTGGAGATTAAGTGATCCCCAGGTTCGGGAATCCTACAACCTGCGGGCGGCCAGCGGTAAGCCGTTTCACTGGGTCTCCCTGACCGCCGCGCCTACATGCCGCGCCTATATCGATCGGAGACGGCTCAAACACTCGCCGGTCCCCCCACTGTCAACCCAATAACCCTCCTATGAGCTCTGGACACCTTACTCACTCGCAGGAACACAACATAAAGTTATTATGACTGCGGTCTTCTATAAGGTGGAGGTACTTCCCCAGTCGGGCTGCTCAATTCGGTCGAGATCTGTTTAGATCACGGTATGCCCTACCTCTATAAAATAATTTATTATAGATTATAAAATCTCCTTGAATATAAGAAGAGACAATGTTATTAAAAAGTACTGTTTGATGGTGATTCATTCAGTGATGATAACTTATGTTTATCCTAACTTTATTGATTCCCATACAAGAACGACATCTAACCACATCCAAATTGCTCATTTATGAATCATAGTTCACTTGCGGAAATGTCTGTTTTTTTTTTTTATATAAGCTCACCAAAGTGACTCGACTCTGCCTGATGCTACGCTATGCTAGCATGGTGGTGTCCACTACATCTTATCCTTATGTCGAAAATTGCACCTAAAATAAAATTTTGTAATTTTCTTTTGATTGATAAGTTTATTTTTTCTTTGTTTCAATTGCAGTCGACAAAAGAATCTGTATGACACCTTACTTACTTACTTAACCTGAACAATTTTATTGCTATATCTGAACTGAAGGGTTATTATGATAATTCTTCACAAGTTCATAACCCGACATTAGTATTTGAGGGTAACCACACAATATTTTCTTCATACAATGATTCATTGCAAGGTAGATAATGCGGTTGCAAATAAATGTAAATTTGTCTGTTTAACGTAAGAATTACCACGTCGCGCGCGTTGGTGCCATTATACAGCTTGTGTTTGCTAAGTAGACTCTTAAACAATTATTCAATGAAATTTGTTAATTAATTGTACCACTTGATAAAATTTAAAAAACGAGAACAAAATTTGCATTTAATCTTAGTGTTTACATTCTTTTTTCGAGTAATGTGTGAAGCAATTCGCTTGTTATTGTTATAAAAGTAGGTGGATGAGTAAGTATGATACGTAGTTTTAGCATGTAATGTAAAACCTTAGTACGAATAGCTCTGGTATCTAATAAGTAACCTTCACATACATATCCAAATATGTTTTTTAGACGAATGTAAAGTACTAGCTGAAATTAACTCAGAATGTTGTAGAAATAAGATAATAGGCTCAGAGGGCAAATAGTTTTAAGAAGTCCACCTGGCGATATTCAAAGTAAGCCACGCGGCAAAAGTCGCAAAACAATATCAAATAAACCTTACATTTTTCATCACTATACAATTTATTTCAAGAAGATTAGGGGCTTAAGTCATTTCGCTTACTAACTAAACAAGAAATCAGCAAATGCACCTAAACTGTAGTAGGTAGTTTGTATGTTGAAGACTTCAATGTACGCGAAAGAAATTAAAGTTGGAAGGAAACTGCGCTCGACGAGATCCCATTACACATACAAAGCTTCACGCCTTATTTCGCCGAAGAGATAGGCAGAAGTGTGTAACGCTTACGTTTTGCTATTGATGTTAGGTCCCGTGTAACAGAGAAAAAACCTATTGCCATTTTTCCATACCATGCAAAACAAAAGGATATATGAGAAGATAATATGCTAACCTGCGTATTTCGTCGACTTGCTGGTCTTCTGGTAGCTCTACTGCTGCAAATAGATGCATTTCACCATCTCGCCCAAACACTCCACCGGGTATTTTCCTGGACAAACAATATAAGTAGTTGTTTATAAAAAAACATTTAAGAGCCAAGCATGATGCGATATTTTATGATATCGATATTTCCCTGCGAATTAGAAGAAGCTCTCACCGCGTCATGTAAAAAAAGAAGTTAGTCAATATGGAATATGCATGTGGCGAAAATGGGGGGAGGCCTACGCCAGCAGAGTACGACCTTCGGCTGATATGATGATGAAGTACGTATAGTTCAGCCATGCGCAACCAAAGTAGCCATAGCCATGATAAGCAGCACCAGCACGCGGCCGTGTGCTGACGCACACCCGCTCTCTCGCTCTAGTAAATGATGATACTGAGTAATAATTTAAACTACTAGAAATAACTAGAATAAACTAACTAGAAATAATTTAAATAATTTAAAATAATTTTCACGGTAGTAGATCCACGCTGATTTCAGCATGAATGGGCCGGATCGTCCGGGGAAGTACTACCCTCTCATAGAAGATCGACTTAAGAGTAGTAGTATCCGTACTACTGCGTTTCGTTCGGTGAGTGAGAGCGCCGGAGGCCCAATTTCCCCCCTTTCCTCTTTCTTCACCTCCCTCATTCCCTTCCTCTAACCCCATTCCCAGCCGCCATAGTGGAGGCCACCATACCAGCAGTTTAAGAGGATGGCTATTGGTATAGTGGCCACCACTTCTGGATTCCACTGACTGCTTACCATCAGGCGGGGTGGAGTCACTTTGGTAGGCTACAATATAAAAAAAAAAAAAAAAAAAAAAAAAAAAAAAATAGAAAAGTATAGAAGCATTTCCGTGCATTCTGTGAATTCCGTGCTGCCGTGTAATTTAACGCCTACCGCTTACTATCGAAAAAAATTTTAAAAATGTTTGTTTGTAAACAGTGTAATATTTTCACATAAAATGTTTCACATTCTAATTAAACATAATATTTAACTATTTTATAAGGTACCTATAATGAAATATATTTCATTTTTGTATGCTTATTATGTTTTATTAAATTTATAACACGAGATCGGACCGACATTCATGGTTTTTGATTTGTTTGATTTGTCTCAGTCCAGAATAGCAGAATAACTAATAAAAAAAATTGGAAAATTGAAGAAAAATTAATTAAAAGAGAACATTTTCCCATACAAAATGTTATGGTACCATCAATTTATTGGTTGTCAAATATTTAAGTGTGCATTTAGACATTTATATCAAGCTGTTGCCCACGACTTGTGCAAATGCATGAGAATATTGGCCTTCTGGCTGACTGATCTTACGTCGATCGTCTTTATACCAAATCCCATTTAAATCTTTTCACCCGCTACCACTAAACTGACGAAATTTCACACAAACTTGAGCCTCTTTTTTTCCCGCTTATTAAGTGTAGTTTCTAAATATAAAAAAATGTTGCATAACTAAATTTAGTAAAGACTATATTACTTATATTAGTTTGAATTTGATAGCTTCAAAAATAAAAGATTTTACATACAAACTTACACCCCCTATTTAAATGTTGTTTGTTCTATATTTAAGAGGCGTTGTATAAATTTCTGAATTCACGCATACATATTTGACAATACTAATAATACTAACAAAAAGAAATTTGATCAATAAATTTGACCTTTATTTTTAATTTTGTCATATCTTAAATATAGAACAAATGAGAAATGAATAAAAAAATATAGTCAATAAAGTTTAAAGTTATTCTTATAAAAGCAAAAGCTCACTCACTTTATAGGTACAGTTCCACCCAAGTACCTCTTTACTTCTATGTGCAAGATAGTGAAACAATTGCAGATTGTTTATATATTGCAAATATTTATCATAGCTGATAAACAAGCCAATCAATAACTTTCCCTCAATCTTAATAGATAAGGATTTAAAATGTTTATTTACTTTTTAATTTTAATACAAGCAGTGGCTATACTTATTATTCTTATGACTTTTTACTAAAACATTTCATTATGACATTATATTAGATCATTGTATTATTAATTTGTTTTTGAAAAATTTTGTATTGTGTTGTGGTATGTCAGTTATTTAACACAAATTGTAATATGACTACAAATAGTAAATTGCAAGCTCATTATTGTCCCATTGCAGGGCAATGGCCCCTTCTTAAACAAAGAATTCTTAAGCATTATAACACAGAATAATAAAATTAATAGTATGTAGTAATTGGGAACTAGCTCAAGGCACACATTTTCTCACTATGTTTTATTTTCATCATATCAGCTAAAAGACATCCACTGCTGGACACAGGCCTCCCCTAATCATCAGCCTCCCCTGTTATTCTTTATTGAAAAGATATAAGTACAAATAATTTACACAATGCTACCGAAATGGCAAGGAATTATGGTAAGTAAACTTCAATGAGTTTAGGACCTGGGGACTACCTAAAATTTATTTAAGAACTTGGTTGTTAGCTTTTAACACTGTTACAAATAGACAACTGGCAATGACTTTGTCTCCAATTAGATTAGATATTACCAAAGGACTAATGTGGTTTTACAAGTAATAAAATAGCTTTAAAAGTAAATAAGTAAGACCTAAACATAATAATTTTTAATTAGGTCTAAGGCATAAATTGTTGCAACTTACCTGAGGAATTTCTTGAGCACACTAGCAATAGTATACACTGAGTAATTGTCCACATTGACTAGCCGGCCAGTCTGTAGGAAGTGTATGAGTTTCTTCATGGCTCCTTGGTGGCCCGGCGCGCGAAACACATCCCGACGCAACGGAGCTTCCTTGTTCAACTTCAGGATCAGCACCTGCATCCCCACCACGAACGAGAAACATAAGAACACTAGGCACAATTTATAATTTGATTATACCTAAACAAAATTATTTCTGCCAAAGAAAAGTCGTAAAAATATCGAATAGCTTCCTTCGATTAAAGACGCATTTCAAGAGGTATTTACTACATAAAATCTCACTGTGTACACTTCTTCAAAACTGACAAAATTCTCAGGGCGTTGTCAGGATACTAAGTATAATGAAGCAGGTCGGTACTAACAAGCAATGGTCCAGGAATATCGTCTTTACAAACTTCATGTAGCGGAACACCAAACTTCACTTTTTCCAGTCTCCTTGGATACGGCAGGGAATTCGGATGTCCACAAGATGTAACCACATTGCTCAATGTAGCAGCTCGCCGATGCATCCTTCTAGCCCAGTTACTCATTTTGCCTGTTTAGACACTGTTTACGGAACGTAAGGTTGCAAGCGAAGATCTCAGACTGTATCTTTGAATACGCTCATTTTTTAACTTGTATTCCAAACGGACTTTATTAAATTATTTTTAAAGTTGGTAAATTTTAAATATTATATTAATTATTTCGTATATTTCGCGTATCCAGTTCGTTCGTTTGTCTGCCGTCGCACCGCGCCGCACATACAGATATCAAATAAAATAAGTTAGGGAGGGCAACAAGAGTCAGTCAGTGTCGTCCCACAGACTATATCTGTGTGTCGTCTGTCGTCCATGTCTTGCTTGCTTGTGGTTAGGGAATGCAACGATATTACGGCAAACCGTAAATGTTGTTATATTTATATCGCCTTCAAAAATATTGATAATTATCGATATTGACTATGCGCCGATATCGATTTAAAGCGTTATGGGTATATGCCAAAATGAATGTACATAGGATAAAAATGTCCATCACATTAACATGATTGCGCCTTTAAGCCCTTTTAATGTGTTTCAATTATTTTGTTAATTGCTATGGTTTATTAACATACTTTTCAAGATACATATTTACTCTGACATGTAGGCTTTTTATTTTTAAAATGTTTTTTAATTTTCAACTTTATTTGTCCACATATTTAGAATTTTGGCCTACACAGCTGAGGGGATAAATTAGATTTATGCTTATGTTTTAATGATATTTTGTTCCTCTATTCCGTAAGTAAATATCATTGAAACATAAGTGCTCGATTTGTTAACTGTGAGAAAGAAATTGTAAGAAACGCTGTTTTAACTTCTGTAGAATTATAGAAATTATCACCCTACTGCGTATTTTAAAGCTGCGACATCTGACATCACTCTAAAAAGAGAAAAAAGACACGCATTATTCTCTGTGCCTTAATTTGCTGTAATTTTAAGAGTGTATTTTTTGCAAAAAGTCCTGTGAGAAACTCAGTTATTTATCAAGAAAGGTACAATGGTATATTATTTTGTGATATTTATTGTTTGTATTAAATACTAATATTAATTATCACAATTTTAATAATTTAATTTAATTTAATACATAACACTAAACTTTATCATGTTTTTGCAACTTACAGTTTTTGGGTGATATTTCGATTAAAGTCATAGGAAGTGCGTATTTTGGCGTGCCTAAGAGAAACATTCAAACTGTATGTACACAAACTTTCACATTTACAATTTTATTCTGTAATAGATACACATTTTTAATTCCAAAAATATTATTATTCTTAAGAATAATCTATAAAAAATTAAATTCTACATTATTACATACAACTAAAAAAAACTAAAACGACATTCGATTTGTACAAACTTAAAAAAAAAAGAAATATCGATTTAGCACCGATTTTCGGCGCTCGAAATCGATATATCGATATAGTCATATTACAATATGTATTATATATCGGTAAATGGGTTTTTTTTAAACTACATCCCTACTTGTGGTTGTTACTTGTTTCACAGAACAAGTACTTTAGTACTTCTTCTCTTCTTCTTCTTTTTTTTTGGCAACAGAGCCGACGATTTATGTCAGCTATTTCTGCCAGCGTCAAGTGTAGAATAATATTCTTGTTGATGATAATAATGGTATATTACAATGATAAAATAGAAAAAATGTAGATGAAATTAAATGACATCCATCTTCCGTGAAAACAAAAGATCTACTTAATTTAGTACTTGTTCTGTGGGATATAAACTTGTTGTTTAAGTCATATTTAAAAGTAGTGTTACCAGCATTATCTCTATTGAAATGTTATAAAAATATTAATGAAATAAATATCATATCTTATTAAACTAGTAGAAGATGGTTATTGATTAACGTACTCACATTTGAAAATTATTATAATAAAATTAATGCTAATACAATTATATAATACAGTATTTGTCTGTAAAATTCATTTTAACTTTAAGTCATATAACTACTATTTCTTAGTGCATGTGTCTGTCTGTTTCCTAAATAAATAAAATAAATAAAAAATAATTATATTATTGATAAATGATAATAAACATAATATTTAAAACACCATGCGCCAAATGAAGTCCACAAAAATCTTAAATCGATTTTTGTAATTTTGAGGTCGAATGCATACGTTATCGTGTGACAGTTTTAACTTTTATTAATCTGTGGATTTACCATAGATCATACACTAAGATTTACGTTCAAAAATTACTCTTCGATTAAAAAACCATGAAGTTATTTTCAAGTTTATTTTAATATTTTGTACTGTATAAAATATAAATTACTTATTAAAATGAAAAATGTATGTAAACATACATAATTCGTTTATTATTGTGTAAATATCATTTCCTAATTAATAAATTTTATAAATAAAATTAACTACCTATGAAATGAAATCGTCAAGTATATTTTTTTTGTTGACTATCTGACATTGACATTCACGTGGAGAATTCGGCAGAAAATAACGCTATCGTTTTGTTTTGAATAATTAAAAAAAGTTTAATAACAATTACTTGTTTACAAATACCTCTCTATTCATTAAATATCGTTAGTTACTTTTAAAAAAAGCCTAAAAGATGGCTGAATGGAATGATGATTGGGAAAGTGAGCCGGCTGTAGTACCGCCGACACCCAGCGTTAACGCGTCTACTACACGACAATATCGCGGTAGAATCTTTAGAGGCAGAGGCTCGCGTGGAAGCTCATCTTACAATGACACCAACTGGAGGGAACGTGGAAACAATAGTAGCGGTGACTACCGCCGCAACAATGATCGCGAGCGACGTAATTACCAGAATGAAGACACTGGTAATAGAAAAGTCATCTATGTACCATCAAATAAAATTGGCCGAATTATAGGCAAAGGTGGTTCAAAAATACGTGATCTTCAGTTCGAGTCTGATGCTAAAATCAAAATTGGTGATACTAGCGGCAATGAAGCCGATATAACTCTAACTGGTACTGATCAAGCAATGGCAAAAGCTGAGGAGTTGATTAATGACCTAGTTGAAGATTATAGGCCACCTCCGCAGAAGGAGTCTTCTGATGTCCACAACAGCAGCAGTGGATCAGCTGAATTTTTCAAGACCAATGAAGAGGGTGTACAGGTGATTGATTGGGATAAGCTCAATGCCTACCATACCGAAGTACAGCAAAGCCGATGGGCTACTTTGCCGCCTATCATAAAGGACTTTTACAAGGAAGACCCGACAGTTGCTAATATGTCACCTGCTGAAGTAACACGTTGGCGATTGGCCAATAATGATATACAAGTTAAAAGGACTTTTGATGATAAACCTGGTTTAAGACCTATACCGAACCCAGTGATTACTTTTGAACAAGCATTCCATAACTACCCAGAAATTTTGGAAGAAATATACAAGCAAGATTTCAAGCAACCTTCACCCATTCAGAGTCAAGCTTGGCCAATACTATTGAGAGGTGAAGATTTAATTGGCATTGCCCAAACTGGTACTGGTAAAACATTAGCATTTCTCCTGCCTGCACTCATTCATATTGAAGGTCAAACAATCCCAAGGGATCAAAGGGAGGGCCCAACAGTTCTCATCATGGCTCCAACTAGAGAACTTGCACTACAGATTGACAAAGAAGTGTCTAAATATCAGTATAAAGGTATTAAGTCAGTTTGTCTTTATGGAGGCGGAGACCGCAAAGAGCAGATCAAAGTAGTAGCTAAAGGTGTAGACATAGTGATCGCTACACCAGGCAGACTCAATGATTTGGTGTTGGCTCGGCACTTGAATGTTATAAATTTCTCTTACATTGTGCTTGATGAAGCTGACAGGATGTTGGACATGGGATTTGAGCCACAGATCAGGAAGTCATTACTTGATGTAAGGCCTGATCGACAGACTGTAATGACTTCAGCCACCTGGCCTTCAGGTGTGCGCCGTCTTGCTGAGTCTTACATGAAGGATCCCATACAGGTCAATGTTGGGTCCTTGGATCTTGCTGCAGTCCACACTGTCACACAGAGAATTATGTTTGTTGAGGAAAGTGAGAAAGAGGCAGCATTGTATGATTTCTTGAAAAGTATGGATCCAAATGATAAAGTTATAATATTTTGTGGTAAAAAGGCTACTGCTACACACATAACCACAGAGTTGTGCATTAAAGGCATAGCTTGTCAGTCTTTGCATGGTGATAGAGACCAAAGCGACAGGGAGGCTGCTTTAGGAGACATAGTGGATGGCACAGTCAACATTTTGGTGGCTACTGATGTTGCCTCAAGGGGCATTGACATTAAAGATCTCACTCATGTTGTTAACTTGGATTTCCCAAGACATATTGAAGAATATGTCCATAGGGTAGGCAGGACTGGTCGAGCAGGGAAAACAGGAATATCATTGACATTTGTGTCTAGAAATGATTGGAATAATGCTAGAGATCTGATTAAAATACTCGAGGAAGCCAACCAAGAGATTCCTGAGGAGTTGGAACAAATGGCTGACAGATTTGAAGCTATGAAGTTGCGGCGGGACAAAGAAGGCGGAGGCCGCGGCCGCGGCGGGCGGGGCGGACGCGGGGGACGTGGTAGAGATAGGTGGTGATTTAAAAATTTATAGCCATAAGTTTTCATTACTATTATACTGTTTTCATATCTCTGTGTATTTTTGTCTATGTACTTAGTACAAGACACTATTTAAAATTAGTAGAAAGATAGATGTTTGATTGTTAAGAAAACTAGAATTAAGTTTGACTTTAATTGCTGTGATAGAAAATTAAACTATGTTCCACTATCAAGCCAGGTCTGCATAGCTGTAGTTTCTATTTTGACTTTTATATAAAGCTAGTTCTAGCCAAGCTGCAGTATTTATTGTGTAATTTAGGTGATTAACACACTTTAAGTGTGATACATTTTTTCAACTTATTACATCCTCATATTTAATCAACTTGTGTTATTTATTTCTGTCACCTATAATAACAAAACAATAGATTTTTTTTAAATTGCTGCTATCATAGGTACGTTAACACGAAGGCACCTCCACAGCCTAGCCACCATACCCGAGCGCCTGACATGACCACAAACGTGACGGCTGTTGCTAGTCGCTCGGAGCAAGACAAATCAATTGTTGGACCTTCGTTGAGCGGACTGTGGTGCCCCATCTAGCTACAATACTTTTCACTGCTTTTCTCCTCTTCACTCCGCCCAGCTCCACGTCAATAGAAACACTTGCCACTTCACTGCTGGCAAAGCCGTTCACTTGCGCTTCTTGCCCGTGAGATACTTAGTTCTGTTGACCGAATTATCCATCCCAAGAAGACGCCTTCTGTCGAAGTTACCATCTTACGAACTCGCCGAGGGGTTGTGCCAATGGGTTGCCAGCTTTTTGACCGGCAGAAGCATAAAAGCTGTCGTCGACGGTTGTGGCTCGGATAACCTAGTCATAAATGCTGGCGTCCCGCAAGGCTCCGCTACTAGGCTACTATCTCTGACGCTGTTTTTGCTGCATATCAATGATATGTTGTCCATCGGCAATGTTCATTGCTATGCAGACGACAGCACTGGGGTACGCATTATACGGGCGAACACCCCTCGTTCTATTGTGGAGGAGAGTCGAAAGACTTGTGTCTGAAATCGAGAGCACTCAGAGTTTCTGATTGGGGACGACTAAATCTAGTCCGATTTAACCCCACTAATACACAAGTCTGCGCGTTCAGCACTAAGAAAGCTCCATTAGTAGATACTCCGCAATTCCAAGACACAGCCCTTACAACATCTGAAAGCCTTGGGATCCTTGGAATCGAAATCTCTAGCAGCGTCCAGTTCCGCATTCATTTGGAGGCTAAAGCCAAGTTGTCATCCAAAAAGCTCGGTGTGCTCAACAGAGCGAAGCGATACTTCAGTGCAGGTCAAAGACTATTGCTTTACAAATCTCAAGTTCGTCCCCACATGGAGTACTGCTGCCATCTTTGGAAGGGGGCACCCGGATACCAGCTTGGGCCCCTTAAAGCGGTCCAAGAACGTGCTGTAAGAGTTGTCGACAATACCAGGCTAACAGGCGGTATTGAATCACTAGGCTTAAGGAGAGACGTTGCCTCCTTATGTGTATTCCATCGCCTGTACAATGGGCTGTGTTCTGAGGAATTGTTTAGGATGGTACCAACGGCCACTTTTTATTATCGCACCTCCTGCCATCGGCTGGGAGTTCATCTTCACACCTTAGAACCTCTTAGGTCCCGTACAGTAAGGTTTCAGAGAAACTTTCTCCCTCGTACAAAGGTTGTGGAATGAGCTCTCCGTCGATGTTTTCCCGAGAGATTACAACATGTAGTTCTTCAAGAAAGGAGTTAAAACGTTTTTAACAGGGTCGGCAACGCGCTAGTGATACTCCTGGTGTTGCAAGCGTCCATAGGCTACGGTAAATACTTACCATCAGGCGGGCCGTATGCTTTTTTGTCACCTTAGTCGTATAAAACAAAAACGCAGAAAGTATATTTACGTCTGATACAAGGATTAACGAGAGCAGTGTAGTAAAAGTCGCTTAGGACAATAATGTCCACGTCTCCTTACCCCTGCCAGGTTTTAAAATTGTACGCATGCGATTCTGATTTTTTATCTTTACGTACCTAACTAATATTTTTTTAACAATAGGTATATCTTACAAGATGAGTAAATGGGTTTTTAATTAAAAGTTTGTGTATTTGTGTAGCATGTATTTCGAATTTTACAAGTTCAACCATACATACAATATCGCTAAGCATAACGAATCAAAAATCCAGATTAACAATATTTTGCATAATTTTATATCTCTACCACAAAGAGTCGAAGTTTGATCGATTCATGGTTAACACTTAGAATATTAAATACGAGTTCTTAATACTACTTACATTTGCCCACGAATTAAGTGTTGTACGAGGCTACAAGGTCTGTATTGCACATACCGATTGCCGTGTTGATTAGAGCTCGTTTCTAACACAACCAGCAAAAGATGACCCATCTGATCCTTACAGGTTACATAAATATATATCATATAAATTAGTGCTTCACTAACAATTAGTGCTCATAGATTAAATTTTATTCAGGAACAGGTACACAAATAAAACTAGTACAATTTTACACGCACGTTAAAAGCTCGACAAAAAGGAAGTTCAGTGTCACAAAATTTAATGATTTAGGTACTTGAGACCCTTCCTTTTAGAAAGAAAAACTGCCAACTCAATACAATATTTATAAAAATAAATAATAATAGCAATATAATACTATAAAACTGTACAAATTTTGTTTTGTTTAAATATTGGAGATGTTTAGATGATTTCTAGTCGCTTCATTTCTTTAAGCAGTTCCTGTCCCATTTTGGCTGGCGATGGGGTCACTATGACATTGGCCTTTTGTAACGCTTTGATTTTGTCTTGCGCGCCACCTTTGCCCCCTGAGATGATGGCTCCCGCGTGGCCCATGCGTCTGCCGGGGGGCGCTGTCAGACCAGCGATAAATGATACAACAGGCTTTGCCTTTTGACCCTGGAAATACAGATGAAAAATGATTATATTATTGTTTTTATATAAGCTGTTAGATATAAGTAACAGTTTGAATGTTTGATCGATAAGACACAACCAGCTAATTAGCTGACGATGGACCTTTGCTCTATAATTAGTTGGCTCTTTCAGTTTCTATAATTGGTAATTTATAAACATCATCATGTCGTCCAAGCCGTGTCCGGCGACAGCGACTTCTTATAAGTTTATCACGAAATTTGACTTGAAAGTTTGGTAAGTTATAAAAGACTAGCTATTGTCCGCAGCTCCGCTCGCGTGAATGTCGGTTATATCGCACATGAACCTAACCTTGTTTATACGTTGATGATTTTTTATACAAATTTCATCCCCTATTTCAATCCCTTCAAGCTATTTTTTCGCGATAAAAGATAGCCTATGTTGTTCTCCAAGGTCTAATCTATCTATATAACAAATTTCATAAAAATTGGTTCAGTGGTTTGGGCGTTCAAGCGTAACAAAAGACAGACGGACGGAGTACTTTCGCATTTATAATAATAGTATGGAAGTATGGATAGCAGCAAACTACAATCTTTTTGAGGAATGAGGTCAGAGCCATCGTCAATGCACGGCAATCTAAGTAGCAGTATCCATTGTTTCCAGAACACCGACTGCTTCGATAGTGCTTACAGGGCTTGCATGTGATTACTGTGCTTCAGGTTGTGGGTTCGATTCTCACACCGGACAAAACTTGTGTGATCTCTAAACTGTTTATAGTGAGTCTGAATTGTTTTATTTGAATTGTCATATTTAAAATCCATTCAATAATATCAAACATCTACGTTAACTAATTTCATGGCTGACAAACCAATCATGATTTTTATGCTAATAAAACTTTATGGCTAATGCAGATTAGTCATTTACAGTACAGTCATGATTCTAACTTACATTAAAATATAATTACAATGTAAGATACGAAAGATTACCTAAGATGAGAGATTCAATGAATTATCGAAATCACAGGACTAAACTAGTGAAAAACTGTGATCAAATGTACTCTTTATAAATTATATAATTCGACGTCATGATATGACTGTTACATGATAAATATAATGTAAACAAAGTTACAAACACTAAACAAACAATAAAAAACGTGTACTTCGCTCATTGAAACTTGTGATTCTTTACCTGTTTCGTCTGTAGAATAAAAAGGATAAGTCTTAGTGGAGTTACATAAGAAACACTACAAGAGGCAAAGTATAGAACTACTATAAACACTCGTTAAATTCATTTAACTATTGTTTGAAGACCTCTTACCACTTCTCTATTAGAGGTCGTTCACAGCTGGACATAAGAAGAAGGATTTTGTTATTGCCATCACGCATAGCAGAGCATTAGTATAAAGGTATCACTTCTGTCAGCTACGTTTTATTTTCTTAGTAGCCTCTCAGGGTAGCCAGAGAAAAAGACTTCATTATTATCACTACAGAATTTGATAAGAAACAAAACATTGTTATTTCTGAGCTAAAGTGTACTTCACGTCGAAATTTTAAGTTCAGTGAGATAGAGATTATTTCCTAAGCAGAATTTCACGGCAAAATAATTTATGAACGACACAACAGCAATAATACTAAAATAGCGTAGAGAAGTCTTTGAGTAAACCCAAAGCTTCTGAGGTTCTATAAGCGCTCACAATTCGTTGCTTACTAATTGGTACAACGAAGAAGTAACAATAAAGCTATTTATTTTGATATTTTCAATACTTACTGTGTTATGCTTGATGAGATAATCAGCGGCAAGCTCCTCCGCGTTGCCACCGATCTCGCCAATAAGAATGATGCCCTTACAATTTGGGTCGCCCAAGAACACCTCTAAGCAGTCGATGAAGTCGGTGCCGTTGAAAGGATCGCCTCCGATGCCGACGCAGAGGGTCTGTCCCAAGTTCGTCTGAAGGTGAAGGTGACATAAAAATGATTCGATAAGTATTAGTTTTATCATACGCGTCACACGCGACTCATGATTTTCAACAGCATTTAGAGCTTAGCTATATTACAGTCTGTCGTAAAGCTAGTGTTCTTTTTAAAGCTCAAGAAATAGTAGGAGATGTATGTAGCGCTCAAGCAACATGGTAACTTGAGAGTAAGAACTAAACCACGTTACTTGATCAGGAGTATAGACAAAAACGATTACGTCTAGCGCGTTAAATCTCATTTATTAGTCACATATAATGGCAGAACGTTTATTTATTAAATGTCTACGAGTTACGTGATTTCAAATTTAATCTCAACCGCTAAACTGACGTGCAGCCTAAGCTTGTCTTTGAAAATAAGTATTCTTCTTCTTCTTTATAGTGATAAACATTTTTATGAGCATTTACATTAGAATTCAAATTAATTGAATTCATTTGATTGACATACATACCTAACAACTAGTATCTAGATCAACTCATTTACTATAAGGTACGACCTTTGGAGTAAACAATGAATCAATCGTCATGAAGTTGTTTGGCATTGAAATTAATCGGTCAATAATTACGGGCAGTTTCTCTTTTAACAAACAACAAAATTTTAAGACTGGTATCAGAATATAGAGTTTGATTGTGACAGACAACAATTTGATAACATGATGAGATAATTTCCTGATAGTAGAACGGACTCAGCTCCCAGGTCAACTTTTATAAAGGTAGAATAATTTCGGTGCTTTTGAGAGTAGATAGTGGCAAGAAAGAACATAAGTAATACTTAACTACTTTAAATGTTGTAAGCGGCTATAGGCTATGGTAACAGCTACCATCAGGCGAATTGACCTTTGGCTTGATTAAATATCAATATACTAGTGCAGGCTGCCCTTTGCACAAGGAACTGAGAGCTTTGCGGCAGAGCCAATATTTTAAGTGCAATTTTAAAAACAACGCAATGTTTATCCAAGATTTTTGATCCCGCAAGTTGACAAGTTGAACTGACGACAGGTCGGCTGGTCGACTCACATCAGGATGTGAATCGGGCAACTGATGGATGAGTTCTCCTCACGACCGGCCAAGGTAACGAAAATTGGATGAGGCCTATGTCCAGCAGTAGACGTCTTTTGGCTGATATGATGATGTTTTTTATAAAAAGACTGCTAGGGTGTATTGAGTGATTTCAAATATTTCTGGTAAAGTTACAAACATTTAATGATAAGTAACAATAGTCAATCAATGAGGTTTTACCTTGTGCTTAAATTGATAAGCGTTATCGACTAAATGCAAAAAAATATATATCGTAGTAGCCCATTAAAAGTGGCATGTAATACCAAATAAGTTACAAAATGTTTAGTAGTACTTATATTTATCATTTGAACTACCAATACGAACTAGGGCAACTAGCCAGCGTGTCGAGGTAATTGACCCCATCTCGACTGATCGGTTTGATTTGAAAGGAGTATGAGAATACACTTATCTGTAACTACACACTACAGTAAGTTCACGTTATCACACGGGAAGCTTTAGCATAACAATAAAACTATAACTTGAATCTTATCCAGCTTTCGAAACATTCGTAAATTAAGTGAAAAATTAAAATAACTCAGCCAAACTTTGGCTATTACACTAGCTGTTGTCCGCAGTTCCGCCCGCGTGAATGTCGGTTATATCGCATTTTCCATACAAACTTTCATCCCCTATTTCAACCCTTTCAAACCATAAAATTTTTCGCGATAAAGGATAGCCTATGTTGTTCCCCAATGTCTATTCTATCTCTATACAAAATTTTATCAAAATCAGTTTAGTGGTTTAGGTGTGTAAGCGTAACAGACAGACAGACTGAGTTACTTACGCATTTATAATATTAGTAAGGATTATATCTATACTATTTTATAAAGCGGAAAAGTCATGTCTCTAAAACTACTAGTCGGATTTGAATAATTCTTTTAGCGTATGATAGCCTAGTTCTTAAGAAAGTTTATTATAGGCTATGTAACATCACGCTACTGGCGACGGTAGCAGAGCAATAAGCAGAGACGCGGGTGAAACCGCAGCGCGGGAAGCTAGTGTATTATATTTTAGCTTTCAGTATTATATAAATTCTTAATCAAAAAGCTTCGTAAACGAAACATAGTTACCTAATCAAACAAATACTTTTGGCCTTGATACTAATTTGGTTGTGTCAGCTAAAAATAGCTTAGTAGATAGGCATGACGTAAAAATTCTCTAACCCCAGTTTCTGAAAGGCTGATCAACGAAAAATTAACTAATCACCTGTTAAATTTCATGTCATTCTAATTAGTAACTAATTAAATTAAATTAAACTAATTATCCATGCTTTTAGCAACCCAATTGGTACTTCACTTGAGATTTAACAGGTGATTAGTTATTTTTTCGTTGATCAGCCTTTCAGAAACTGGGGGTAAATCGATGATATTATTATTATCCTCTAAATAAAAGAGTGAATTTATCATAAGAATGTGCACATAGTTTGTAGTTCGGCCCATTTGTAGCATGAGTGATAAAAATAAGTCCTTTATGAAACAGGACATTTTCGTTTCGTTCACTTATTGCTAATTGTGTTTTTTAAGAAAATGTAAGTAGGTACATAGAAAGAGTTCCAAATTCGTTTTCTCAAGTATTACAAAAAAGACTTAAAATCTGATTTACTTACAATAGTTGTCTGGTGTACCGCCTCATATGTCAGTGTGCCAGATCGAGAGACCACGCCGATGCATCCAGGCAGGTGCACAGCTGCAGGCATGATACCAATTTTGCACTTGCCTGGAGCGATGATGCCTGGGCAGTTAGGTCCCAGCAAACGAGACTTATTCTGTCTTAAAAGTGCATGTTTTACACGCACCATGTCCTAGAAACGTAAGAGAAATAAATAAATTTAGGTATGTAATGGCGGGCAACCGATGGACGAGATTGAACCACGACAAGTCAAGGTAGCGAACATTGAAGGAGGTCTATGTACAGCAGTAGACATCTTTTCGCTGATATGATGATCATGATGAGGTATGCAAATAAATATAAAGAAGACGCATTACTGTGGCTGATGACCCCTTGGAATAAATTATAAAACATAATCTCTACAAGTAATTGTTGCTGGTGGGTTGTTGTTAACACCATTGTTACTGCTTTCTGTGTATTAAAAGAGTCAGTTGCCCTATATTATGAGAATAATAGCCTGGTACTAATGATATAGAAAATCTGTTATTCTAACTATATAATTTTAATATGATCTGAGTAGCTATCAAAAGTACAGTTTATCAAACTACTTTGGTTAATAAAACATGAAAAAACATACTTACATGCTGAGGAATTCCCTCAGTAATGGCCACAATAAGTGGCACTTCAGCTTCAATGGCCTCCAAGATAGCGTTGGCACAACCTGGAGGCGGTACATAGATAACAGAAGCAGTCGCTTGAGTAGCCGCCATTGCTTCCTTCACTGTACCAAATACAGGCTTGCCAAGATGCTCAGTACCAGCCTTCTTTGGTGATACACCTCCCACAACCTTTGTTCCATACTCTAAAGCTTGCTGACTGTGGAATGTACCCTGCTTGCCAGTAAACCCCTGTACAATTACTTTTGTATCCTCGTTAATAGCCAAGTTCTTCCTGGTTTGTGTATAACCAGAATTAAATCTAACTTGGCTCGGCAGTTTCATTCCATCTGTGGACAAATGTGCATAAGTTATGAGTTATGGAGTATTGGTAGATAGATGCTTTTGCAGTTAAAGTTCAAAGTGTAAGTTCAAAATAAGTAATAGCATTAGTTTGTATCCTATGCCACAACTTTGTTGCAAGTAAATATTTGTTTTCAGAGCCAGAATGGCAGGTACTAAGCCAAACTTTAATAATAATAATATAATAATAATAATAATATTCTACCACATGCACACAGCGCCATCTAGCCCCAAATTAAGCAATTATATTTGCTTGTGTTATGGGTACTAAACAACTGATATACTACTTATATATATATTTTTTTTTTTTTTTCTTTTTTTTTTTTTTTGTAAATACATACATATTATAGATAAATTACACCCAGACACAGAACAAACAATCATGCTCATCACACAAAGGTTTGTCCTGGGTGGGAATCGAACCCACGACCTCCGGCTTAGCAGTCAGGGTCACTAACCACTAGACCAACAGGCCAGTCAAGGTCACTTTGTAGTAAAACTTAAGAAATTATAGAGTGAGATATTCTAAAATATATGCCGGCAGAATAAAAATGATTAAGTACCTATGGCAAATATAGTGTAAGCCTTTATTCCATAACATTCAAATTTCATAGTTTGCATGAATGTGAATAATTAATTAATTCTTTTTAACTGCTTAAGAAACCTGTCAGTAAGCCGTTTGCATTTGATACTATAAGGGTTTACAATCTATGCAATCCATATGCCAACATTAACATACTTAGTTCATTAGTTAACCTGCTTTAACAATAACATGTATACCTAATAGATGATCTAATAATATAATTAACCATGAAACCAGTTCATATCAAACAAATCAATCAAGATTCCAATACTACAAAAGCTGTAAGTAATTAAGTATCTATAGAGTTAAGTGTATTGCCTGCGTCACTTTGCATGCTACTTGAAACTGTAACTTACAAAAATTGTAATAACCTGGCGATTAAAAAAAGTGGCCTGAGTTTCTTGCCAGTTCTTCTCATGGCTCTACTTCGTCAGCGAACTGGCTGTAGGTTAATTTGCTGACATTTTGTAAACTTTGACGTTCATAAGTGTTAATTTAATTAACCTATATGAATAAACATATATTTCATTTCATTACATGTATTGGAATCTTGATTTATTATATGAATAAATAATGTTCAGATCAATATCCTAAATATATTGTCATGTTACAAGGTTTATTTCAATCTATCCTTATTGTTGTAACCAACACAATAGATCTAATCAGATTGTGGTAATTCTGAGGCATAATTAAATCTCACCTTATTTTTAATACAGAGTATGGCAACACTAATTTACTATTATCCTACTAATATTTTAGAAAGTTTGTGTGTATGTATGTGTGTGTGTGTTTGTTACCACTCATCGCCTAAACGGCAGAACCGTTTTCTATGAAAATTAGTATGTAGATAAATTTGGTGCTGGAGATGGACATAGGCTACTTTTTATCCCGAAAATCGGTCTGGTTCCCGAAACAAAACACATTTTAGGCGCAAACAAAGCCATGGGGCGCAACTAATAGTATAGGTATGTTTTTTATTTAGGAAATTTTTTGTTCTTATTAGAAATGTTCTGCTGTCTTTAAATAAGATAAAATCACTATATCTAAGAAATTTATCTAATATTGTATCTATTTGTTTAAATCAGTCTGATATTGTTATCATGTTAGCTTAATCCTAAAAAATAAATAAATACACTTGTACATTGTGTATGTACTTTATAATTATAATATTAGGAAATTTAAACAAGGAAGGAAAAATACTGTAAAGGGAGTAAAAGAAGAAGTAATAATATTTGAAATATTAGATTATTCTACTTGAATTGAGATCTATCATGAGAAATAGTTATAAAAAGTAGGTACTTTTTTAAATGTGATATTTATAAAAGCAACCTTATCATTAGTTGTTATTACAAAATCACAGACTTAATAATATATTTATTACAAATATTATCAGTTGCATAGTCCATTTGATACAAATGAAGGCACAAAGGTCAACTTATTGATTCATTGGTTTATTGACTGAAAACCTACACCATCTCACATCTAATAAATCTTGGCCCACAAATTCGTTTATATAATATTATGACATTTCGTTGAAAGTTATCACAAACAGCACACAGTGATAGTATTTTTAGATGAAGGTCTCGGTTACATTATGCCTAATAAATTCGACATTGAAAGTACATTGAGATTTTGCCAGTATAACTAATCGGGTGGTCCAGTGATCTTATGATAACATTATCTGATAACAGCAGTATATGTTGAGACGTATGTCAATCTCCTTGAAATGCTAAATTCGTAGGTTAACATTTCTAGAGAAATATATGTGACGTCCAGGCGTAAAGAAGATGGTCGATCATAAATTCATAACCTTACTAACATTTGTAAAATACAGTATATAATTACATATTATTTACCTTTACACCGAGACAAAATCCGGACGGCGACAGCCATTGTTAAATAATTTAATATTTGATTCTAAGGAAATAGGAAGGAGTGGAGTGTAACAATTAATTTAGTGACACTGACAAGACTAGACTAGTCATTACATAATTGACAGATCACAGAAGTTTTTTCATAGCGTTCTGAAACCAACTGCTATTTATTATAATATGCTTGCTTTGGGTCTAGATGGCGTTGTGTGTAGATGTTGTGATAATTATCAGTGGTAAGAGGACTACTTGGCTAACCTACCTAGCTAAATTACTAACTTGCTAGAAACTTTAGCGTACAGATAGTTGATATAACATCGCTCAACTATTCTGCTATAAAACTATGAAATATTGTAGTAGGAACTTTGTAAATTAAGTGAATGTATGAATCTGTATTATCAGAGAAGCTTGATGGAAAAGTCTCTTACTGCAGCTATTTCTCTTAAATTACAATCTCACAAAGCTCAATTTTATTGGGCTGTAAGTCTTAAACCGAATATTCAATACACCTCGCTAGCGAATAGCAACATACTACAAAATAATTGTTGATATATTTTTTGGTTACTTTATATTTTGGCTTGGTTATTTTATATTTTTTGTAACTGCTGCTTGCCTAATTTTTACGTGAAACATAAAGTAAGCTATCCATCCATCTCTACGTTAGAAAATATGGATTATTGGACTGATTAACTAATTAGTAGGTATACGATACCTAGGTACTCAAATACTCGTGCTTATATAGTTCATACGACCTAAACAACACTACTCTTCGTCTTTGACTTGTGTTTAGCGTTGCCAGTATTTTACTTTTGTAGCATTTTACGTTACTTTTAGCGCTCTCATGTTACAATCTATGTTAAACGACTCAAAATGTTACTTTTTCGTTACTTTTAGCAGTTAAAAATATACAAAGATATTTTTCAGAAAACGTTAAAAAACCTGAAACGTAAACCTCATAATCTGTTTAAATTTGGAAACCATTGGTTAGATTGTGATGAAACTTTAGTCTAAAAAAATTTTTTTTTTTCTAATTTGTGTGGCGTTGCAACGCATGGCGGGTAGAAAGCCAGTTTCACACGTTGACAGAGAATGAACAATGATTTCACCTTTAATAATGTCAACGTATTGTGTGAGCCAAAATATATTTTTTTCTTTCTTTCTTTTACTTTTATTAGAAATAATGTTCTTCTTCTTCTCCTTTTTTTTGGCAACAGAGCCGACGATTATGTCAGCTATTTCTGCCAGCGTCAAGTGTAGAATAATATTCTTGTTGATGATATTAATGGTATATTACAATGATAAAATAGAAAAAATGTGGATGAAATTAAATGACAACCCAGAAATAATGTTACTTTTGCCTCAAAAACGTTTCTTTTTGAGCTGTCTTGTCCTTGTTCTGAGGTCTTGTGTTACTTTTGACAATCGGTCACTGGCAGCAGTGGCAACACTGCTTGTGTTGTGGTGTGGGCAGTGTGACCATATGTGGCAGGATCCTGCCTTTTCGGCAGGTTCAGCCATTTAATTTACTTTCTGGCATATATGTTTGACGTTTTAGAAATCTGGCACTATTTGGCAGTTTAAAGAATTTAAGCTGGCAGACTTGGCAGAACAGCATATAAAAGGACTTTGGTGAAGTATCGACAAAAGAAATAGCATTAGGGAGGAATTTGAAGTGACAATGGCAACATTAGCAACAATAATTTCCCTCATCTCCAATTGAATTTGTAGTTCATTCCATTGTGAACCTTAAAGTGCTGAACAAAATATTTATAATTTTATCTTTAGTAAAGTTGTCAGTTGTTTTTCTAACTAGTCGGACTAGAAAAACTGCAGGAGACGCAAAATTTTCATTCGGATTTTGTGCGGTGTGAATGTTTCAATTCCTGATTTATCATGAAACGTAAATATGAACGATTATATCGCCTAGAGTGGGAGCACTTTCGTCCTGGTCCTGATTAGCAAAAGCGAAAGAAGCAGATTGAAGATCTTTCATGGTGTAAAGCTTACAACACTAAGTTTGTGCTTAGGTTGTCTAATATAAAATAACATGCAACTACTACCTACTAATCATAAGAAGAACATGATCGGACAGTGGGCAGTCATCGGTGACTCAATTTTTTAACATTTTAACAGGAACATTGTAGGAAGTATTAGTAAGTAGGTATTAAATTTTTATTTATAACTTTAGGTGCAAAAATTTTTTAAAACGTCTTCACTAGAAGATTACTAAAAAGGCTTAAAGATTTTTAAAATTATATCGGCATTGTTTCGGCATTTTGTGCTTATGAGTTTGGCAGTATTTGTCAGTATTCTTGCCTAGGCTGGGCAGGATCTCTAATTTAAAGATGGTCACACTGAGTGTGGGTGAGCTGTGACGTGTAATTTAGCATCATCGAAATATTTTTTTGTTTGTCAGAATTTTTAAAAAATATTTAGATTTTTATTAAAGATATCTATAATAGAACTTGGTGATAAACAATACTTCTCATGTAATATAGTTATATCAAATACGCACCACTTCAAAATCTTTTGCGTCCGGTATACATTTTTGTTTGTATTTACCAAATATCAGTGAAAATGTTTGGATCAGACAAGAAATTGGGTGAAATTCGAGCGCTTATACTTGTGGGTGGTTATGGGACTCGGTTAAGACCTCTAACACTGAGTAGACCAAAGCCTTTGGTAGAGTTTGCCAATAAACCAATATTAATGCATCAAATCGAAGCTTTAGTGGAAGCTGGAGTTACACAGGTACAGTAATTTTTAATAACATAAAAATAAACAGTTCTTAGAAGTTGAATAACAAAATTTACAGAAATTCTATGTAATTTTCATCAATTACTTTGTTAATAATGATAGTAAACCACTTCAAAATGTGACTAATTTAAATCCTTTGTTATTTAAACTATTTTATGTGCTTACTAAGATTGCTTATTAATAAATTTAATGTATTACAGGTTATTCTAGCAGTCTCATATAGAGCTGAGGACATGGAGAAGGAGTTGACAGAGCAAGTGTCAAAGCTGGGAGTCTCACTGACATTCTCTCATGAAACTGAGCCATTAGGGACTGCAGGACCGCTAGCACTTGCTCGAGAACTACTTAGTACAAGCCCAGAACCATTCTTTGTACTGAACTCTGATGTCATTTGTGATTTTCCATTCAAAGAGCTTGCTAAGTTTCACAGAAGTCATGGAAAGGTATGCTAAATGATTTTTTTTATGCATAAAGTAAGTATTGAATACTTTAAAATATCAGATTACAAGTCTTAGTATAATCATATTCTATTCAATATAAAATCTTAAATGTTTTTTTGTCCATAAACTTTTTTTATTGGTACTTGTTACTTGTTTTGTATTCATTAAAAATTACATACTCTGTATCAATAATGAAATTTAAAATTTCATGCTTAAACCATCATTTGCTTAGGAGACACAATGTTATTTCTATTGTGTCTGGTAATGCCGCATATGAGAGGTTAAACAATTATGGCTAATTTTATCAAGATCAAGACTCATTCCAATTAAATAAAAAAAAGAAAAATGATATAAAGAATCAAAAATAAAATTTGGTATCTTACAAAATCTGAAATTTTTCTTTAAATAAAACTAATTTGGTCATTGAGAAACAGGCTGTTATACTATAGATAAGTTGTTTACTTACATAAGTAAATTAAAACAAACAAACAAACAAACAAACCTTTGTGTGATGGGCATGATTGTTTGTTCTGTGTCTGGGTGTAATTTATCTATAGTATGTAAGTATTTACAAAAAAAAAAAAGGATATAAGTAGTATATCAGTTGTTTAGTACCCATAACACAAGCAAATATAATTGCTTAATTTGGGGCTAGATGGCGCCATGTGAATGTGGTAGAATATTATTGTTATTATTATTATTATTATTATTATTATAAGTAAGTATTTACACATGCTATGTAAACTGTGACTCATTGGCATAAACTGTGTAATACCTATAACAATATACTCATAGTGCACCTACCTACCTACTACTATATACCTACTATACCTACTACTTTAACTACAAAAAATATGGTACCTATTCTAAAAGCATTCCATCTATGGTAATACAATTCATGTATAAATAGCAATAAATAACAGGCATAGCAAATATGTTTTTATGATATGACAACGAAACTAATTTACCTAGGCGCCTACTGTTACATAGTCTATAAAACTCAAAGCATTTATTTCATTTTGATCATAGAGTATGATGCTTATGAAAAGTCTAAATTACATGAAGTCATCTAATTAACCTACAGCCGACGAGGTAAAGCTGTGAGAAGAACTGGCAAGAAACTCACGCCACTCTTTTCAATCGCCAGATAATTACAGTTTTTTGTATGAGTTATCAATTTTAAACTACCCTATTCATACAATAATTATAAAATAAAAAAGGTTTTCAAATCTGACTGGTAGATACAGATATTATAAGCATGTTCAAACTAACAATCTTCTTTATTTTAGTAATCCTACTAATATTATAAATACGAACGTTTGTGTGTTTGTGGTAACAAACACACAAACGTTCGCATTTATATTATATGCTGAGTGGTAACTCAGCATCTAAACGGCTGAACTGATTTAAATCAAAATTAGTATGTAGATAGAATCGGTGCGGGAGACGGACATAGGCTACTTTTATCCCGAAATTAGGTCATATTCCCAAAGAAGATAAACACATTTTAAGCGCAGGCGGTGGAGCACTACTAGTATAAGCATAAGTGCCATTTGTAGTAATTTGATTATCAGTAATAAACACTTCTTTTCATTAAATTTATCATCGATTCATTTGTTATTGATTCCTTCATTAATACTCAAGTTTTTTAAAGAAAACACTGCCATTCTGTTTTTATTATTTACATTCAAATAAATATTTGAATTAGTAGTTGCATGTATGTATCATTGCTTATCTTATGTCACTACAGTGTATCTCTCTTTATTTGTTTATTTGACATTGATAACAATTAAATATTACTAAAAATTTCTGATGACACATGTTTGTGTGTTTAAAGCCTGGCAAGTATTAATATACCTTCAAATTCATATGTATTTTTAAGCTTAACTGATGTTATACTTATATCACGAAATCTTTATAAAACTAAAATTGGGATTCTCCCTTTTTAGTAAACAATGTCCAATACTCATAATCTATAAAATATACAGATGTGAGATATATTCTGTATGAGAAAAAGACACTAGAAATCAATTTCTTAAGTTCCTTAAGGTTTTTCCTGATGAGTTTTATTCTTAGCTGATATGCCTACTAAAAATAACAAATGGCACTTTCTAATTCAAAAATGTACCTGCGATATACTACCTATACCTATGTAGATACTAAATGACTTATTTCCTGAGGTCATCAATCTGCCTGACAAGTGTGGTGACAAACAAACTTCTTTTGCAGTAGGCTTTTATCCAGCAGTAGGTGTCTTCAGTGTTGTTCAGACTGATCCATACTAATCTAAACTAATATTATAAATTCGAAAATATCTGTCTTTCTGTCTGTCTGTTACGCTTTTACGTCTAAACCACTAAACCGATTTTGATGAAATTTTCTATAGAGCTGGATTAGACCTCGGAGAACAACATAGGCTATATTTTATCTAGAAAAATGGTTTAAAAGGTTGAAATAGGGAGTGAAAGTTTGTATGAAAAATCGTCAATGTAAACTAAGATATAACCGACATTCACGCGGGCGAAGCTGCGGGCAACGGCTAGTAGATGTATAAAAAGAACAAGCATTATGTTAGATCTCTTTAGCCAAAGTATTAAAATTATGAATGTAAAATGATACATTACAGTAATGAGTGTGATATAGTGACCTTGGTCTTGTTCAGTGCACATTATCTGTTAATGACAATGTAACAATGTGCTTGTTTTCCCATGCTGATAATAGACATTTAGATGTTATTAAATTGTTTGGAATATTAAGTTTGTAGTATGGATATTTTTGTGCTAAGTTCCTGCTTTAATAAGTTGTTGAAGACGTAATCTCACACAAACATTATGAAAATTGCTTTATCTATTCTCAACATAAAATACTCATACAGGCAATACAGTGTATCTAAAGAATAAATTTGATGTAAAACAAATTACTTCCTTGAAAGTTTTAACACCAATTGTTTTTTTAGGCCATATTGTCCCACTATAGGACAAAGGGCTCACACACACCAGGTCCAATCTTCGAAAGGTGCCCAGTTCCTCCCACGACGGCGGCTGTCTGTGCCTACTGCATTGTCGTCTTAATAATACTTATTATTAACTTTGTTTTAGGAAGGTACCATAGTAGTAACGAAAGTAGAAGAGCCATCTAAATATGGTGTTGTCTGCTATAAGGAAGGTGGCCAAATTGAAAGCTTTGTGGAGAAACCACAAGAATTTATCTCTAATAAAATTAATGCTGGTAAGAAAATGAGAACTGTTTTATTTTCTGTCTGGCTTAGCAGCGACGGCCTTACCCATTGCGAGGCTCCGGGCAGCAAGTCTTTGTGAGGCCCTTTGTAAAAAATATGTGATGCGAAAGTAGGTCTTGTTGTTTGGTTTAGGTATTTTTCATGTTTGACGAGAAATGCCAAAGTTATACAAATAATAAAATTTGCGTTTTAAACATTTTACATTGAAAGATTTACAAAATTAACAAATACAGAGATGAAAAATTTTAAAATTGATTTTTGCGGCTTTTCATAAGACTAAATTCTTTAATTAAAGCACAATAATCTAACACATGAGCTACGTCATTTTAAATTTGCTTGGGTTGTTGCGTACCCCTGCAAGAGCGAGGCCCCGGGCGATTGCCCTGTTCGCCACCCCCTATTATCTACTATTACCATAATAATATCTGGCAGTATGGAATCCCACTTATTTCTATTTCTTTCTTGTAATTACGAGTTTGTGCAAAATGCAGATTCACAATAAGCTACATGTGAAAAACGTTCTTCTTTTCTAGGTATGTATATCCTAAATCCGTCAGTGCTAAGCAGGATACAGTTGCAACCAACCTCAATTGAAAAAGAAGTGTTTCCGTTTATGGCGACTGACGGTGAACTATACGCAATGGAACTGCAAGGCTTTTGGATGGATGTTGGACAACCCAAAGACTTCCTAACAGGTACGGAACTGAATATTTATTGGTTGTTAGAATTTGTCCCAGAAAAACTTTGAAACACTGAAAAATACATGAATTTTGCTTATAAACAATTCCATTTTATTTTCAGGGATGTGTTTATACCTAACCAGTTTGCGTCAGAAAAATTCGAATAAGCTGTACGACGGTCCCGGCATAGTTGGCAATGTGCTCATCGATCCCACAGCAAAGATAGGCAAAGGGTGTCGGATAGGACCCAATGTTACTATCGGACCGGATGTAGTTATTGAAGATGGTAAGATGTCATGAATTATAGATTTTAATCGTTGGCAAAATGAATTATGTAGACGCTCCACTCAAATACCACTATGCGGCTACCCATCCATCGCCAGTCGCACTCTTTGTTGCTTAATTCGCTAATTATTTACAGATCAGTGAATGTAATGAGCTATGAGCGTTAATATTAATTATAGCTTTCTGTGCAATATGACTGTTATAGTATCGTGGCAATTAGCTACAATTCTGCGGCAAAATTCATCCGTAACATCTAAAAACTTTTTTATATTATTTATTACTAGCTTCCCGCCTCGCTTCGCTTGGTTTATTATCATCTTTAATGGTCAGTTCCGATAGGTGATAGGTTTAGGTATTATACCTAAACCTTCCTAAAGAAATCTACAATAAAACAGTAAAAACTGCATCCAAATTCATTGGGTGGTTCTCGAGATAGCGCGTTCAAAGAGACAGACGCTTTTTAGCGACTTCCTATAATATTATGTACTAGCTTTCAACAGCATCTACATCTTTGGTTACTGCTCTGCTCACGTGGCTCGTAGCGTCCTGTGAGATATCATACAACCTTTCTCAAGAACTGGGCTATCATACGTAAAAAGAATTCTTTAAATCCGACTGGTAGTTCCAGAGATTAGAGCGTTCAAACAAACATATAAACTGTTCCGCTTTATACAATAATAGCATTCCGCGGTGCGGTTTCACCCGCGTCTTTGCTTACTGCTCTACTCCCGTCTTCAGTAGCGTGATGTTACATAGGCTGTAACCTTCCTCAAGAACTGGGCTATCATACGCAAAAACAATTCTTTAAATCCGACTGGTAGTTCCAGAGATTAGCGCGTTCAAACAAACAAACAAACAAACTCTTTCGCTTTATAAAATAACATAGATTATAGTTATTATAGATAGATTATGTCTGACTGTATATTTTTTGTAGGAGCATGTATAAAACGCAGTACAATCCTGCGGCAAGCTTGCGTACGTCAACACGCGTGGCTTGACGGCTGCATCGTCGGCTGGCGTTCAGTCGTAGGACGTTGGGTTAGAATGGAAAACACCACAGTACTTGGCGAAGACGTCATAGTCAAAGACGAACTGTACGTTAACGGAGGACAAGTGCTACCACATAAATCCATAGCACTATCTGTACCAGAACCACAAATAATAATGTGAAGACTGATTAATTCAGAACTAGTTAAATACTTTTATTTTAGATATCTACAGTTGTCCAGCATCACATTTCTAATTAAATACTACATCGAGATTGAGTGTTTGTAAGTACAATAGATTAATGAGATTAAAACTATAAGCGCGCTTGTCGTTTTCAGTACGAGAATGGACGACTAACTTTCCTAAACATACTTTAAAACAACTCAGTGCATGGTAGATAATGTTTAGCCGATCCCGATAATTGTATGAAATTGTATGACAATCATTAGTGATAGTGTGACTACGCATTTGGATGTTGAGAGTGTATTGCCTGCGTCACTTTGCATGCTACTTGAAATTGTAACTTATAAAAATTGTAATAACCTGGCGATAAAAAAGAGTGGCCTGAATTTCTTGCCAGTTCTTATGGCCCTTCCCTAACGTCAGCGAACTGGCTCTAGGTTATTTGGCTGACATTTTGTAATTTTTAACGCTTATATGTGTTAATTCAATTAATCGAAATGAATAAATATATTTTGATTTGTTTTGAGAGTCGCATGATATCATCAGCCAACTGTTGTTGAACATAGGCTTTCTTCAAAGGGCGGATAAGATTTGATACAATGGTGGTTTGGGTGGTTGGTTATTGCAGTACATAGAAATTAAATGCGCAAGTAACAAGTCGATCCATTCAAAGTACTGAAATTCGATATAATCTGTAAGTACCTACCAAAGTATGTCTCAACTAAAATATTTTAAGTCGTACGTAATTATGAGTTAGCGATTCGACAGACTTTTTGCGACGATAGTTTAAAAACTCGTTGTTTAAAGCCAAAATTTGTTACATACTTAACGAGTGTACATTCAATATTTGTACGGTTTTTTTATTACATAATTTTGTTAAGTACCTATAATATTTTCATATTATTTTTATGTTAGTGTTATCTTCATAATAATCCTTTATTATATAAAATATTTACATAACGTTTATTCTTTTGGTTATCTCTATGCAAAATTGTTTATTTTATTGTTCTCAATTTATTTTTTATTTAGTAATGTTTTATTTTGTATACTTAATGGTATTAATATTAGTTCTAAAAGAGAACATTCCATTTTCGCTTAAATTTGCATGTTTTTTTAACAGGATACCTTTGCATACTAAATACATGGTAATGTACTGCCATTTTTACACCAAAACTTTAGTAAGTAATTATAAGGTTTTGTGAAGTAGTATAAGTAAATAAGGAATATAAAATAAATACAAATTAAATACTTAATAGCTTAGTTTTATTTTGAATAAATATAGAGAGAAATTTATAGTATTAATTGGCTATAAATCGATTAAAACAGGTATACAGGCGTGTGTCTAGTGCAAATAGTAATTATGAATTTAACAATTAAACATCGATGTTGCAGAAGAATGACGACTCTGATTGATTTAATTTTTTTGCGATTATTTAGTTCATTTTAAAAAAATACGCCCATCGTAGACGGAGTATGGTATAGACCAGGGCTGTCCAGACCGGATATGTTCCCGGGCCAATATCAACTTACTAAATAGATTGGAGGGCCGAACAATAAAAAACACATTTTTATAGTGAAAAGATTTAATACGATAGCGTTTTTTTAGCCTGTAGGAGTTTATATGTAGGTACCAAAAGATTTAAAACAGTGAAGAATTCATTCTTTCACCATAATATTAAAAACACTGCGGGCTGCATTGAGCCTCGGCCCATGCATGCTGAGTTAATTTTAGTCCGTTGGCGTTGTAACAAAAAACATCTCATAACGTTAAATGTTTACCAAATAAAGTTCTGCTTCTGATTCTAATTCTGATTTCAAAACGATAACATCGCTGTCAAACATTGACATTGACATGAATGACACTTCTATGTAGTTGACAACAGAGTTTTGCGCCAAAAGAAAATTGCAAAGCGCGTGAGTGAATTTAAAAATCAGCAATTTGTAAATGATAATTAATAAAAATGTCAAAACGAAACAGTGTAGGTGCTTCAAACACATTGTTTAATTATTTTTCTAAAACTCCGCCTGCTAGTAAAAAGGTAAAAACAGAGGCAGAGCCCATTATCCATTCTAAATTGAACAAGTCAGTTATTGGCGATAGGGAATTAGCAACTGAGAGTAAGTATCATTTTCCTTATTTACTGGTATGTATAATATCATTAATATCTGAACCAAAGTACTAAATTTAATTGATTTCAACTACCATGTTGCTTGCATTCCGTACTTTTGCTTATACTTTATCTAAGTACGTAAAATCAGAATTTAAATAAAATACTTAAAACTTGAACTGTTACCACAATAAACTTCAGAAAAGAAGCGTGAAAGACAAGCAACAGAATCCCCAGAAGTAAAACATGAGAGTGATGATGAAGTGCCCGTGGCTCCAAAACGCAGGAAAAGAATACGACTCCAACCTGTTGATTCTGATGACTCCGATGCAGAGAATAAAGGTATGATCCTCAATATAAAAATGTTTAATTATATTTTTTAATATTATATTATACACTATTTCGCCTCCCATTAGGCATTGTAAACAAGCAGCAGCATTACTTGTAAACCAAAAATTACCTTCAATAGTTGCTAATGGGATGCTATGTTCTGCAACGGATATCTGCAGGCTGATGACATTCTTCATACTGCTCTTGTTAGCCCATATAATGGTACTGCTGGACAAAATCCTACCCTGACTTCCATTGTCTCCAATCCATAGCAAGTGTGTGTTCAAGTGTTGATGTTCTTAATATAACAACACTAGTTTTCCGCGGCGTATTTGCTTATTGCTCTGCTCCCGTCGCCAGTAGCATGATGTTACATAGTCTATATTCTCCTCAAGAATTGGGCTATCACACTCAAAAATATTTTTTTAAATCCAACAGGTAGTTCTAGAGATTAGCACATTCAAACAAACTAAACAAACTCTTGGGCTTTATATAATTGTAAAGATAATAGTTTAATTACATGTTCAATTGCATAAAAAAGTTTGTTATTTCAGCAGACAACAAGATGGACACCTCACCAGAAAAAGAGAAGCCATCTGCTTTAGGAAAGTTGGAAGAGAGTTTTAAATTTGAACCTAGCCAGTCTCCAAAAGCTAAGAAACCAAGCAAGCCAGCTAGCAAGCCTGCTGCTACCATTAGGTAACATAAGGTTTTTAATTAACCACTAATTGTAATTATTACTGAGGATACAGGGCTAAGGCTAAGTAAAAGTAAGCAAACAGAGTAAGTTGCGATGGCCCAGTGGTGAAGGCGCCGCTTCGTAAACGGTTGGGGATTCGTATTTAAGCAAGTACCAATGTGATTTTTCAAATCATATAATGTGAAGGAAAACATTGTGTAGAAACCTGGACTTCTGATGAAGTCCAAAATCACCAATTCGTTATAAGTGCGAAAGTTTGTGTGTGTGTATTACCACTCAGTGCCAAAATATCTAAACCGACTTCAATGAAAGTTGGTTTGTAGATAGCTTCGGTGCCGACAGACATAGGCTACTATCTAAATCGGTCTGGTTCTCGAGGAATACAAAAATATTTTACGCGCAGGCGAAGCCGTGGGGTGCAGCTAGTTCATATTAAAAATTATCATTACTTTACAGCATAAGTTCATCACCTCCAAAACAAGTAGAGGAAAAATCGGCAGTAGCAGACGAAGGTAACTGGATACACTGCAAGCTTGAGTGGTTGAAACCTGATAAAATTAGGGATGCTCAGAAGAGAAGGTCAGATCACCCAGACTATGATCCCACTACTCTATATGTGCCACCGGAATTTTATAAGAATCAAACACCTGTAAGTATTGGTTTGTGAAGTCTTTGCTTTCTCTCTTCATCTGTTTTCTTTGTTGATTTTTTGAAATAACACTTGTTAGGTTTTTATTTCATTTTTGCTTTTTGTTTCTTTACAAATTCACCTTTTGTACTCATACTGTCATGCAGTAAACCAATATGTTTAAGCAAAATATGATAGTTCTTTATTAATTTATATGACATTTAAGTTTTGATTTATACTTTTAACATTTAAGTATTTATGATACCAGCTTTCCTGCCATCATTCTTAAATACATGTAACACTTTTAAATATGTGAATAATATCTAAATATCTGTATAACAATTATTGAAGTTTTTGTTTTAGGCGCATCGTCAATGGTGGGAGATGAAATCATCACATTTTGACTGTGTGTTGTTTTTCAAAGTTGGCAAGTTCTATGAGTTATATCACATGGACGCTGCTGTTGGTGTGAATGAACTGGGGTTTTCATATATGAAGGTAAGACAGATAAGTCTTTAAGAAATATTATAGACAAACATTTTTTCATAACTTCAAATAGTTAATAATTTAATAATTTATTTTATACTTTATTGTACAGCATATAAAAACACAAATGTAGGAAAAGTAATATGAATTAGAGAGTACAATGGATGGCCTTATTGCTAGCAACAATTTCTATTAGGCCAAATACCAAATATACTACAGTCTTGTCCAAATCCATTTTCGGACAATGTAAACAAACAGTCTTTTCAATATTTTTCTATCAAAAACTCCATAACGGATGACACATGAATTTATACACATTCATTTTTTCTAATGGTTAATAATCAAATCTATTTAATAAAATTACGAATTACTTTTTGCGGTCGATTAAAGACGTCAAATTGAATAACAGTTTTATTTTTTCTGTACTCTCTATTGTCTTTGTAAACCAATGTTGTAATTTATTAGAAGAAATAAGTTTAACGAATACCTACATATCATAGGTACATAATATTTTGTAATTCATCATTTATTTTGGGTTTGCCCTCGCAGGTCTGTTCATTTGTTTTATTGTAATATAGTACCTATAATAAAATCGTAACATACATACAAATTCCATTTAGTCCATATTTCACAAATTTTCATCAGGCGGGAAAATGTTCAAAAGTATCTCTGTCAGTATTCCATTTTAATCTGTGGTCAAATAGTTGCATTTAGAGATCAACGCTTAATTTAAATTACATTTATTTATTAGATTAAGTACTACATTGTTTGTCTTATTATCTTAATGTTTATAAATAAACGGCTACAATAAAATACAATACCATATTTAACATAAATACAAATATTTGGAGTGATAAATTAAATAGAATGAATCTATTACGCAAATAAAGTATTCGTAAACGTAATATTATTTAAAAATGAAAAAAAAAAGGACGAAAAATAATTATTTAACAATGTATTGATGTCATTAATTTTATTTTTATTATCCTTGTCCCCATCACTAGTAAATTCATGAAACCATAGACAATGGCAATAATGCGGATTGTTTACATTGTACGAAATTGGAGTTGGAATGGACTTTACTAATATTTATTTAGTTTCATAATTCTGAAATCTATTATGTATCTGTACACATATTAAAATTGAATAGTTTGTTTTTTGAACACTAATCTCTGAAGCTACTAGTCAGATTTGAGATTTTTTTTTGCCATATATTGAGGAATGTTATAGGCGTTTTAACATCACGCTTCTACCTATGGGAGCAGAGCAGTAACCCATGACTTAAAGCGAGTGAATCTGCGCTGTATACGTCTAGTAATATTTGTCAAATGGATTTTCAGGGTGAATTCGCTCACTCAGGCTTTCCAGAGAGTGCATATGGGAGAATGGCATCGACATTGGTCTCTAAAGGTTATAAAGTCGCGCGGGTTGAACAAACAGAAACACCAGATATGATGCAAGAAAGGTGTAAAAAGAGTAAGTGTTTTACTGCTGATATTTAGTAATAATAAAAATAATATCACAACAACTACACAACACTATTTAGATCCAAAGTAAGCACGTTATAGCTTGTGGTAGGGGTTCTAGAATGCGGATTTTTTTTTTGTTAATACTTACGTACATAGAAACAAAGTCAAATCTATTTTATTCCATAGTAACCCGGCTTCGCACGGATGTAATCGCGCATACATCACGATCCTGTGCAGATCATGTTTAAAAGTAGCCGTAAAATAGCCTACTTTTAATACCGATATCACTGGAATAATAATGTGGCTTTAATGTAAAATCCAGCCATGAAAAAAAGCAGTTTTTCCCCTTCCAGTTCATTGACAATCGCTTTTATAGGTTATCATGTGTCTAAGTTTTATCATACATACCTACATAACTTCAAGCCTGTCTCCCATTAATGGTGTAAGACAATCCAAACATGCTTCCTTTGCATCTTCAATTAATTAATCTCATACACACACATCTAAACTAATATTATAAAAAGAAAGTTTGTTTGCAACAATTTAACTTAAAATCTACATTCCTGATTTGAATAATTTTTTAACATTTAGAAATCAGTAACTGAAGCGAGTAACATAGGTAGGCTGTATTTTATTTTATTATGTTTAACTTTTTATTTGTCATTTTCAAAATTTTTATGTTTTAAGCGCCTTTGTAAATCTGAACGACGCAATACGGCACTATTGCAATGATATTTTCCATAGGCGTTTGTTGTTAGACTGAATGAAAATTTGGATACCGAAGTGAAGCGAGAGTGGACGTTTAGTCCATAATAAAATGTGATAAGCCATTGTATTCCTTATTTCCAGCTGGGCAGAACACAAAATGGGATAAAGTAGTACGTCGCGAGATCTGTCAAGTGACAATGCGTGGTGCACAAGTATGTGGATTGCAAGATATAGGACCGGCTGAGTCAAATGCTAATTATATGATGGCTATTGCAGAAGAGGTAATTATGCAGCTTGGTTTAACCCTCATACCAGCCGAAAAACGTCCACTGCTGGACATAAATAAGCCTTCTCCAATCATAACTAACTATATTGTATTAATAAAACGCATTTCGCATTCTCAGTTTAGTTCGTTAGTTGTAGTCTTAAATGGTCCAGTAATCTTGAAGAAGGGAGTTGAGATAGACTGATTTCGGTTGCTAGAGAACTAATTACTATTGCGTAAATAGGGATAGCCCTATACCCAGTAGTGAACTATTATAGTTGTTTGTGACTTCACAACAAGTTAATAGTCAATCTTTCGTTAGTTTGGCTCCAACTCGCTTGCGTGATATTTAGCCATGTTGTACATAGTTGTTAAGCAATCTTAACTTCTTTACATACTTAGCAGAAGAATTGTACTGTATTGAACTATCATAGCAAGCTAAGCCTACCTTGTAAATAAAAATATACTGTATAAGAAAAAGCAAATGTATATTTTTAATTAAAAACAGACATAATAACATAATCTTAACAAAAAAAATTTATAGTAAAAGTTACTTCATAAAAACTAAAAAAATTGTTTCTTGTCTGTAAAGTCGGTTTATGGACGATAATTTAACGTGATAGCGTCTTGCGTCACAAGCCGAACGCTTAGGTCGATCGTACCTCTCTATCGCTTGATCCGCACTCTCGCTTGCACAAGGAACGTGATATTTTTCGTGCGTGCAGCTGGCGTTCATCGATTTATAAGTCGTTATCACGTCAAAAAGTCCTTTATCAGTGCCTAAAGCATGACTTTCGACTAAAATAATGATAATGACTTCGTAAAAACTCTTTTTAAGGGTTGTTTACGTTTTATTTGACCGTTCTTAGCCTTATGTTGTATGTACATTGAGTGACAGCCGATTTATTGTTTTTTTTTTTAATCCTTCATTCTTCAAAAACGAAGCGTGGGCAGACCACTTACAAGGTGGAGCGACGACCTAATAAGGGTGGCGGGCAACCGATAGATGAGGGCGGCTCACGATCGGCCAAGATGGCGAAAATTGGGGGAGGCATATGTCTAGCATTGGATATTTTTCGGCTGATATGATAATAATGAACCCTTAATTTATGGAAATGCCTACATTTATAACCTTTATTACACTATTCTACGATATTTTAACAGGAAAGTAACGGCGCTAGTATGTATGGGGTGTGTTTCGTAGAGACTTCAATAGGATTGTTTCACGTGGGACAGTTCCAAGATGATAGGCATTCATCCAGACTTCTAACTACATTGGCGCATTTCCCACCAGCTTTGGTGAGTTATAACTACCAATCTGTCGTTTATTAATTGCAGAATAAAATAAACATTGTTATTTTAAGTTATTGAGTGCTATGTTATTAATTTGTATCTTGATTGCAGCATTTGCAGCTTTGATAGTAGATCAGCGGGCGTACCACCACCTAGCAGTATTATTTTAATGTTACTTTGTTTTGTCTTTTTCTTTTGTATTATTAAAAACAAGAATAGAGACAAAGTAAGGCTATAATAAGATTACTATAAGAGGTTGTGGTAAGGCCCCAGTGCTGATTTTGTCTGCGATTGATTAATCTACGCTTATAAAAATCATCATTTTAACATCTCCACTGCTTCAGTTCCATTCTTCATCGATTTACAAAAGAACCAAAAACGAAAGCAGACTGTTTTTAGAATATCGGCAAGAAATTATAGTTTAAAACATCTCTGCCTCCTCTTTTTGTCATTGAGGTTAGGTACCTCAATCGAAGGGAAGGTCTGACCTGGTCAGACTAAAAGTAATGAGGAAGCTCTTTGGTCGATGGTTACAAAGCACATGATAATACCTGGTTCCAAACTCTTGCCGACTAAGTGCGCATTCTCACAGATCGTCCGCGTTTATCGGATCTGTTTTAACGGATACGTAGCTACTAAAGATAATGTTCACACCGCATTTACAGGATCGTTTTTAAAAGATATAAAAACGGAGCGCTTTTTTGTTTTAATGGATCTAAATTACAGTCTCGTGTGTGAACTTGAGCCGATAAAAACGTATACGATAAAATGAGTCTGTCTAACGACCTCCAGCTGAAATGCCAGTCGCGCGGACGCTTCTGCCGCTTTCGTATTGAACTTTACAGCCATTCCAAATATTGACTTTTAGTAAAAATCGTAATATAAAAAAACACCAATTACAGATAATCTTCGACCGTAAAACCACAACATCACGTACAAGCAAGTTAATAACCACGCATTGTCACAACGCACGCACAGAACCTATGTCCCTGTGGACCCCGGAGAAAACGCTTAAAACTTTAGCTGAGAAATATTATAGAACTGATGCGGAGGGCGAATGGCCGGAAGGACTTAAGCCTTTCTTGCATGAGGGTGAGCTTTTTAATGAGTCATGTCTTTTTGATTGAGGGTTTTTAGCAGCTTTTACAGTGTATACCTTTTCGAGAAAGGAGAAAGAAAAGGAGGGATATTTTTGGTATTGGTATAATCATGATGTATCTTTAATACTCATACCAAAACTTATATTTATTTGGCGGTTATTAAGAGTAGCCTGAGGTTCTTGCTAGTTCTTCCTATGACTTTACTTTTTGAGCGAATTGGTCGTAGCTATATTTCTGACTCTTTTGGTATGACGTTTATAAGTATTAAGTATTGATATTAAATGAAAAACATACGTTTTTGACTTTCAGATGTGGGGGGTTTTATTTCGAGTAATAACTTAGTATTATACTTGTATCTTTCTTTATAGTAATGGTACTTGTTTTTACATTTTAGGCGATGCTTTAGGCCTAACCCCAGCAGCAAATTGCTACCTAGCTATCAAAGCTTTAGGCGGCTGTGTTTCCTGCCTAACAGACTGTCTCCTAGACATACAAGTACTAGGCATGTCTAAATTTACATCATATTCACCACCCGACGTGCTAAACAAGACCTTATCACCCAAAGTTAAGGTTGAAAATCGCTGGACAGGCGGCACCACTATGGTTTTAGATGCTATAACGTTGAGAAACTTGAGAATAGTACAGGATGAAGGATGTTTATATGAGAAATTAAATTTTTGTTCTACTAATATGGGTAAAAGGTATGTAGTAATTATAATAAAAACACTGTAACTAGTAATATAAAACGAATGATATTTTTGTTAGAAGAAATTTTATTAAAAAATTGCAAATCATGTATTCATATTAATTGATTATTTGCATTATGGAACATATTATGTCGCTTGTTGCAATACATCCAACATATCCATAAATAATTGTTATACCTACTTTAATGAAATTTTATAAATTGGAAAGAAATGAAAAAAAAAAACCAAATGTATGGCGTTATACAGTCTATGCATCCTGCTAATAAAATACAGACATTACTTATGTATGTCATTTAATTCTTGAATATTTCAGATTATTATATCAATGGGTATGTGCTCCTAGTTGCAACTTGTCTGTGATAAAAGAAAGGCAGGAGGCTGTGAAGACGTTGCTAGAAAACCAAGAGCTTTGTCAAGACGCTAAGAACATACTCACTACGCTACCTGATTTGGAAAGGCTATTGGCTAAGTAAGTGAAGTTGTTAATATTGTAGAGGCTATTTTTTAATTTGGTTAACTTATGAGAAGAAGTTATTAGAGAGAAGATAAAACTTAGAAATAGTTTACCATTACTAATTTTTTTATTAATTTAAAGAAAATTACACAAAGAAGCTTTGTATCGGGTGTTATTCCTAAAATAAATGGATTTACTTAACCTGATTTCAGGTTAGGTCGGGTTAGGTAAGGAAGGAGCAAAATTAATATTTATTCTTAACTAAAGCCCTATGGTACAAAATTTTATTTTTGTTTTTTATGAAGACATTTCTTTTTCTAGAAATCTACTGGACAATATACATTCAGCGGCTGCAAAGTACTTATCATAGATTCAAATTTTTTATAGATGTAAAAATTTGTGTCTTTTGTCTACAATTCTAACGGTAGTAGCGAACCGATCATTTGAAATGGTTGTTCGAAAGGCAGCGATGAATAAATATAACCACAAGAATCCACGTGCATCTCTTAACGCATCGCTACTCATATTTAATTAACTCATACTAAAACACTAGTTTCCTGCGGCGCGGTTTCACCCACGTCTTTGCTTACTGCTTTGCTCCCGTCGCCAGTAGCGTGATGTTACATAGCCTATAACCTACCTCAAGAACTAGGCTATCATACGCAAAAAGAATTATTCAAATCCGACTGGTAATTCCAGAGATTAGCGCGTACAAACAAACAAACTCTTCCGCTTTATATAATAGTATTGATTTTTATTTTCAGAATACACGCACTAGGCAACTTAAAGCGATCTAAACATCATCCAGATGCTCGAGCAATCTTTTACGAAGAGAAGACGTATTCTAAGCGTAAAGTGCTAGACTTTATATCTGTACTAAATGGATTCACTGCGGTACTAAAGCTAGTGGATATGTTCTGTGATGTGGACGCTGGGCTGTTGAAGAGGATTATGCAGTACAGTCCTGATGGGAAGTATCCCGATTATAGGGAAACGCTCAAGTTTTTTAAGGTAAACAAAAAATATTGGGAGATTTTTTTTTTTGTGTGTGTGAAATGCTATGGAGATCTCGGGTTAGATTCCCGAGGCTAGTAATTCTATCGAAAAATATCCAGTACATATTAGCTTGATAAGAGTCTAAAATTGTGTCCAATAAATGGCAACACTAAATGTTTAATATCTATTTTTTGTATTAGGTAACACTTTTTAATTACAAATTAATTATTTTTTTCTTTTCTATGTTTCTTTTGTCTGTTTGTGCTTATACTCTTAAACCCAATATTACCTATTAAAGGAAGCATTTAATCAGCAACAAGCTGAGAAAGAAGGCCGTATTCTACCCGGGGAAGGCGTTGACCAAGAGTATGATAACACACTACAAGTTATAAAAGAGATAGAGGAGGAATTAAAAGACTATCTCAAAGAACAAGAGAAGTTCTTTAAATGTCGGGTGAGTAGTAGAACTATTGTGAAGTCTAACTTAATCTTTTGATAGTCACAAGCAATATATATCATAAAAAAAAAAACCCGCTTGTCTAAACCAAAGTGAAAAGAAAGAACCCTATTTTTTTTCTAATGTTGACGCTACATTGAAATATTATTTACGCAAACATTACCCTCCTTGTATGTGGCAGTCGGACAAATTTCAGACTTTTTTTACCTAGATAGATAATATGAATGATACCTAACAGCTTTGCCAGTTGATTCTTGCCTCTGTTGCCAAGTTAATGCGAGGCTGGCATAACCGCTATGTTTGACAGGCGGATTCGCAATCATTACTTATCATCTTATCAGAGAGTGCTTATTTTGAATGATTTTTCTGTCGCCTTTTAGTCCATTCGGCTGACTAATAATTGTGCTAGTGAAGTATATATATTATGACTACTAAAAGTGGATTTTTATATACCGATCTTTCATTTGAAATCCCGATTTTATGCAATGGATCGTTCAGCCCTGAATCGCTTTTACAATATTGACATAATGTCTACTATGGCAGCGCTACAGCGCCGAAAGAAATATGGGGATTTTCAAGAATCTTGGACTGAAGTTTGTATAGAGAACGCTACTGCAAGTTGTTTATGTTTTGAATGCGCTAATCTCTAGAACTACCAGTCTGATTTGAAAAATATTTTTGCGTTTAATAGCCCAGTTCTCGAGGAAGGTAATTTCACGCTACTGGCGACGGGAGCAGTAGCAAAGACGCGGGTGAAACCGTGTCGCGGAAAGCTAGTATATATTTCACTAGTAGAGTGAGATCGTCCCTTTCAGATTCCTAAGTAAAATATTAATAGAAATACATTGTTCACTTCCAGTTAGCTTATGTGGGTACAGACAAGAAAAGGTATCAAATAGAAGTGCCAGCGAATGCCGCAACAAAAGCAGATTCCGATTATAATTTAGAAGGTGCTAGAAAAGGATACAAGAGATTCTCTACAGTCGAGACGAAGGTAAAAAGATATACACGCACTAGATATTTTATTATGAGCTCAAATTATTTACATGGATTGTGTTCAAGATTAAACAAGTGTACAATTTCTTGTTCATATTGTATTTTTGTTCCTTTAAAATTCTTATTATTTATCACAGCAAAAATTGATTCTATGTTATAGTAATTAATGCAATTGCAACTTTACATAAATAAATCTAATAAATATTTTAGTAGTCAAAGAGTCAAAACGTTTTTATACCTTACGGTGGAGATAGGACATAAGAGTGACTATGTTAGTGCGCATTCACACTCCAGTCCGTTTTATAGGCTTTTTATCGTATACATTTTTATTGGACAATGGCGTACATATGTATACACACAATACTGTATTTCCGATTAAAAATACTGATCCGGCAAAATTAACAGCAGTCTGTTTCCATATCCATTGAAAACGATCCTGTAACTGCGGTGTGAACATTATTCCCAGTAGCTACGTATCCGTTATTGGAGGTAAATACGGACGTTCTGTGTTGACGCGCACTAGCGTAATTTTTTTTATTAACATTTAGACTCTTCATTAGTGTGCATCAGTGGCGAAGGGTGACTTTATGTCAGAGAGAAGCCGGGGCAAAAATTGCTTAGCTTGAAGCGCGACGTATGGTCTATTTCTATACTTTAATAGATATTAATTAGTTATCGTAAAGAGAGATATTAAAATGTTTAATAAATCCATAATTACCTTATTATAAGTTATTCTCAATGGGCGAGCACGATCGTTCTAAAATACATGTTTTTTGTTTTCAAAAATTAACTTTGAGAAACGTGTTTTCTAAGATAATAAATAATTCAGGCAACAATTTAATGCTACTAGCGTCGTAGACACAGAAACCTCTAAGCTCGGCGCAGCTCCCGCCGCCCGGTCACGCTAAGGACGTCAACTGAGGAGGGCTACTCCAAACTAGTCCAAACCTACAGTAATAGAACGCATAGTAGAAAACTTATTCTACAATATTAAAACAAAACATTAAACATACTACTACAATAAAAAAGTTTAGGTACAGTACAAAAATTTTAAATTTGTCAATTTTCACTACCTATCGAAAATTCCTAATAACTTCTAAATGGATTACCCTATTTAAATAATTTCTTTTGCCCTATCCGTTATAGACCTAAACCTATCAAATGACACTAAAAACAATACAATATCTACACAAACAAAAAATCATGTTTTCAACTTACGTATTCATGCGTGTCTCAAGCGGGCGGCACTTGCGCTGCGCTCGTACCTACTTACTAGGTATTCCCAATATTTTCCAATAACTCCGAGATATCAGGTCCATGCATGAAGGTGCGTTGTTTAGCGCACTTTGTAAGTAGATTACCTTCTGAGTAAACATCTTCACTAAATTACTGTTACTTTCATATGATTATAATTACAGTCTATGTACGCTTAGAACTACTTACTAAACAAAATTTATTATGTTCACTCTTTTACAGTACACGTTACACAAACGCTACCCTATATTTCGAGATACTTTATTAGAGAATTAAAACAAAAACAAACAAAATACTGCTTTAGTGTTTGTAAATAATGAACTTTAAATGAAATGTCAACAACGGAGTTACCAATACTCAAAAATATTTGTCCCCAAACGTAAACTAAAAAATCTCTAGAAATGAAATCATAAATCACCAATAACCGGGGCGGTTCAACTTTATTTTAATAATTACTTTATTTTTACTAATTTTTAATTACTTTTTTTCATTTTCAAAACCTCATATTATTTAATATCTGATTTATTTTAACAGCTAAGTTGTTAACCCTGACATGCACATCTCATTCTTGTCAAATTTTCGTGCTTCGTACGTTCTGGAATGTAGCTTTGTTGTCTGTCTCGCTTACACCTACGCAATTTGAATGTTCTGTCTCTGTCATAAGCCGACAAACACCGGGTTATACTCCACCTATATTACGCGTAATTTAACTATGTACTTAGTTACTTGGAACGTACGACTTCCATGGATTCCTCTCAATTCCTGCGGCTTATTTCATAACAATTTGACAATTTGGCGCCAATGCGAAGACGTTTTGAAATGTTTTCATTTTATTTTAGTTTATTATTACCAGAGTAGAAAGACAAGATAGTACTTAAGGTGTTTTTAAAATGTTTTAAAGTTATTTTAGATAATGAGAAAATAGATTATATTTTTATTAATAGACACTTTGTGATTTATCTCAAAGGGAAGCCGGTAGGAATCGGGTTATATGGACCCTTCGCCACTGGTGTGCATTGACTTTAAAGGAAAGGGGCGCTAAGAACATTTTGCTAGTCAATACATTCATGCTAATCATTCTTCAAGATTTTAATATGATAGAGACTTGCTCATTGTTTTTATTTCAGGATTTCCTCGCTCGAATGATATCCGCCGAGGAACAAAAATCCAACGTATTAAAAGACCTTAGTCGTAGAATTTTCGAGAAGTTTTCTTCTCATTACAATCAATGGGAGACGGCTGTACAATGTGTATCTATACTTGACATATTGTTAGCGTTCACTGAATTTGCAAGACAGCAGAGCGGTGATATTTGCTTACCTGAAGTCACTTATAAAGAAGATCAAAAGGTATTTTACTTTAATGTATGTTTAAAAACGTATTACCAATAGTACTGTAGATAAATTATGGTGTAGCAGTGAAGATAGTCGCATGTATTCCCCGTTGTACGCCCATTGATACAACTGGTTGTACACTGTGACTCCTGTAATCCAGGATCAGTATTAGCTAGCTAGCTAGCTTACCTAGTTCTTTAGGCGCGTTAGGCATTTTTGAGATGGGTAGAAAACAATTGAACTCGCGACCCTTTACCAACACCTCTGTATATAAGTAAAAATATTTTTCAGTTTTCACTTCTGTCGGCACTCCCGGAGTCCCACTGTTAGATTTTTTTAGTTCCTCTTTAGTTCAACATGTCACAGATAATAAGAAATGGTCTTGCAACTCTTTTAATTTATATAACACTAAATAAACAATAATGTATCTTATGTTTTTATTTCCTATTCTTATCCATGTTATCTTTTTGAATTATAGTTGTATCACAGGGAATATTTTTACTTGTTTCATCGAATGGTTGGTCCAACAGGGAAAAACATTCCATTTCAGTTGTATCAATGGGTGTACCACGGGGAATACATGGGTAGTCGTCTAGTTATTATGAATATTGTGAGTTCAATTTCCACTTAACATAAATCATGAAATTGTGTCATGCACTTTTTTTTTGTAGTCTAGATTTATTGTATCCCTAAGTAAGCCTGTTCTCTATTTTTTGTATGAAATTCTAATAAATAAACCTTTTTCAGCCGTTTATAAACATAGTGGAAGGCCGTCACCCATGCATTCCTATCGTGAACGAATTCATACCGAACGATACTTCACTGGGCGAAGAAGCGAGCCTGCTGTTACTGACGGGTCCCAACATGGGTGGCAAGTCTACTCTTATGAGACAAACGGGATTACTCACTGTATTGGCACATTTAGTAAGTATTTACGCTATATATTTAAAATTGTACTATTTTGCCTGCTTCGATGGCACAATGATAGTACGTACAACTACCGTGGTTTTGACTTTGGTTTCCGACCTTCCTTAAATCCCTCTGAAAGACTTTCGCAAACGAGGACTAATCCCCTGCGTACTGTTTCGTTCTTTAAAATAGATTTTAAAATAAGCAAATTATAAAATAATACAATAATTTCCTCGTTTAGGGCAGCTACGTCCCCGCTCAAGAGTGCTCGCTAAGCCTAGTAGACCGTATCTTCACTCGTCTGGGCGCGTCCGACGATATATTCTCGGGACAGTCCACCTTCCTCGTAGAGATGAACGAGACGGCAGCTATAGTGGGCCACGCGACTGTACATTCGCTTGTGTTGCTCGATGAATTAGGTATGTTGTTTAAGCTTATAGTTTTTATTTTAACTCGGACGTGTATTTCACTACTTTTTCCCTACCATTATAATAAAGAATGAAGACATAAAAAAAAATGCTCAAAATAACAAAATTTGTCTGTCGTACTGACTAGCTACTTTCATTTGACTAAATGTAATGCATATCGTGAAAATCTAGCTGTATCTATTCTCTGCCCGTGGTACGATCGATTGTCCGGCGAACCGGACCCCGGAGAATTCTATTTTCCATGGTATGGTTAGCCGGACCATGGAAAAATATTCCGTAGTCCGGTTAAACCAGACCACGGATTCTTTACATATCTTTATACAATTGCAATTCTTGAATCAAGAGATTGTGTTAGGTCAGGTAGGCCCTGGAAAAATTAGCAAACATTAAATAAGTTCGCTTTGCTACTATTTTGGTACGAAAAGTCGAATAACTAGTGCAAGCAATTTTGTATCTTATAGACACCTAAATTTTTTTCAAAACTTGTGATTTTCACCAGCCTGCATGTAACGAAATATTTTTAGTAATTTGTTCCATAAGGTCGAAAATCGTGTGTATCTATTTTCATGCTTATTTTGTCATTTAAAAAAATGGTTTAATAAATTTTCGACCTTATGAACAAATTACTGAAAATGCACTTTGCTCTAGTATGACGTTTTGACTAGTAACTAGCAACTATCAACTTGCAATTGTAGGCAAATTAATTGATAAGGTATTGTCATGTTACAGGTCGTGGCACATCCACGTACGACGGCACGGCCATAGCGTCGGGCGTCTGCGTGGAACTGGCGCAGCGAGCTTGTCGCGTTATATTCTCTACGCACTATCACTCGCTCGTGCACCATCTGTCGTCTCATCCTGGGATCATGCTGGGACATATGGTCAATATGATGTTTTTGTAGTTTTAGACAAAAGCAACTGATTATGTCCTTGAAATCTCTGCTAATATCCAAGTCTGTCCGCTACGGAAGTAAAACATCTTATGGAAACCAAATTGGAAAGTGCCAATACGCCTTTAACACGCGTGGCAAATAATACTCTTATTGTCTTTCTGAGAGCACACTTATATACACTAATACCTATCACGCTTTTCATTATGCCCTTCTATTACAGGCGTGTATGGTAGAAACAGATGAATCAACACCAGACAATGAGGATGATATTCCTGAAGAAACAATCACGTTCCTTTACAAGTTATCACCAGGCGCTTGTCCCAAATCTTACGGATTCAACGCGGCTCGTTTAGCGGGTATTCCTAAAGAAATCACTTTAAAAGCGCATCAAATATCAAAGAACTTGGAAAAAGAAGCCACATCAGTAAGGGCTTTTAGGGATTTACTAAAATGTGACAACCCTAACGATTTACGATCAATGTTGTCAGCCTTAAGCATTTAATTAAATGTTGCCAGTTATTTTTTTATTATTATTTGATATAACAATGTCAGTATTTTGACTGTTATGGTTAAGTTTTCTTTGTCCATTTTTTTGTTATTGAATACGATTTATGTGACAGCAACAAATTTAAAAGCTATTTTTAGCCACGAAATAAATTGTATTTAATTGGCGCTATGTATTAATTTCGCATTTAAAAGAAACTCTTTATTTCACACGAATTATTCTTGTCGAGCAGCATTTCACCTGACTATATATCTACATTCACATATTTTCATTTAAAACTTTCACCCAGCTATTATTTTTTAAATATTAAAAATAAATGTAATGTTTTTCCATTCACAAAATATTAAACTATACACGAACTGTATTACGAATACCTCAGGCGATAGATGATGGTTCTGGTGCCGAGTGCGAGTTGTTTTTACGTTAACGCGATCGCAACGTTTACCGCGTTTGGCTCTCTGATTGGTTAAGAGCTGGGAGCGGACCAATAGGAGCACCGAACGTCATAAACGTGTCGATCGCGTTAACGTAAAACAAACTCGCACTCAGCCCTGTTTTTTTTTTTGTTTAGTTTTTCTTCTTTGTTTTAATTAAATGGCCAGTCATAGGTGTATAAGTATAATTTACCAAACGCTACCATATCGGTTTAACTGATATACAATATTATGTGATTATTTTTGTGATGAATCAAGATTAGTAATAAGTACCCACCTATTAATGAACCTCAATTAATTATAGCATTTTTTCATAAATAGTTATTTGTTTTATTTGGTTTAACCCATGTGGTCATAGTGTCGCTATACACCCACGATACGAAAAAATAATTTAAAGGCAAATTTTCTTAAACTTTTATCTACATCCATTGGATTTTACCACTCGACTGTACTTAATGTAGATTTAATAAAATGTCAGGTCAAACAGGTTTGAAAAACATCTGAGAATCGTACTTGCTTAAACACAGCAGATTGTTTTATGTTAGCGATTTTCATTATGTATCGGTTGACCTGAGGGGCTTATCTGTGAGTAGATTCGTCGGATTAAAACTAGGTCACCCAACATTATCTGGAGATGGAATTAGGTATGGATCACCATTTAAAGAATTAATAAATTAATAATTTGTTCTTTTATTTTACACATTACTATTGTACTCATATTATAAAAACATTGCACATCATTATCTTAAACTTAAGTATACATACATACTCTGTATAGCTATTCGGCATATCAAGTACTCATAATCTATTGAATTTTAGCTGAACATAAACAATAATTCGGTTAATTCTGTCATACACAGAACATTGATGCCATTCTGCAGGCAAACAAATAAATAATCAAACAACCTCCTTAAATATAATTTTGCCATCTTTAATAACTTTGACGTCATACTACAGATAATAAAAAAAATATATGGTCACTATTAAAATATCAATGCAGCAATGGCGCGGCGTTCACAACATTTATAACCCGCAGAGTTCAAAGTGTTGTTATTATTGACAATGATACTTAGATATGGTTACATCGCGCGTCGTTAGCCATATTGTAAGACTTAATTCAAATATGCTAGTTAAACCTATTCTCCACGGAATTGTACTATGAATTGGCCAGCAAGACTGCAGCTGGTCATAAGGCACGAACTGCTTAAGCTTGGTTAAAAGCAAACGTTCCAAAAAGAATAAGAATGAATATGGCCCGGCTTGGGGGACACCGCCAAAGATGGCCAGACTAGATAAGTTTAGGTTTGTTCTCCTGCTCGAAATACACGGGACCACCATCAGAAGGATAAGTACTTTACTTATATACCTACCAGTAAGTACATTCTTGAAGAAAAGTTTAATTTTCATTGTAAGGTCTAACTGTTATAAAATTTTATGTAAGTAAATGTAATTGAAACGATGTTCACATTTTATAAATACTTGCACACCCTAAATGTATAATGATTTTAAAATATAGGTATATTAAATCAATATAAACTAATGTTCACAGTAAAAATACATAAATAAATTCATTATTAAATGTCTGAAAGTAAAAAAAAGATGATGACTAGTTTAAGATTTCGATAAAACTTAATAGTGCGGTTTTCCTGATGCAAGAAATAGTTCTCATGATTTTATTATTGAACTATTAACTAGTTCATAGCATAGTAACGATGACAAACGCCTTCTTTAGTGATACTTAGACCCGGTTTCCACCTAAGCGGAGAGGAGAGAAGATGTGTTATTTGAACCAATGGGGAGAGGGCATGCGTAGCATACGCTATGCCTAGCTAAGCATGCCTTCTCCCCTTTGGTAAGAATAACACATCTCTTCTCCTCTCCGCTTAGGTGGAAACCAGGCCTTATGTTCAGCAGTCAGTAGTAGATGTCAGGATAAATAGATAACTTATTTAAAATTTATTTTAAATTCATATACTTAAATAATGTACTATTTACTAACTTAATGTACCTAAATATTTTTATTTCAGCCCAATTACTTAGCATACTGCTCAATATTTAATTACCTACATTAGTGGTCATATTTTGCAGAAAGTCTGTTTATCTGACAATATAAGTAAAATTAATTGTAATTTTTTTTTCTATAATTATTAGAAGAATAATTAAATTTAATTCAATAATGGAATGTTATTTAATTAATACTGCAGATGTCGTCACCGGCGCATTATATTCTAGAACTATCTAGATCAATGTCTATCTGAAGAATAAAACCGCATGGCAAGCACCATTACCGCGTGGCAAGATTGGGCTTGAGTTAAGCTCGTATTTTATCAAACCGTAGCAAATAAACAAATAATCTAGAGCATTTTATAACTACAAATTTGTTATTCGGTAAGAAAAAGTTAATATAAAACGAAACTGAAGTGTGACAAAATTATTAGTAAATGCGTATTATCTAAATATATAGAATGAAATAAGTAGAATTAGGAAACAGTAGTAGATACGTTTAAAGATCTCAAAGTACATATATAGTGGGGAAATTGGGGACACTTGGTACAGGTTTTTAAAAAGCTTTTAAAACCCTTGAGTAAATTTAGACTGACTACAATTGATATTTCTCGAAATGGAAGATGGTTTTGTATTTTGGCACTATGCACACTTATTTTTGTAAGTTTTAATTTTGTTTATGCAATTATTCGTGAAAGTTGTTTGAAGTGATTAAGTATTTTAATACAAGTGATTATAATTATTATCGATCGAATACTACGGACAAAAAACAAAAGAGAAGATTAAGTGTCCCCAGTTTCCCGTACCTTTTAGTTATAAACGAAGTAATGAAAATATCAATCATATTAGACAAATACCTAAACTATAATTATTAATAATAACTAGTCAAATTGAAAGTCTAGAATTATATAAAATCGATAATTTACTAAAACAACTATTGATACTTAACGACAATATACAATGTGGATAGACGAAATGCTGGACGATTGTTTAGAACCAAAATGCAATTAAGTATCTGATAGATATAATAATAGTATAAAGTATCCTGAATTTAACCTATATATTATTTTCTATTATTATTACATGATCAGTAAGTAGGTGGAATGCATTTCTACAATATTATTACTTTTTTATATTTTTCTTTTCACTGTTTTATAATAACGATATAATTTTTAGACACCAGTCTTGTAAACAAGCACTATTTACATCGCTAAACAATAAGTAGTTTTCTTCGCTTTAGTTATACCTTATAAAAATGGAAAATATATATATGCAATCACGAAGTTTTGGATAATTTTACAAAAATATAAGCTTCTAAACATTTTCATAGATGGGCAACATTCAAAGCTATACTCAAGTTATTTTTGTTGTATTATTATTATTTACACGATGTTTGCAGCGAAATAGCAAAATATAGCGATCTGAAACTTGTAAATATGGCTTTATGGCTATTGCCAATTTAAATTTGTAACTTATTTGCTCTTAAAGTATTCTCACACAGCCTTAAACATCGATTCAATTCATGTAGTCTTACAGACTCACAAAATGTTGTCCATCTCTGAGCTATTAGTTTTCTGAAGTCATACAACCCAGATTTCTTCTCATAAATTAAAATTGCTTTAATCTTACATAGTATAAAGGTGTAATTTTAATTTCTGTTAAGGCGAAGCTTACTACTGCATGTATTCTTTTATCTTAATATGTATAATACTTCAGCACCAATTTACTCATTTTACCTAAAGTTCATTTGTCTATGGCATCAGTTGTAAACGGCCAATAAAGCAGATCAGATTTTTCAAATTCATATAATATAATAACAAAATTATGGCGAGCTGAATTTGTACTAACGAAAACATACACTTACATTTATTGGTATTAACATTCATTACACCTTCTCAAACAGCTACTCAACTAGCATACAATAAAATAATATATTAATAAAACTAAGTAAACTCTCTCAAATCCAGACACAAACCAAATAAGCCTCTGAGGTGGCTAAACTAATGCAACCTTGTTTTCCAGCTTATTATAATAAAACATTAAAGTTGACTTGTGATTCTTAGGGTGTTGCCCTACTGTCACGATGAATCAGACTGAGAATGGCCGGTTACAACAACCTACACTCATAGTTCATCGAAGGAGGAGCTTCCACGTTCGTCGAAAGGCCGTGCGCGCTCGCCCCAGCGGTCCCACCGCTCGGAGCTCAGCAACGACTCCGATTCTTCCTCGTCACGTACCGGATACACGATCCCGTCGCCGAAGCTACACCGTCCAGTTGCAGTTTTTAGTTAAACCATTGCGCTTATATGTATGTGCATTTATGGATGAGTATGTTACATTAGTAAAAGGAATCCGAATGTCACAACTACAGACAAACCATGATTGCTGTGCTATTTCTGAGGGGTTAAAGATGTTAATAGGAGGAATAGAGACTTAAAATCCATCTACGTTCTCCTTAAGATGGAATGATATTATCCACGTTCAGCTTATAGATGGCATTGCGAAGAAGGTTAGACACAGAGGCATTAATAAATGTATACTATCTATATGTATAAATAAATTCTCCTCAAATATAGGGTTATATGGCAAACACAAACACATTATAATTCTTTAATAATAATATGATAATATAAACATGAACAGTTTGAATGTTTTAAGAACACACTAACCCTAGGCAACAATAGTTTTAAATTCATCATCCTTTAGCGGATATCTTTTTTTTATCGACTCAAAAGTGAACATTTACAGGCAAAAGAATAGGTGTATCTTCAAGAGTTAAACATTTGCTAACATTATGTCACTCCATATTACTCTTGTTACCCCACAGGAAGAGCACAAGCGTTCCCATAAAAAAATAAAACGTGTGACCCTACCCTTAAACATTATTGTTGTCAATTAATATATTCACTATAGTAAATAAATGTTTGATTATTATGGTCCTGAATTAATATGAAATACAAAAGTATGATTTGTTGTATTTAGAAAAGCTTTAAAAATTTCTATAATCATTTCGCAGATATGTATTATAATGTTAGTGATGTAGAAAGATGTTAGTGAGTTTATATATTAAAATGTGTTAGCTACATATTATACTAGGCTTGTTCTACAGCGTGCATAGTGAATAAAGAAGCGCAAATTACTCTTTTTGCGCGACCTAGGAAGCTCCCTAATCGGCTACATACATTAGCATGCAAAGGGACACCGATATAATGTACTACATACATAAAAAAGAAGTGAATGACTATAATTTTGAAGTTCCATCAAAAAGGTTGGATGACGCCAATGAATGAAAAGCAACGTTGATTAGTCGAACAGATTTATTTAAATATATTGTAATAAAATATAGCGAAATGGAATTTTTATAATCCTTAAACTATTTGCGGGACGGTCCAGCCCTTTCTGGGGCAAAGTCTCCATCTCTCAGTCTCGCGGTCCGCATCCGAGCTAAAATGTTAATAAACATTCTTATTGTCTATGTACCGGGTTAGAATAAGAACTTTTAAGAAGATAAATAAATCTAAAGATAAAGACAGAAGCGGGAGTGCTACAGATTTTGGAACTTTAATTATTTCTTACTTTTTTTATTAATGGTTAACATTTGCAATATATAAATTTATTTGAGCCACTCAATAAAATATTATGTAACTGTTTAGAGTGTTATTTATGTGATTCCATATTCGACCCCTTTCTATTAGTTTAGGTACTTCTGAATGAAAGCCTCGCATCTAAGTTCTCTTGGAAGCTAAAGTAAAAAAGAGTAAACAAATCTGCCGCACTCAAAAACATGCAATAGACTGAGAGAATATGAGAAAATATAGTAAGTATACTTAAACTGTAAATAAATATGATGTATATTTAAATATACAGCACACAGACGTTTTAAATTAGAAAATTAGTAAAGATTCCCAATTAATGTATAAATTATAATTCAAATACTAAGAATAATAAAACAAATCTGTTATCTTGTATCCATTTGCTTGCTAATATCGCTACATATTCTACGCAAGCGCCAATGTATGTACTGCCGAAGCTCTGTGTTGCCATGTGAAATAAAAAACAAAAATCAAAGAACAAAATATTTTATTGTGCACAAAACATACTTACAAAATACATTTCTAACTTTATCAGTCTTGTGTGTTGTATATAGCTCAGAAATAAATGCATTAAAAAGCAATTTGCACGTTGGAACATTTGACTTTAGAATATTTTATTGTTTTATTGTAATTATTAAAAGAATTATCATTAAGAACCTCAGCTTTCCACATAACTTGAGCATTATGTATTAACAATAATTGAACTATAACACTTATTAATTCGCGTTGAAATAAAGCTTCGTCGATTTATAAAATTGGCAGGAATAATTGTATAACTATAAACTAAGTAGATTGAGCATTTGTATGTCATATGCTGCTATTTAAAATTTAAAAAATTAATGTATAACCTAACGTACAAAATTTAAACTATTTGACAGTAATTTATATGCACAACCGGACATAACAAACAGTATTTTTCATGTGCATCATTAAAATATTTGAATATCAACATTATACTAAAATTTTTAATATGTATTCATCATTGTAAATATTTCATTTTAAAAAGTTATTATATATTTGACATTGTGTACTCTCAATAAAAGAAATACTGTCGTCATATATTTAATTGGTTGGAATAGACTATTTTATTTATTATTGTTATCTATTCCATTGTAAAACCAAAAGTATGTCTACGTATAAACTCGTACGTAATCTCTATTAGTCTGTGCGAATGCTCAAGGTATTTGGATGTCGCGGAGTGGTTCGGGTTCGTCCTTGTCTGACCTTGACCGCGTAGTGCCCATGGACTCGTAGCCATGAGTCTCCTGGGTAGTCGTGAACGTCTGTAGTTGGTGTTCGCGACGCACAGGGAATTCGCACCCATCTCCGAGGCTGACGAAAACGATCACTACTTAAAAGGGAGGTTGCAAAAGACGTGGCAACTTTAAAAGTAGGGATTGTAAATGATAGCTGCTGCATGTTTAATACTTAAATATAGTTATATATAGTGCTTAGTTAAATTACAATTATAAAGCTTTCTACCAAAATAAAATATTGGGGAAATAAATAAAACCTTATCATTAATAACAATGACATGTAAATGGGAAAAGCATTTGACAGAACAATTTATCTCACAAATCATTATAACAATTCGAATGTCTTTCAAAATATTATTAAATAGTTAAATAGTTTCATTTTCACCGTATTTATTTACATAAATGAGTTTCTGTATATATAATACTAGTGGAAGCTAGCAAGTGTAATGATGAATTAAGAGTATGATGAATGATTCTAACATAATTCTATGACGATCTATACCAACCCATCGCCTCAACGAAGTTTCATCCAAAATGTAACGAACACCACCAAGTCAATCCTACACAAGTTCATGCTTACATTAAAATTTCGTCTGTCACAAATAACCATACCTTTGTTATTTAATATTTATTACGATACATATATTTAATAATATTAATATTTATAAAGAAACTATACATTATATGCACAAAGAAATTAGAAAGAAAATAAAATTATTGTATTAGTGAAATGACGATATCGATGGCAAAAAATCGACTATTTACAAACGTCGATACTGAAAACGGAACCTCATGCCTAGTTAGCAGTGATAAACCTTCTTGTTGTAGTAGAAAATATTGTTATTATTTAATTCTATTTACAAATTTATATGTTAGAATTGGTCATTCACTTCTTTTTCACACATTTAATAGGACATGCACTCAGGTCACACTTGGCACACATTGTATTATACATTTGCATATACAAACACCTAACGTGCTAAACCCATAGATAAACATGCCGTAATTTATTAATCAGTGTTGCTATGCTTAAAACCTGTATTGTCAGAACCAAAAACATTAGCCTTGTTTTTTTTTTATAATAAAATGTAACGTTACCTGGTAAAAATGGGTATTATCCAGAAGTTCGGATTATTGCCGAAAACTTCTTTAAAATTAGCGAAACAGCCCATTGAAAAGCCATTCTTGTCCGCGCCACCCCGGAACATTGGCGCTCTGAAGGCCTCTGGAATATTCCAATGACAATTTCATTAGCTTATTAGCTGTAGGTAATATTTATTATTTAGGTATTACGTTGTATGTAAATTAAGGTTCTCCGGGCGCGGCTTTCTTCAGGAGCACTGGATATAACTATTCAACACCAGAAACTTAACACTACTGAGGTATTTTGATATTGTGGTACTTTACCAGCCGGGATGTGGTGCTCTACCGCTTCTAAGTCGCTCCTATCAATATGTGCTACGGTTACAGGCTACCGTTGCAGCTTACCATCAGAGGCAGACATATAAACGCTTAAGATTTATGAAACAGGAATACTTAGTATAACCACTATAATAACAAAACCGAGACAAAGTTGTTGATTTATTTAAAGATTATAATGAATAAACCAACAGGCAGAAAAACAGTGTCGGGTTAATAAAATGGCCACAGTGTTTTGGTGCAAAAGTCAAAAAGATGGAACCAAAAATAATATAATTGGTTATAGGTCTAAAATCTATAAATATCATACATCTATTCAAAATTCTAATATTTTAGATTACAAAGAACTAATTTTCTAAAAACTGTTTAGTGAAACGGTAGGTATACACTGTTTTTACCTCCAGAATACCCAAATTCTAAGTAAGCCTCAGTACATTTCTAAATAACTAAAGTACATAATCTAACCAACAGTAGGTATGGGAAGTGACTGCAATTACCATGGACCAAAGTCTTAAGCATTGAGCTAATCATTTGTCCAGTCGGACTACCCCATCCGCGGTATAATAGGAGCACATCTGAAACCAAATTTTACTTTAAACTTATGATTTTAACGGTCTTAGTAATTGCAGTCAACTAACCAACAAAGAGTTTTATTTATCGTTTACTTGCGTGTTCAATTTCTTATTTCTTGACAATGATGTTAAATAAAAATTTAACTTACATTGTAGTATTTGGAACCACTTATCGTGGGTTTAAAAACATTATAAATATATCAATATAGTATTATGTAATAAACACAGCAGATTGGTTTAAATCATTTAGCAAGAAATAACAAATTATGAAAGCATTTAAGCGCATCTCTCTAACTATTCCAGAGGTGTATTATACTGCAATCCACGCAATCTTTACACTTTAATCAAAATAGCAATAACTGTGCAGCATGGTCAGAAAATACTTCAATTTCTACAGTTTCTAAGCGTTCTAGTCGTAAAGACGCTAAAATACATGATATCACTTATCCCCCTAATTGCCTTCATTTAAGTATTCACGCCTTTTACTCGGACACCATAACGTGCACGTATACGGTCTGGCACAGACCCGTTGATATCTCATTGCTACCTTTAAAATTGGGATCGTTGTATCCAAAGAGGAGCTGCCACTTCTCTTCGCCATATATTCTTCCAATAAAAGCGCACTCTGTAGTCGCTATTGACGCAGCAGCAGACATTCCCATACGGAGCCAGCGAGCCAGCGGCCCCTCTGATGGGAAGGTAACCGCTGCTCAAGCGCCAGAAGCACAATTGGCTGTGTTCCTTGCGCATATTGTTGCCAACATACAAAAAATAACGTTGCAGCTTGCACGTGGCGATTAATCACTATAGTGAATTTTTTAGAACGATTGAAGACTGTTAAACTGTAGCAAGAACGCAACCTTTTCAGAGTTGTTAGGTATAGCTTAAAAGGAACAGTGAACTTCTTTCGGCTTACGACGTTTTGTTTATTTATATGGTAGGCAATATGTAATAAGCATCGGGAGTCTACGGCAGTTGCTTAAGTTTTTCCACTTTAATGGCAGTCATACAATACAAATTGCCTCATAAACATAATAAAAAGAACCTTACCTAAAGTAGTTCTATTGTTGCTAACGAGGTAACAATGGTAGCCGAACAGCGACCCGAGTGAGATGGCAAACATGAGAGCGACGAAGAACGCGAACACAATGTGGTAGCGCCCCGCATTGGCCGCCGCGCCGAATTCACCCTGTCAAAACAAGTTGTAACGTACAAAAATCGACTAAAAGATAAATCGATGTCATAAATCGTCAGATACAAGTTTTTAAAATATTTCACTTAGTATTTACTTGATTTAAATAGATGGTGTAAAATACTTATGCGTTACAAAACTTGTATCGTAAAAATAAAAGTGTTGTTTTACTACAATACAAATATTATGTTTCATGAAATATGCAATTAGTAATTTCGTTAAATTTGATATACCTACTTATTATAATCTAAGTAAATAATTAGATACCAACTAATCTTATGTGAAAGTACGTCTATATTAATTATGTTATTACAATTACTTATTAAATATTAATAAATCGTGATGATCCATAATTTTATGTTAGTAAAGCTAAGCGTAGATGTCGCCACCGAACAATAACGATCGCTTAAATGTATCACACCCGACCAGCGTTTAAAAGTTAGAATTCTATAAAATGTAAATTACATTATAATTATACATTAAACGAAGAAGAAAATTTATATAGACAGACTGCTTTATGTCCAAAGCCGACTCAGAGAAATTAACTTAGAAGGTTAAAGTGGGAACGCAGATAAAATTACTTTCCAGAAATTGCAGCACCTATCATCGCGTCTGTATCAGATGATTTTTACGAGTTTACGACTTGCTTAAAAGACCCCTCGCGATAAACACACCCACCCGGGTAGAAGAGGTCGAAGTTTTAGATCGACCGAAATGTTTGAATTTTTTGTAGGTATACCATTTACGATATATTTCGATATTGTCATATGCGCTTAACTTATCCAGCATAGAATTATGGATATAAACATAGTATAGCTTAGCTTACGTCCTTGTTTAATTAAGAGTCTGGTATAGTAGTATTTATCCATTTTTTTTTATTTTGATTGATTTTGATATGCATCTTTCTATAGAAAAATTTTCATCGTAATTGATCCAGAATAATGAGCTGACATAATGATTAGTACCGACTCATAAAAACAAGGACTAAAGATATCTATGCTTGTTATCTAAATAAGTAGCTCTATTAAATTTAGGTCTGTTGAAGTTTAATACTTACACACTAACACTACACGAAGCCGAATATCTTAAGCTTTCAAAGAACATTACAACGCTCCTAAAGTTCCACATTGTTTAAATCAAAATAATAAAACATGCATAATACCCACTGCGATTCCAATTGTAATTTAAACAATGTGGAACGCAAAATACGCAACGAGTTTAAGCATATATACATAAGGGATGACTCAAAAGAGAAAATTGTAATGATACTAACTAATAATAAAATCTGATAAAGTTTCGTCGAACGTTTATCAAACTGATAAATGTCAAGGACGTACCTATCTTGTTGGACGAGTAATGTCCATTATTATTCTTGTAAGTAAATCATACAATAAATAAAAATACAACGTTATTTTTAGCAATAACTATAGTTTAATTCAAACACATACTAAGCAAGCGGATAATTATTACCATAATTAATAATACGCTGCGTGTAAAAATAAACTAAGGTAAATAGCAGATAATATGTAGCGTGCTATATGAAATTAAATTAGCTGATATTTGCATTTTTATGTACCTACAGTAATTTTTTACTGGGAGTGGGTAATATAGCTTTTTAACAGTACGTGTCAAATCAAAACTACATAGACACCCAGTTTCTGAAAGGCTGAACAACGACAAATTAACTAATCATCTGTCATCAAAATTTTTCGTGGATCAGCCTTTTAGAAACTGGGTGTGACTCTATCGACTATGGTTTTCGTGAACTTATTTTGTCAGGTAACTATTGGAGTTGGAGACCTGATTGTATAAATTAGTTTTACAAATCGTGTTTCCTCTTTCCTTCTCTTGCATTTAGGTATAATGTTACTATGGCTATCTATTACGTCAGTATTAAACTTATGGTAGCGACTGTGTCTGCTAAGTGCTTACTAGGGTCCAATACTAGGTATCTTTTGATAGTAATGGACCTTGGTCTATATCGCATAATGTTTGCTTTTGCATGAAAGCATTACGATATGGAATTCTGGACCAATAATAACACTTACAATTAAGTTTATATCCGATTTAAATATTGTTATAAATAATATACTCGTAGAATATCTACATATATTATATACGATTTATATTACCCACTTGTTTACTATGACATACGGTACGTTGCTCTACAATTGTTTGATCATATAAAGGTAAAACCTAACTTGTGGCAACCTTAATAAAAAATCAGAAGTACGTAAATCCGACGTCCAAATTTCTTAAACTTCAACGTGTAAATCTTAACATTATAATTATAAAGGAACGTCAAGCATTCTAAACAACGATTTTATTTTATAGGATATAAATATAACATCACGATTTTGGCTAGGAGCAGTAACCAAAGACGCGCGTGAAACCGTGCCGCAGTATACTAGTAAATTAATAATTCTATGAACGGACTACAATATAATATGCTTGACAGAATGCAGAAAAAAAAAAAAAAACATTTGTTCTCATAAAAACTTTTATGAGAACAAATGCTCACATAGTGTGAGCATTTACTTCTAATGTAAGCAGCAAAAATGATGTATTCTATAAGATGTTTAGTGGTAATGATGTGTATTTTCATATATACGATACGGATGTAATTTATATTAACATTATTATTTTACGATAACCGACGTATAATGACGTATAGGTATGCACTTATCTATTCAATAATTGCAATCCGATACATGTAAGTACATTCTTGGCACGAACAACATATTAAAAAGTAAAACGTAGATTGTTTATTATGTATTCAGTGCCGCGCCGTACAGTCTCGGATTTGAATCAATAACTGTCAGTTTACATCGCACGTATGAAAATCATTTTTGGTTAATGATTTTGTTTACATTGCTGACAGATATAATCTTAATAAACATTACCTGCGTTTACCGATTAATTATAAAATTATATTTTTGTAGTCAATAAAATGACTAAGTATGAGCAGCATTGAACATTTAACAGTACATTTTCCCGAATGACTTTTGCTAACAAATACTCGAGAAAAACGTGCAATTAGTAAAGATGAAAAATGTTTTAAAGATTGCAAATTGTTGTTATCACACTAAATATTTGGTATGTCACTCATTAGTCAGTTATTTTAGTTGTTTTGTAACGCTGACAATGTCGGTTCTTATCGCAATTATTGATCGCATTAATTTATCAAATACATTTGTCGAGCAACGTATAATATAATTATATCGTATAATAATATCTACTACAAGTGTATAGGTAATTTGTTTTGCATAATGGCGGCAATATAATCTAAGCATTAATAACCTACTGAACGTTAAAGTAAATAAATATTTATTACATTAATCATTTCCAAGCATAATTTAGTATAAGAGCCATTGTCAATCAAGCGGTCGCAGTGGGCAAACTTGTAATCCTGATACATCTGTTGATCAAATTAGTTTATTCGTTACTTGAAATATAAAGTATTCAAGACTAATTATACAACTTGCAAGTTTTGTTAAGCCAAATTCATGCTGTCATCGTTTTTTAAAATAATGCCAATTGTAAGAGACTGCCTTCTCTATGAGAAGAGGTCTTACAGTGAGATAATAACGGACTGATATGATGATGATGCATGAGACGGTTATTGGTAGTAGCAGACGCATATCTAAACCACGCCGCGCCCGACTTAAAATGCTTTGTTTAAAACTTTGTTTAAAAAAACATGTGACACATGGTTGACTCTTAACAAAAACAGACCGCATAAAATTTGTTTAACAAAATTTGCATAGCGTAAATGGTGTTTAAGTCGCCATTTACATCAAAAAAATATTGCAAAGCAATTCCCTTTTTTACTCTTCATCGTCAAGTTAGACAATCATGACATGTAAATTTATTGATTTTCATGCACTGTAAGTCAGTCAAACGTTATGTTTCATTCCACTTGCATTATTAAGGTTAGGGGAAAATACTGGGTGAAAGACAAACAGTCTTGCAAACGAAAACGAGCGATGGGTCACCGAGCATTCTAATTTTATTATTTATAAGATCTTAGCAATGCGCACAAAGACACAGCTGACGTTTAAGACAGTTAAGTACCTATTGTTTAATTTAACACGTAAAGTCTAATTAAAAACGATTCTTTATTCTATAGTGTTTTCCCCATAAGCATCCTGCTGCTGCAAGACGAAAGATGCAATAATACACCAGTATGTTCATTTCCTAGAGTGTAAATCTTCCACCACAGTATACTCTACTTGGAAGTAAGCATGCATTCATTGACACTCGCTTGATTATACTAGACAATGTTATTATAAGAGAACGAGAGAAGTTAATTTGATACCAATTGACACAGCAAAGTATCAACTGAACCAAGTTTGCTTATACTTTGAAATATTGCTATATCATGTCTTCGGTAGAAAAATAGATTGAAATAACGTCCCGTAGTCCTACGTAAAAAGCAGCATCTCTAAACATATCGTTGTAAGAACAGCTTAGATACTTAAAGCAAAATTGTAACATGACAGAAAAATCGTACACAATTTTTTAACATAAATAAACTTTTTTTAGTTTAGTGCTGTTTAGAGATGTGTCTTTATACGTAGAATATTAATAGATTAAAATTTAGAAATCATTTCTTAAATTCTATTTCTTGCAATGTTTTTTAACTGAGAGTTTAACTTAGCACTATGAGGAAATCTGCGAATCACGAATCTGTCCAATCCCGGAATCTGTTCTACACCGAATAAAGGAATATAACCGGTTCATATATTTTATGACTTATAATATCATTGTCGCATGAAAGTTTACAGCCATTTCGCCACGTAGTAAACACATTATGCTACGTCAATAATAAAAACCCACAAAAAATCACACACACCAAAACCGCGCCAGAAGATTTGAAATTTGAAATTACCAAATCCTCTGTCACTTCTAATTGTAAAATACCAATAGAACAGAAAAATCAACACACAACCAAATTAATAAACAAGTAATTTTAAACATCACAGGACACACATTTAGCATTAGTAAAACATTTCAAACATACCTTCCAAAACTTAATAAAAGAAGGCAGGCAGGTCGCCATGATGAAGATGCAATACAATAGCGCATATCCTAAGAAGAGCATGAAGAACTTGTAGTTATGGAAGCAGACGCAGTTGTTCACCCACGGACAGTGGTGATCCATCTTCATGACGCAACGGGCACAAATACTGCAGTGATGCGCTCGGTCTGGCTTCACAAGAACGCACCGGTTGCAGTATCTGACCGAACCTGACATTGTTCTGTAAAATTATTATATAAGTAGTAAAAAGTACTATAAACATAAAACACCGCTAATAGATTCGGTTTCCGCACACAGGGCAACAGACACGCACAACATATACCGGTATTCATAAGCATAAGAACTCACGACGTACACTACCATTGGTTCATTTCAGTGCATTCGAATGCTTGATCTTGAAATAGCTAATCACAATGCAGCTTTTACGCTCGGCTCATTCTGTCCTGCCCATTATTTTTGCAAACTCGAGTCAGAATAAAATTAAATAAATGTTAATGCGGTATCTATAAAGGGGTAATCTATAAGTTGTACCATATGTACTGTCTACAAGCATGTCATGTTGATACAATTTTTTAACGATAGAAATTGCAGCGATAGCCGCAGTATTAAACCGCTAAATTTCGAATAAACAAGTAGGACAAGATAGAAACAGTGTTCATTCGTACTCGTGGTTAAAAAAGCAACAGAGGAATGTGAAGTTTCACCCACACATACTTCATTGCTTATAGGCCAACATAATTACGTCACCAATTTACTATTACGTTACGTTTATTGACAATGACGCTGGGGCTTGACGAAGAAAACAATATTTAATCCTTTTTTAATTCACGAATATAATAAAAAGTTTCAGATATAGGACTGTGTTTCTACATGGTTGCAGACATATACTTTACAAAGAAAATCATGTGTCTGCAAGTTTTTATATATCAGAGTTTAAACTTTATGAATTCCCACGTGGAACCCGGGATTAAAAAATAATGTTAAAACCCTGAATCTTCAAGTTAGTAATAATCTGTTATTATCTCTTTAGCTTCATTAATAATTAACACATTGAGATTTTTAGCTTATCAATTGCATATTCTATTTTCAATTACTTCGACTGACCTTAAAATAATTAGGAAATAGGTGAAGCAAAAAATATGGTCACTCCTTTATACCAAAATCGCATTTACTTACTTCAAAAACAAACCCTTGCCCTCAAAACATAGTTTTATTATTGTTTACCAATTTAATTTACGCAATAGGCATATCTATCTAAAGGTCACTATTTGTTTAGAAGGTGACATCAAAGGTCAGCTTCAACAAACATAACAGATAGATACGTAAGTATCTAAAAATGAATTTAATTAATCATGTCGTACTCAATTTTTAAGGTGGTTCCGACGAAATTTCGACGAAATCCGCGACTTTCATCTCGATAATTGAGTAGATTCTAATGCTATTTATTCTTTTTTTTTTTGCCAACAATATACTTTGATTCATGAACTTTAGAATAGTAGAAGAATTATTTACAATAATTGATTATATAACTTATACCAACGATATTAAAACAACGTGATTTCACTTATTTCGAAATATTACTTTGTAATTACTATAGTTATAAATATAAAAGTTATATTGAATCAACCGGAATAAACCAAATGTCAACTCTGTAGGTTTATTTCATTTATTAGGATAATGTTTCAATAGTTATTGATAATTTGGCTGAATCAGCGTCGCAGGGGCTCTGCGCGGGCGACGGGAGGCAGAACGGCAGAGCGGCGCAAGCCCTTCCGACGGACGGACGTATGCGGTTTTTTTAAAAATTATTTACGTAATTCAATAATTGCAAATAAATAATATAAAAAAAAAAATATTGTGTGGATAGATTTAGTGTTGCAAATAAATTAGATTAGTTATTTAGATTTTTTTAGTGTATTAAATACGTAGGTATTTACCTACATTTATTATTATTTTTCATCAAAATGACTAAAATTTCACGACTGAAACAAATACAAATGCAAAAGATTCAACACATGAATATCCTGTAAGTAGGTATATACCTACCTTCATATTTTTAGTAAAATACCTTCTTTGAGATACTTACCTAGGATATCCTTTAATTATGTTTAGTTCCACGTAAACTAGGTAACAGGTGGTGAGCCTATTGTCGCTCGTGATAAGATCAAGGCAACACCAGGCCTCAAGAATCAGTAAATTCCTGCTGTTATATACCCTAGGGGTATGAATATGAGCTTGCTACAATATTGTCTATGTCTACTATCATTTCGAACTAGGTGTGTGGTAGGTGGGCACATGAGTAAAATATCTAACTTGGATATTTACTCATGTGGCAAGGGCGCTTTCCGATTCCGACCGACGCGACGCGACGACGGCGACGCCGGCGCTGCTGGTACGAGGTGCTTCGGTCGGAACACGAACGTCGGCGTCGGTCGTACAACTAGCATAGAACTCAAATTACAATGATTATACGTGACATGCGTCGGTTTGCGACCTAGTTAGGTACCTACACAAAACAACCATACACGCTGCTGTTAGGTACCTAACTATCTACGTTATCTTGCACGAGCATAAATACCTATACATTCTATATATACATACGGTGTGTACTTGAATATTCTATCGGTAAGTAATACCGATAAAATATTCAAGTATTTACCGCGTTAGATTTTTTTTCATGAGCTGATAAAATCAGTGATAAGATACTAGGCTAAAGTAAATACCTACCCTTCTACTTTCAATGCATCTTATTTTGATTTATTTATTTGATTGCAAGAAAGGAAGAAAAAAGGCTTTACAAAACGTCTTAGTCTCTAACCAAACTAAAATATTTGAAGACTGTGAAATTATCACAATTAGGTAAATTAAAAATCCTACTCTCTGTTCCTTTATTATCGTACTATATGAATTTTTAATCCTAAAATTAAATAATATATTGTTGAGTGCCTACTGGACATAACAAAACTAATACCGTATTTTTCGAGTGATAGGTGTATGTAGAAAGTAGTAGACCCGGCACGGTGGCACAGTATAAAGAATTCTACTCTTTTTTGTACAGTCTTTACCTAACTAGGTAAAGGCAAAAGAATTATGTTTTAGCACTCTATGTATGTATGTATGTATGTATCTTTATTATATTATATTATAAGTGTATGTACTGTAAAACTACCCCGTGACGTCGTCCGCATGGATCCGTTACTTAGCGATAATATTACATTACGATTTTGCATTATATTATACATTTACAATACTACAATATGTACGTACATACAAATATATGTATGTACACATATATTTGTATGTACATATTGAAGTAATCTATACTTATAATGAATCTCTAGCGAGGTAATTTTCACGGTACATCCAAATCACTCAAACAGCCCACTGTTTGAGTGATACAATTGCCAAAGTAGACGCATTGTACCCATACAATGCGTCTACTTTGGCAATTGTTCGTGTTACTTATTTTACTAAGGGTACATGATATTGTGTACCTTACGTACGGGCACTTACTAGAAGATAATCAATATTTATTTATTTATTTATTTATTGAAAAAGTATTTACAATATCATTACAGATAAAAACCCAATACGATATCATAAAAAACCTAAAATTAAAAACACTAATTACTAAATAAATATATCTACTTATCCAATACTATACATTTTTGTGCAACATCCTTGAATTTTGATAGGGTACATTGAAAAATATCAATTTCTATAGAAATAATGATATACACATAGGAATGATGACGCTTTGTTTAAAGCATGTGTAACTGAAAATCCTTATCAGCTCCATCATTTGAATTCAGTTTTGCTGGTGAATGGTGCTGTTTCAAATTCAGTGCAGTGGTGGCCATACAGAGTAAAGATACTGTGGAAGAAAAAGGAAATAAAGAGGACCGAGGAGGTAACTATGCCTTCGGACCACTGACTTTCAGACAAAACTTACACTTTACGTCGTTATGTACATCTCCAGAAAAACCGTCCCGCTTATTCTAAAAGATCTACTTCCGTAAAATTTTTGCTGGCTATACAATATACAGAACGATTTACTGAAGTTATATTTGTGATATCCAGATGAACCGAAAATAAATAAGGAAAATGAAAATATGTTTCTTAAATTCATATAGGTTAATTAAATTAACACTTATGAACGTCAAAGTTTACAAAATGTCAGCAAATTAACCTACAACCAGTTCGCTGACAAAGTAGAGCCATGAGAAGAACTGGCAAGAAACTCAGGCCACTCATTTTAATCGCCAGGTTATTACAATTTTTGTAAGTTACAGTTTCAAGTAGCATGCAAAGTGACACAGGCAATACACTTAACTCTATAGGTAATTAAATACTTACAGCTTTCTATGTTGCAAAGAAAAAATAAAAAGTAAAATGCGTGCTTTACAGGCTGCCTTAATTTGCATATTGCTACAAAAGTACCAAAAGTCAGGGAGAAGTCAGGGGGAGTCAAGGAAAAGCCAGGGAGAAGCGAGGGAGAAGTGAAGAGAAAGTGAGGGGAATGTGAGAGGAAAGTGAGGGAAGTGAGGAGAAAGTGACGGGGAAGTTAGGGGAAGTGAGGGAGAAGTGAGGGGGAAGTTAGGGGAAGTTAGAAGTGAGGGGAAGTGAGTGGAAGTGAGGGGAAGTGAGTGGAAGTGAGGGGGAAGTGAGGAGGAAGTGAGGAGTGAGGGAAAAGTGAGGAGTAAATGAGGAGGAAATGAGAGAAAAGTGAAGGGGAAGTGAGGGAGATGGGAGAGGAAGAGAGGAGGGAGGGACAAGGAAAGGAAGTTCTCGAATGGAGGGAAAGGGATAAGAAGTGATAAGAAGGGAGAAGAAAATGAGGGGAACGAAGAAGAAGAAATGGGAAAGTGCTAGAGAAGAGAGGAGAAAGCGAGGAGGCAAGGTAGAGAGAAGTGGAGGAAAGGGCAAGAGATGCTCGAGGAGGGGCAAGGGATGCTGAAGGAGGTGAAGAGGAGAAGAGGGAGGTGAGGAGAGAAGCGGAAACTGTGGAGTGTGGAGAAAAAGGGCGATAGGGAAGGAGGGGAAGGGAAAAGTTATTGTAGTAAATATTTGCCTTTGTGTATTGTATTTTTTTTTACGAGGGATATCTTTAGGTAGGTGAAAGAGGGTTTGTATGAATGGGAGATTAAAAATACTATGGAAAACAGTATTTAAACAATATAAAAATGTCTATAGGAAAAAACAATATTCACGCGAGCGAAGCCGCGGGCAAAAGCTATCTATATACATAAAAGCAAAAGGTCACTCACTCACTCATCACGAAATCTCAGAAACAATAAGTGCTAGGAATCTTAAACTTTGCATGATCGTTCCTATTAGGATATAGGTGCTCACTTAGACGGGATTTTGCAAAATCCATCCTCTATGGGTGTATAAAGGGGTGACAAAGTTTGTATGAAACTTCTATAGTTTTTATAGTAGGATTACCAAATTACTAGAAAATACTCTTTTTTTAATATTCAGAAACTACCCTTATTAAGTGAGCAAATAAGAGTCGAAGTTTGTGTGAAAGTGGTTCATCAGTTTTAGCGGTAGCGGGTTTAAATGGGATTCGCCATAGAGATGATTAATACTGATATTTATTACTGATACAATGTACGGTTGCCGTAAAATCTGGCACCCATCTGAATTTTCACGCGAACGAAGTCGCGGCAACAGCTAATCTATAATATGTATGTATTTACAAAAAAAAAAGTATATAAGTAGTATATCAGTTGTTTAGTACCCATAACACAAGCAAATATAATTGCTTAATTTAGGGCTAAGATGGCTCAGTGTGAATGTGGTAGAATATTATTATTATATTATAGTTATAAGGTGCATTTTATGCTTTTTGTTTAATTATCTAAATTTTGGCATATGTGTGGATTGGTTCCTTTTTGCATAAGTATGTCCAATTGTTTTTTTATGCTTATTAGTTTAAAGTGTAAGTTAAACTTGTGATTTTTATTATTAGTATCTACATTTGTTTTTATTATAAAGTGGTTTGTAAGTCAATTTAAATTTTATAAAAACCATGTTTTAAATTTATAATAATTGATGTGATACCTATAATCTTGTTTTAAGGGAAGTTTTGTGTTAGTTGTAAGTTTAAAAAATGAGTGTATTTTAATAACTTTTAACTTCAGTTTGATCGATAATGATCTAATACTTTATAATTCTGTTGCGTTAAAATGCCGTTAAACTATAAGGTTTTAAGTTTAACCGCGTTTAAGTGTAACAATGAATCAAGTTTTGTACTCTTATTTAAACACATTTATAGACTACCAGACTTAAAAGCAGTGAACGGACGTTAACCACACTAAAGTTTAACATGAGGTAGTTCCACAAGTATTAATGATAAGCTAAATTGACATTATGTGCTATACCGACATTTTAGTTACAATTAAGTTCTTTTGTTTTTTAGGTTTTTAACAAACAATATTTTTTATGAAATAGAGACACTAAAATGCCTTTACGCTAAGCGTAGTGGCATTTTAGCCGCTGATCTATTAGATTTTTGTAACACCAATGGTATACTAAAACGCAAAAACACGTTTTATTATAAAATTTAATTATATTTACAAACTGACAGGAGAATAAATTGAAAGTATTTCATTTGATCTATATCTTGGTACCTTTAAATCTCAAATAATTGTTGTCATTTGTAAGTGACAACGGTTTCAATTTTTGCCGCGTTTTTTGAGTGTTTACTCAAAACTCGACTTTGGCAGTTAACGGCATTTTAGTTATACCACGGCAGAGCTGGGTTTTGAGTTTATTGGTTTAACCCACAGTAGTTATTTTTATTTCTACTACATATTTAACAAACGTAATGATTCTAAACACTCATCTTTGCTTTTGCTACTATATAAATAATAAATATATAAATAATATATACTAAAAAATATACATACTTACTAAACGAAATAATAAAAGATACTAAAAAAATACCTAATTCATTATTTTCGCGTCTATCAGATTTTAGCTCTGCGGTTTCGGACAAGTAAGGTCATTGTCTTATAGTTGAGCTACTGCTACTTGCCGCTAGAGGGCGGACTCGCACGCAATGTTTTTTTCGGGTGAGGCGCGGGGTGGTGAGGAAGCGAAACGCTCAAGGTCATATGTGACGGAACGCCCTTAAGCTAGCAATATTGAATATGATTTATTTTTATAAAGTTTAAAGGTAGTTATTTTTATAAAGTTTTTAACTCGGGGAATTCTCGTTAATCCTTTTGATTTGTCCGTGTGAGTCATAAAATATCTTAAATTAAAACGTTGTCATTGTCAGTAGGGCACAGTCAAGTAAAGGCATCTCGCATGAATATAAATAATACTAGCTTTCCGCGGCGCGGTTTCACCCGCGTCTTTGCTTACTGCTCTGCTCCTGTCGCCAATAGCTTGATGTTACATAGCCTATAACCTTCCTCAAGAACTGGGCTATCATACACAAAAATAATTATTCAAATCCGGCTGGTCGTTCCAGAGATTTGCGCGTTCAAACAAACAAACACAAACTCTTCCGCTTTATATATTAATAAAGATGTAGTTGAATATTCTGGCATTTAAAAAGCAAAATAGCCTTTTGGCTTTCTGACGATCAACAATGTAATAGCATTTTTGACTTTACTTTGCCTTTTAGTAAGCAGTCAGTCAGTATATCTAAGAGTGGTGGACACAATCTTAATTGCCATCCGGTCTTACTGTTGTTGGCAATTGGCATGATGGCTCTACGAATGACGGTTTTGTGGGGTCGTGCTTTTTCACGTCCGCTTAATCTAAACCTACAGCTAAAAGACTCAAATATTACAATATTTAGAAATTCTAATACCTATTTTTCAAACAGCACCTCTGATATGAGTTTATTACCTAGTTCATTTAGTCCTAGTCTAAGAGTAAACGATATAATTTTCTCGAATTAAATAGACCTAATGATAGCGGCATCATGTGAAACAAACCGAGTACAAGAACACCTAATGATTAAATGAAATGAAATGAAATATTTATTTATTTTATTTATTTATTTATTTAATCAAACTTACAACTATCATTACAGGTTTAATCCCAATGCAATAGTGTAGCAACATAATGACAATTACAATTTATACATACATACTATATCTTGTAACAAATAACAAATAACGTTATCCTTGTGAACTCACTCAGAGCACAAAAAAATAGGTCCGTCTCTATAGCTATAAGGTTAAGTGTTTGGAGTGCCCGCGTCAGAGGTGCCTCACTCAAGAGCTTGGTCCGAGCACGTGGCACCGCCAACAGCCGCGGCTGTCGCCGTCGCCACACGTACCTGTCCGGAACGCACAAGCCTATCTGTTCTAAAACTACTGGATTATAGATTTTTCCTCTTAATATTTTAAACATATATGAAATCAGTGCCAGTTCCCTCCTAACCCTTAGTTGATTGTATCCCACCATACCTAAAATAAATAAAGAAGGATACATCAAGGGATAGAATGGGTACACCCCATAATACTTCATATATAAAAATCTAATAAATTTATTTTGTACACGCTCCAGCATAAGACTATACTTAGTCTCATGTGGAGCCCAAATGACTGCATTACATTCAAGTTGGCTCCTAACTAAAGCATTATATAATGCTATTATAGCTTTCACGTTCGTAAACCCTCGCACCGTACGAATCATGAAACCTAAATTTCTGTAGGCTTTTTTACAGATATGTACGATATGATTATGGAAAGTCAGCCCGGTATTAAAACTTACTCCCAAATCTTTTACCTCTGTCACCCTTTCCACCGGCAAGCCATTAATACAGTAGCTATAAAAGATAATGTTCCGTGCACGAGAAAAGGTGATTGTCACACACTTGGAGCTATTAAATTGTAAGAGATTTTGTTTGCTCCATTCGACTACTCTATCAATATCTCTTTGAAGGTTAGCGCAGTCATTCTGGTTTTTTATCGCGAGAGTTAATTTGAGATCGTCGGCAAACAGTAAACAGTTAGCATACTTGACTACTTCTGGAAGGTCATTAATCATCAGAAGGAACTCCAATGGACCAAGATTACTTCCCTGACTTACTCCGGACCTCGTCAAATATGGCTTTGATATGTGCCCCGCATATTCCACATACTGCTTCCTATTGCTCATGTAACTGGCAAAAAATTTCAGCAACGGCGGAGTGAGACCAACCCCTGCCAACTTCTTAAGCAACATGTCATTATCGACTAGGTCGAATGCTTTTTTGAAATCGAAGTAAGCAGTGTCAGCTTGTCCCCCACTGTCCACCGTCGGCACCAGGTAAGCCATGTGGCAGAGAAGGTTGCTACTGGTATTTCTTCCCGGCCGAAAACCATGTTGAGCATCAGAGAGCTGTGCACTCACCTGATAGTAAATGTTCTTATGAATGGCCGCTTCCAACACTTTTGCCGCGGTCGACAATACTGCGACCGGCCTGTACCCTTCTACCATTTCTACTGAACCCCCCTTTGGTACCGGAACAACGCGAGTCACTTTCCACCTCTCCGGAAATACTGCATCTTTTAAACACTTGTTAAAAATATGTAGCAGCGGCTTGGCTAATACTGACCGACAGTCCTTAAAGATGTAAGGCGGAATGCCGTCAGGCCCTGCAGATTTTTTTGGCTTAAGATTTATAAGCGCACGTAACACATCTTCTAACTGTAACTGATCCAAGTGCACACGCGCTGCTCCATTCCTGCAACCCGCCTCAGCTATAGCCGTGTCTACATTCAACTCGGGATGTTTTGTACCATAGACGGAATAAAAATGCTTGGCAAACTCTTCTACACACCGTTGACCAGACAACGCTTCCCCGTCTTTTAAAATCACCTGTGAACTTCTCCTATTTCGTTGCGCTTTTACGTAATTCCAAAACTTTTTAGGATCACACAACATTTGATTTTGAATACGACAGCGATACTGTTCCTCTGCGACTACTATCATATTTTTAACCCTAGTTCTACACTGAGCAAACTTCTCATAATCAACGCTAGACCCGCTTGCCTTAAATTGTTTATGTAGGACAGATTTAAATTTTATGTCGCGAATTATTTCAACAGTGTACCACTCAGGATAAATGTATCTTGAGCTTACACGACTTCGCTTTTTTTTCGGTACGCAGTCATCGATTATAGAATTAACAGTGTTATAAAAATAATTTAAACTCTCTTCTAAATCTAATTCATACATATTAGTCCAATCTACGGCCGCAAGTAGGGAATACAATGACAAAAAGTCGGCTTTATTAAAGTTCCAACCGCAAGGGACATTCGCGCTTGAGTCAGGCACCGGTGAACTAGGCGTAACTGAGCGCCAACGCTGGCGCGTGGGTATACTCAGTGCAATTTCAAGCGGCGGGTGGTAGGCGTCTACAGAGACGAGCGGCGACTCTGACGCGCGGACACTCACACCCCCTCCCTCCGCTATTGTACTCAACACCAAATCTAACTGACGATCATTGCAATTACCTACTCTGTTACTCTGAGTGAATCCACAAAAAGTGTAAAAATATTCATAATAATTTTTTACGGCTAAAGAACATGAAAACAAATTAAAATCACCCAATACAACTATATCCTTGTACTTATTACAGTACTGTTTTATTCATATAGGTTAATTAATAATTAATTAGGAGGATATCCATAAATTATATATTATAATGTGATTAATATGTTGTTTGTGCAATTCATATCAAATTTGTGCATATCTAATACCGATATTATATTAAAAATATAAATACTCTTCTAAGAGTTGCTAGATTAGTTAAGTACCAGCAACATTTCATGTAAATAAATGTAAGGGAAACCTGTTATTGGCCATATCTACAGTTATGTATTAACTATTAAGATATTTTGTATACGCTGTTGGTGTTCTGAATAAAATAAATAAATAAAATAAATAAATAAATAAATTATCGTCTTGATAATCGGTGTTGCGGTTTCCTTTCTTGCACGTTGGCAATGGACGCTCTTGGTTTAGCAGGTTTCCATAGGATATGGTATAACGTTATTAAAAGAGGATTATACTTTTGTCTGATTGGGCCGAGTATGATTTGGTTCGACGTAGCATTGTTACTAAACTACCAAAACAAATTTGTTGACACCACCAATCTCAAAAAAATTACACAATAATGATCTATATTGTTAGTATAAAATCTTATCTACATTCTATAATATCAGTACAGTAATGAATGAACTCCTACACGTTTTTCTAAATAACTATTTTATTAATTACAATAGACTACTATGACCTAGTTCTGACACACCATTATGATTTGTAATTAACAGTACTCAAACGAAATAAAACACGATTCTAACTTTTATTACTCTTTTCTCAATTCTAAATAGGTACAAGTAATAAAAGGCAAACCTCGTCAAAACGGGTATTGAGTCGGCAAAACTGTCTAATATTTCTTTTCTTTTTGGTAATCCAGATAAAATACGGGCACCCTGCTTTCTCATATAAATTATGATTCTAGAATTGAGAAAAAGTACAGTGATTATTATGAGGTCTATTCGGCTAAATATAAGGTATATAGGTTATGTAAGCAACCCTTGCCTACTACGGGTGTATATCGTTCTATCTACTTTATTTTGGCAATATCACAGCAAACCATGCAGCTTAAAGAAACGGATTTTGATGTCACCCAAAATATTGGTTTTTAGGTGATGGTGTATTGCGACGATGCTAATAAAATATAGTCGCATCAAGTTTGCTGCACACTGGAGTATTGACGAGAATAATACTGATGAATAAAAGATAGGTATGTGTCTAAACTACGTCTAAGCGTAACGATGAGTACTATAATAGTGTATATAATAATACAATGACGTGTTATAATAGTATCTGGTTACCCCAGTAATGGCTGACAGGCGTGAAGTTATGTATGTATGTATGTATGAATTGCGTACCTTCATTGAACATGTTTTTTTCTATTAAACTAATCGTTAATAAGGTCATGCATGACGTACTAAACCAATCTGAACGAGGTAATCACTTGCAAAATGTTTACTTATTTCTTATCTCACTCACGCCCATTTGGGTCAGAAATTCACACAAAACTGTCTATCTCTATCCCACATAATAATATTACTGATGTCCCCAATAGTTACGTTTAACGATAAATAATAATATTATGATCTTCCAATATAAGTAGACGAAAAAATATGTTTGTTAATTAGATACCTACCTACGTTCCTTAATTAGGCCTACTTAAATATTTTTGCCGCGAGTATTTAACCCTATCAGGGTTTACCTCACATACGAGAACATACATGGTCGATAAATCGCCTAGTGCAAGTAAACTAATTACACATTATTAGTTAAGCGAGCACTTTCAAAGCGCATTTTCGCAACTTTTGGTACACTAATAATCTCTGCATCAATTGGCATCTGCATCAAATTCAAAAATTTTCTTAGTTAGAGAAATAAAAGTATGTGTTCAAAATACGTTAAATATCAACTTCGTAGACATGATAGTCTAAGAAATTTAATATTATGACAAATAAAGTCTTCTCGTTAGTCGTGTATTGTAACAAATTAACTAAGGCCACAATTACCTACTTCGTGTGTGGTCTGACCTAAAAATATGCACTACATCATACTACGTGGGTGTTCGAAAAACAAACATAACCACAATCTTGCGTATGAATTGTAAATATGCCATTCACTAATTGGCGAGAACTGTAAGGGATTTTTATCGCAACCCACCTCTTCTTAACCTCATCTATACATATCGAGATACGAAATGAAAGAAAGTAAAATCCGCTATTGTCTCATACTTATAATATTCTACCACACATATACAGGTAGAGGTCACCTATCACATTAGAATTTTGTTAGTTTCAAATTATATAAAATGCTACATCATTAATCTCAAAAACATTTTTTATAAATTTATTTTTAACTTTTTTTAATATATAATAATATAAATTATTCGGCTACTATATAAGTACTATAAATTCGGCTAGACTGTTATAATTGTATTGACATTTTAGTGCTATTTTATAATCTAGGTTGGCGACATAAATATCAGGTACTATGCCATTAAGATAAAAGCCGTGTTATCTAAGTAAATAAGGATCATCTTTAGTTACGAGTATAACACGATTTAAGCTATCATTAGTGTTCGGGTTCTTTGCTAAAAAGTTAAATAGTACGTAATGGTTACCTATTCTAATATCTATTAAAATGTAATACTTAATAATAAGTATGTTACTTGACAAATACTTACTGCCTATTGCAAAATATTTTTTATATAGCTGACACAACATTCATTTTTATTTCCCCTTTCCTACCTTTCGGCCGATTTCTTCGGGGTTGTAAACATTTGTCACACTTTACAAATAGCATACAAGTACTTGTTATGATTATTCTTTCCTGTAATTTAATGTTACAGGATAGAAGAATCATACTCATTAATGTTCTGAGTTAGAATTTCAAGATGGATCAATACACAAACTTAGTAAATATAATTTATTTTATTAGAATATTATTCTCACTCACAATCTTCACTTGTTGTCACTAAGCTTTCGCTGTCAAATAAATAAACCGTGACATATACAATTGTATCGTCCGAATTCTCTAAAAACGTACGCACAAAAGCGCTGTTCGAACACGAGTCAATTGAATATAATATATAAGCCAAGGTGCCGCGCAACTGGCCGTTGGGGCCGTCAGGTTCTTTTAATTAAAATGACACCAACTCATTTTTTGTTTATTTTTAAGTAATAAATTTGTGAAGTGCTCAAACTATTGAATATATCAGTGGAAATATATTTATTTAAAAAAAAACAATAATAAAAGTAGATAATTCGCTAAGTGTAATGAAATAAGTCAAAGGATTAAAATTAAATAATGTCAAGATTTCCTATATTTAAAAAAAAATACTGTGTCGAGAATAACCTAGAGATAAATCAGTCATGTTTCTAGTATTATGTAACATTGTAGAATTGTTATCATTTTTAATATTTTTTTAAGGGGCCTTTGCCTACCAATGGTACACACAAGTAGGCTATTTAGTAATAATAAAATTTTTCTCAAAAATTTGTTTTTGGTGTTACACACTTTTACTTCAAGTTTGTTTTAGACGGCAATTACCTTTATTCTCAGACAATATGGCACGTGGCATAGAAATAGTTAGTGTAGATAGACTGAGGATATTTTAAAGAAAATTAACAGTTAAAACTCTGACAAAAAGCATATTCTATTACTATAGAAGTGTGCAATAAAAACTATCATAAATAAAAAAACACTACCATTTTTTTCTTAATAATCCTAAAATCAATGTCCTAATTTAAGCCCTACATCATGCACACATCAACAGTCGAACATTAGAAATTATACTAAGAACATAATACATAATATATTATTAAATAAATCTAACATTACCTAGTGACCAGAGGGAGATCCTTGGCAAAGTTCTCCAATATATTACGTTGCATTTCCTCTGTCTCAGCACTCATCAATTTTTCTAAATCTGCTTCAGGGAGCTTATACTAAAACAAAAAGGACATATGAAATTATTTCTTATACATCTTCATGGTTTAATGATTTATAGTATTTGGAGAATATAGTCATGTCCATAGGTTACAGTTACCACTTAACCATCAGGTAGACTATATACTACAGAAGATCCTTCTCCTGACAATAACAAACACAACAAAAGAAGAATAAACAGAATCGTCTCCCATTATACAAACCCTCTTTCACCTACCTACAGATATCCCCCGTAAACTTTTTACTACTTTCCCCTATTCCCCTCTCCCTTCTTCCCCACTCCTCCCATTCCGCTTCTTCCCTCTCTCCCCCTCCCCCTACCTCCCCTCTCCCCGTCATTTCACTCTCCCTTTCCCTGGCTTCTCCCTCATTTCCCCTACCTTGCCCTATACTTCCCACTCACTTCCTACTCATCTTTCTCTCTTTTTCCCCTCACTACCCCCTCACTTTACCCTCACTCCCTCCGCACTTTCCCTCACTTCTTCTTCCCTACCCCTCACTTCTCTTTCACCCCCCCTCCCTTCCCCCTCTTTTCAATTTTCAAGTCGCTAACTTCAAAGCAAATATCTTTCCATATAGTATTTCATCCCTAGTTCCGTCCCTCTAAATCCACCCCAGTTAAAAAAAAATTAAAAGTATTCCAAAACAAAATTTCAAAACTATGAAGAAGTTTCATACAATCGTTTTCATCACTTTTCAGACCACCCTTAACATTTAGGGGAATGAAAAATAGATGTTAGAAAAGTCAGGAAAGTCTAACATAAACTGTTAAAAATTGGTACTTGTCCAGGCTTTTGAACCCTTAATTTGAATAACAGGTGACAATTAAAACATCACAAAACATCAAGTACTTTATAGTATAGTAATTTCCTTATCATATTTTAATGTGCATGCCTACAGCATTAATTTTAACTTAATTACTCATTTAAGTAATAAAACTTGAATGATGCTTAATGTTCTTTAATTGAATTATCAAAACATGACCAATGTATGGTCTACTTGACCTATGAAGGCAAGTCATTACAACAATAATAATTGTTTGTTGTTTCATTATTAGGATTAGGAAATAGATAAATAATATCTTCAAATTTAAGCTGGGTTCAAAATGAGTAAGACTTTTTATAAATGTCTCAATGAAGCAACACGTATAGAGGCCCACAGTTTACTCTGTAGGCTCTTGTGCCCTACTGCCTTACTTTCAAAGGCAGCTTTACATCTATAATAGGTTACTCACATAATTTTAATAACAACAGTAAGCTGTTTTCAGAAGAAATAACATGAATAATTAAATAGGGATCTTACCCGATCTGGAATTGGGCTGATATCTGAAAAGATTGTCCGCCAATAGGACCAGCAGAACATAACCAGAAGAATATGATAAATCCCCAAATAGACCCACTGTTGCACCATACTCTCAATGGTAACTGCAAATTAATACAATAATAATGTAAACATAAACAAAACACTAATCAATTTATTATTCAACTATAATTTAAAAATTACTAACAAAAGCACAACTGGATAACGTAGGCATAATATGACCACAATGTAATGGACACTATTAACATTACTGGCAGCCACTTAAAAACTCGCCAACACCACATATTGCACACCCTACAACACGTACAGTATCCTGGAGATGATACTCTGTTGTTTTGTACAGACGATGCCATTTTAATTATTCTATTGTGAATCTAAATGTATCCATGGTCTCCTCGCAAAAAGGATATTAAAAAAGCAAAGTGACAGATTGCAACAACGACATTACCAGTCGCAATATTATTTATACTAATTTACTCTATGGCAATATGACAAAAAATTTCAGATTACCTTTGAATAATTTCTCGTATCTGTTTGTTGTTTGTTTTCTCACATTCAGCAGGCCCAGCCCAACTGGCGAACATTGTACTGAAACTTGAATTATAGATCCTTACAAATATTAAATTTAGCTCTATGACAACATGATATAAGATTGCAGAATTTTATTTTAAATAAGGATATTCTCGCAGATATTTTATATTTCAGATTGTGTCCAGATTCTTCATCCATCATAAAGCCAGGAAAACCCAGTTACCCCTTTTTAAATAATAGTTTTTTTAATAATACTTTCATTGCTAGATCGACGACGTACTTGATTCAGCATGAGTTTGTACCATGTACTCCGTCTACGGTAGGAGTAGTAAGGCAGAGTAGAACACATGTAGGAGAAGGCTAGCCAGAACCACGGAACAAGTGGAACAAGTTCTCAGAGCAGTCAGAGCTGAACCATTTTAACTACAGAGGCTTAAAAGATTTTTATGAATAATCAATAAGGGGGTTAGTCAGCAAAATCATCATAGATTTAGATTTTTTTAAGTAAATTTCATTATTTTAATATGGAAACCGGTTTTTAACTTAAATTAAAATGAAAAACTTCCAGACAACTTGAATTCAGGTGTTCCAATTTTAACACTGTAATCGTCAATCTGTGAGATTAAACTAGAATACTTTATTATTTATGTATAATCTATGGTTGATTTCTTTCAACGATATTCTGTTCTGTAGCGTCAAAAATTTTGTTGTTTTTGTATTTTACGATTTCCAGAAAACTTCGCCACACTCAGAAAGCGTTTCTTAATAAATCATGGAAGTTAAAGAATGTAACGATTTGGCGGAGGAAGTAAGTAACTATGAAAGTTTATAGAATATGGCGAGTAAATATTGATTCATACTTTTACCTGACATGACGTGTTTCAGAATCAATTCATTGTGGACGATGTGAGTAAAATTATTAAAGAAGCTATTGAAAATTCAATCGGAGGTACTGCCTACCAGCATAATAAAGTTAATCAATGGACCTCGGCTGTCGTGGAATCTTGTTTGGGTCAACTGACCAAGTTACAAAAACCTTACAAATATATAGGTATGTTGACGGTAGGATATTTCTATGTTCACCGGCGTCGTTTCTGCTGACACAATTAGCACTTCAATGTTTTTTTAAACACCAGTACCTCTCACTTGATATTGAGTGTTACAAAATTTAAAAAACTCGTTTTTTCAGTGACTTGCACAATAATGCAGAAAAATGGTGCAGGACTACACACAGCATCTTCCTGCTTCTGGGACAACAACACTGACGGGTCATGCACTGTGCGCTGGGAAAATAAAACAATGTACTGCATTGTCTCCGTATTTGGGCTTGGCATCTAACATTCAAATGATATAATGCTTTGAAATATTATGTATAAATCCACATGCTGTTTATAGTGGTCACCAATAACAAGTACTGCTATAATAGAATTTAAACATTATGTTACATTTGAGTAAATTGCTAGTAAATTATATGATCTAATAAATAATTACTCTAAGACATTATTCTTAAGTTATCAAAAATGAATATTGATTAGATTGCACCAATAGAAGCAATATCTATGCTTATATATTAAAAATTATAATTTGCTAAAGTAACACTAATAAAAGCACACATTTATTTTGTCTCAGTAGTAACAGACTTGTTTTATAGTCATTACTTAATTTTAAGTAAGTAGGATATATTTTCGTACACAATAAATATGTCTAAAAGCCTTTATTTTAATGTTTTATTTAGTTTATTTATTTGGACGATTTTTCTTTTTAATTAATTTGCTTGTGACTTGTTTCACAAAATCCTATTATTAATATTATAAATGCCAAAGTTAGTATGTGTGTGTGTGTGTTTGTTACCACGCAGTGCTTAAACGACAACCAATTTCAATAAAAATTAGTATGTAGATAGATTCGGTGCCCGAGATGGACATAAGCTACTTTTATCACGAAAATCGATCTGGTTCCCGAGGGATACAACAAAACATAAGTATTTTATGGGCGAAGCCGTGGGGCGCAGCTAGTTATATTAGAAAGTTAAACTTCTATTAATATATTTTAATAGGTACACAATGGTATAATAATACATTCATATAATACATAATAATATGTAGAAACACCCAGATCAATGCATAAGGCGGAATTCAAACCTTCGATCTTTGACTAAGCAGTTGATTGCTCTACCGCTACGCCACAGAGATCTTAAATCGGTCCAAGCAGACCGGAAGTGTTGTTATTATTGCCTGACATAGCCACCCCAGAATGTAGACTTTTCCCCTGATAAGTTCATCATTATTATCTAGCCGAAAGACCGCTACTACTGCTCGGCCGATAAAACTACTCTAAATACGGCAATGATGTCCACCAGTAGACGTATTCGGTGAGTTGTTACCAGTCCTCAATCCTCATAAGTCCTCCGATCGGTACTCTGACTGAAAGGAAGAGCGTAAAATGAAAATGTTTGCCTTTAACAAACCTCCTTATTAAAGTCAGTTAAAAATAATAATTAAACATTATTTCTTTACTCCTTTTTTATCATGCTCTATGCTAATTTCCCAATTGCCACACTTTCTTTTTTACTCACCTCCCTCTTTCCCTTCATCTACCCACTCCATTCACGGTAGGCAGCGGCTTCGCAGTCCCATGGCATTGAATAAGCCTATAAGCGACAGTGTTTTAGTGGTTTACACTTACGGTGAACTGTTGTGGCTCGTCTGCCACGATCGGCAATAAAAAATTACTACATAATAGGTAGGTACTAAACATCTTACAAGGATCTTACAATACATCTACAATAGGAGGCGTCTCCCTATTTTTGCCACCTTGCCTTGGCCGGTCGTGAGCTCTCATGATACGTAATGAGCGATCCACATTGCCCGGCGCCACCCTTATCAGGTCGTCAGTCAACTTTGTAAGAGATCTGCCTGCCAACGCTGCGTCTTTCAGTTCGTGGTCCACTCTAAAAATATTCTAAACATCATTTCGCTATTAATTAGAGAAAAGGAAGGTACACTAACTTAAACTAACTTATTTCTAAAAAGCTATGCGACTGGGAAGGCAGGTTCAGCTGTGTTTTCCCCACGAGTAAAACTCCAAACTACGGAACCACCAACACTCTCACTCACAAACGAAAGGCAATTTACATACTTACACAGAAACTTAAATAGTTCACATCGTTATTCTGTGAGATTTGTGTACCTAAGCATTATTGGGTTAGGTATTTTCCGGTGAGTCCGGTAAGTTGTATTACCTACTGTCCCTTCTGGAGAGTACCACTAAACCTATCTAAATCAACCTATCTAAACTAACCTATTTTGTGTCGCCATGTTATAACCGATGTAAAATAATCTTTCATTGTAAACATATAAAGGAAAGGCACCAGTAATGGTTACAAAGCGCAAACGCAAATTTGTAGTATTTTTCAATTTCATCAAATATAAATGATAGGTACGTTATTTGAGATTGATTTAGTTTGCTATAAGTAAGACTGAGATTTCGTAAAGTTTATTATACCTACCTAGCTTAGAATAACACATTTTTTTTTTTTTTTTTTTTTTATAGTATAGCCTACCAAAGTGACTCCACCCCGCCTGATGGTAAGCAGTCAGTGGAATCCAGAAGTGGCGGCCACTATACCAAAAGCCATTTAAACTGCTGGTATGGTGGCCTCCACTATGGCGGCTGGGAATGGGGTTAGGGGAAGGAAATGAGGGACGTGAGGAAAGGGGAAAGGTGGGAAATTGGGCCTCCGGCACTCTCACTCACCGAACAAAACGCAGTAGTACGGATACTACTACTCTTAAGTCGATCTTCTATGAGAGGGTAGTACTTCCCCGGACGATCCGGCCCATTCATGCTGAATTCAGCGTGGATCTACTACCGTAAAAATGTACCGTAACATGAGTCAATAAAAAGTTTTTCTCTATATTCTTACTGTTTACTCACATAAGTCTAGCTGCTCCCGTTCAAAACATGTTGAGTACCCCTGAATATAATCGTAATGCCGCACATACCCCAATATTTGTTTTTAAGCACTATTTCTCCTTATTTTAAGATTACTACATATCTGTTTGCATATACTATTTCAACTCCTAAAATTTTTGTTCGTAACATTGACTCTATCCTGATTGAAACGAAATAAAACCTATTTATTGAGCCTAGGCGCACTTACCCCAGATCCATGGGAAAATGCGTCAGCGTCAAGGCGACCTGTTTTATTGTTAAAACGTAGTTAATATTGCTTGACACTACTCGACATAATGATAAATTTACAAATAAAGAAACTAAGCCATGCGGTAGTACCTACATGTTTTTGTTTGATATAAATAAAATTACAACGATTAGCTCCAACTGACCTTACTTATATTAAAATATAATAAATATTAATATCAAAAACGAATAAAGAATGAGATTTATCTACAAAACATTAATTCTCTCCTAAGTAGGTATTTAATATCTAAATAATTCATGAAATACTATAAAAATAATGCCCTAAGTAGGTATATTGGGTGTACTGCAGACCTGACCGAATAAAAAGTAAATACTATTTTAATGTCATTTCAGTGTTTTATGCATTTAAAAACCGTCGTAACAAGTGTTACAACGCCATATCCAGTATGTAAAATGTACTCTGTGGCCATATCCCTGACCATGTACTACATCAAACGTGGCGTTGATTACATAGACTTGATTTGAACATTCGCGGCTTTGCGAAAGCGACTACATATTTTTGTCACGTGACTATCATCGATCCAATGGTCGAGCGCTTCTCGGGTCCATTCAACTCGGCTCGGCCATCGCCGGGGAGAGGGACACTTCACAACTCCGCACCGCACCGATTCTATTCATACATAGGAGATATTTATATATTGCGGTCTCTCTTCCTCGTATTGAGAAATAATGAAATGAATGGTGAACGAGCGAAACGGGAATATGTTCGAGTGGAAATTATTGAAAGCTGGGCCAGTCCAGTCGCCATGTAGAATTTTTTGATGTGGGTGTTGTGTCTTGGGACGTCAAACGCTTCAATGGTTATTATTTTCAAGTGGACATTAATTTTAGTGTAAATCGACATTTGAATACCTATTCGTTTAGAGTAATGTGTATTTGGTGAACAATTAAACATTATTACTTTGTGATCGTGAGCGATCTAATCTGGTGACGGCAGATAATAAACTGGAGGGGGGCTGCTAAAATACTACGGATAGGATAGTACCTAACGACGTTTTACAACTCGAGAGCGCTCATAAAATTTCTCATCTCGTTGCGGACCAGTCGGACTTCCATTTTGTTTTAATATGTGGATTGGTTGTTTACACTGTGTGTCGCTTTCTGGACAATGGAAACCGACGGTGAGTATTCATTTATCGAGTAATGTGACGGAATGAAACGAAATATTATGTGTGCGCATGTAGGGCGCACATGACAATAAACATGCAACAGTGAGTGAATAAGTAATGGTATTCGATTTTGTGCATCGTGTGACTGCGCCGTGGTGTCGGTCGCGGATGGCACGTCTCATTAGTCATAGTAGAGAACACGCGTCGCCGCCAATGGCGAGCAGCTCGACAGCTTGTCTTATATGCGCCAGTACCATCAATACGCGGTACGCGCCTGAAGTTTCGTAGCTCATCGGGGTAATTGATTTCAGTTCAATCTGTAAGCATGCGCCGATCGTGTAAAACTGTGAAGCATGCCTATGTCGAAAGATGCCGCGTCGCGTTTACAGCTCCCTTATCAGCTGATCACACTACATTGCAGTGATAGCCTTGCACCACCAAATGTTTTTGTTAATCGTACACCTACACAGTCAACAGTGATGCTAAATTGTACAGCCACATAGCCACTCTTCACTTGTTGTAAACTATTTTTGATGTAAGTATAACTATTAGATAGGTACTAGGGAATAATAAATGTTTGATCTAGACTTTGATGTAGTATTTATATTAAATTATTATTCATTTCTTTATATTCTTGTAAACTAATTTGAGAATAATAAGTAGGTATATCAAGTAAGTAATTTGAATAGCAAATTTCTACTTAACAATCCACAATAAAATTTAAAACTGTTGCAATAAAATTTTTCTTAAGTAGGTATGTATTTATATACTGTAGCTTAGATACATCATGAAAATTGTATATTATCATTATGTTTAAACATAAAACAGCAATCAGTCCAATATTATCCTTATTGCACTGATTCCAATGCTACATTTAATGTTATTTAGGTATATTTTTTAAATAGTTCTGCATCCTGCATCTTGATATAAACTACCTGTATACACACATTGAACACATAAAAAAAAATCCTAACACAAAAATAATAATAACAATAAAGTTATGATTGGTTTCATTTGAATGTTTGGCCATTTAATTACAAATAGAAAATGATTTATTGAGTGTGATTGTCCTGCCTACCTTTTTAAAATGTCACTAACTTAGTAAATCATATTACATAGCCAATTTAAAATGCAATAATAATTCTATCTTCTGAATAATTGCTATTTAAATTTTTATATTCTATTTTCATTCTTACTGTTCAATTCAAAGTATTAATGAAAAATGTGACTGCGAAACTAATCATTTTAAATATTTTCAAACAAAAATTGAGTGATGCCTTCGATGCATTGAATGAATACTGACGTCTAATACATAATATAGCCTTTATCTTTAATTATTTAATTTCCAAAGATCCTAATTTCAGTGTTTCTTGTAAATATTGATCATATTCCAATGCTTTTGTTATGTTTTATACTTAGACTTCAGCATGAAGCCATGTGGTCAGCATAGGCAGCAATGTAAAACAAGGGTCTCACATAAAAAAAACTATCAAATATTACACAAAGATTACATATTTATTTATTTATTGAAGACTTATATGAATGATCACTCATAATTTTAATTTAAAATAAAGTATTTCAATCAGAACTAAGATTAACCCTACAATGTTGAATAGAGTTAATTAATATAATATTATGATACAAATAGATGATAACATAATATCTAATTGACTGCACCGTTGGTCTAGTGGTTAGTGTAACTGACTGCGATGCCGGGTGTCGTGGGTTCGATTCCCGCGGAAGGCAAATATTTGTGTGATGAACATTTGTATTTGTCTTTAGTCTGGGTGTTTCCTATGTATTATAAGTATGTATTTACAAAAAAAAAAGTATGTATATGTATTATATTTCAGTACTTCGTTCTAGTACCCATAACACAAGCTCTGCTTAGCTTGGGACTAGACGACAGTGTGTGATAGTGTCCACATATTAAAAAAAAAAAAAAATTCACATTTTTATCTTTACCACAATACTTACTAGTTGATGAAACACTAGGCTATTGTTGTATGAATCATAATGTACCTATACTAAATATACTATATTGAATAGTAGGTATACAAATATATGCACACAATCTGTAGCATTATCTCAACCTACTTACTACTACCGATGTAGTTAGAATTATTGATCAAGGCCAACATGCCTTGAGCCTAAGCGGCGTTGTAAACATGTTTGAACATGTCCAGGATGACTCTAATAATAATCCATTATAAGTATATAGATTAGCATCAGTAGGAATAAAGTAGAAACAGAGTGATCATAGTTTGTTAGTGGTTTTGTTAGTTCCATTCAATTTATAAGCAGTATTTATAGTTGTCTTTGTCTCATAACATTATTACAGTAAGTTTAAATATTGCATCACTATTGTATACATAAATATAAAATTCTGTAACTATACCTAATTGAATTCAAATATTAAATAGGAATGGACATGTCATGTGGTATCTAATCAATTTAATTTATTACCTTTTGTTAATTAATTTGAGTAACCTAATTGCATAAAATGAATGAATGAAAAGGGAGGGATCAGAGTAGCACAATGCAGTGGAGTCAGAATCAAAATCTTTGAAAGTGGAAATCTTGGGAGAGGTCTATATTTATTTATTTATTTATATAAAACTTTATACACATACATGTAAAGGCAGACTTAATGCCTGAGGCATTATCTACCAGTCTACCAGTGGGTGATGCAAAGACAATCAAGTAGGTGCGAAGTACATAAGTTAAAGGTTAAAGGATAGGATATATTCTATAATTAATTATGTATATACATATATATTCTTTATTTTTATTATTATGTATATCATATATATATATATATATATATATATATATATATATATATATAGTTTTATATAATAATATGATAAAATAATCCAAATGTAGCTGGAAAATAATACATAATTACTTATATGTGTGATGAAACTGCCTTATTATTTGGATAATAATAACTCCCAGACTTTAACTTTAAACACATAGCGGTTAGTAAACTTCCTGATTTCGAGAAGAAGCGCATTCCTAAGAAGAATAGATTGAGTAGGGACAGAAGAGTGAACAAAATCTGTTGTATGAGAGAAACAAGTAAAGAGAAGATTATATTACTAAATCCAACAGTAGACATCTTTTAGGAAAAAAATACACAATTATATGTAATGTATTAGGATCAAATATTGCTAGTAAGTATCTAAACAAAGAACTTGAAAAAATTATTTTTAATTAAGTATCTATGTTACACTATGTTTACTATCTTCTTTTTTTATTGATAGCTTTTCTTGTTGTAGTTGACTGCCACTATTTTGTGCTGATTGTATTGTTGTATGTTGGTATCATGAATGTTACAGGTAAATTTAATTAACAAACAACACCCAGATTGTCTAGTACTGCATTTGATTACTTCGACAATTTATACTCTGTACTTACAAAAATTATATTAATTGTCATTAAGTATTTTTTATACCATAAAAAATCTATTTGCTTAATCATTTAGTAGTGTTAGTGCCTAGTTTATTATATGTGTGCGTTACGATTTATTATATATATATAATAGCCCAATATTTTGTCGGAATTTGTCGAAATCGAAGGGTACAAATAAAAAAATTGTCAAAGTAGAAATAAAGAAGTTATAAGGGTTTTAAGTTGGCCGCGCCAACGTAACGTGTACGATTGCGCGGCCATGGAGATCTCAGCAACCGCTTGGGTTAGAGATCTAATTCTTTTTGTCTGTTGAAGACTGAATTTGTCGAAAATTGTCGAAAAAAGAATTAGAAGTTCTAGATAAATATGTTACGAAATATTTAGGATTGAAAGTTGTGGCCGCGCAATCGTAACGTTGTTGATTCTTCATTGTTGATTATTTCTTTAAAACTAAAGACTTTATACAATAAAACTATTACAAGAAGAAAGTTCTTAATTTGTCGAAACTAATAAAAGCAATAAATACTATGTCAGTTTAGTCAAACTGACGAAATCAGCCCAAAACAGAAAGTACGTGGCCGCGCAGTCGAAACGCTACTTTGCACGCTGATATCTCATTATCTGTAATTGCTAGAATTTCGGTGTGAACATCAATTTGTTCGGCATATTAACCTCAGGAGAATGACATATCGCTTTACCCTCAGAATAGTTTACATTGCGTAATATCTCAAAAATGATTAAATCTCATACAATGTTCGAGTGGGGTAACCATAATTTCGAAGTTTTATTTCCAAGAGCGTTTCCCTTTCATTCAAAATTTCTTACCATGAGAGATAAGATAACACAGACGTAATATGTACAGTCTTGTCCAAATCCATTTTCGGACAATGTAAACAAACAGTCTTTTCAATATTTTTCTATCAAAAACTCCATAACCGATGACACATGAATTTATACACATTCTGTTCACTATATACTTCATTTTGCAACTATTTTTACTAATGGTTAATAATCAAATCTAGATTATTTAATAAAATTACGAATTACTTTTTGCGGTCCAATAAAGACGTCAAATCGATTAACAGTTTTATTTTTTCTGTACTCTGTATGGTCTTTGAAAACCAATGTTGTAATTTATTAGAAGAAATAAGTTTAACGAATACCTACATATCATAGGTACATAATATTTTGTAATTAATCATTTAATTTGGGTTTGCCCTCGCAGGTCTGTTCATTTGTTTTATTGTAATATAGTGCCTATAATAAAATCGTAACATACATACAAATTCCATTTAGTCCATATTTCACAAATTTTCATCGGGCGGGAAAATATTCAAAAGTATCTCTGTCGGCATTCCATTTTAGTCCGTGGTCAAATAGTTGCATTTAGAGGTCAACGCTTAATTTAAATTACGTTTATTTATTAGATTAGGTACTACATTGTTTGTCTTATTATCTTAATGTTTATAAATAAACGGCTACAATAAAATACAATACCATATTTAACATAAATACAAATATTTGGAGTGATAAATTAAATATAATTAATCTATTACGCAAATACAGTATTCGTAAACGTAATATGATTTAAAAATGTAAGAAAAAGGACGAAAATTAATTATTTAACAATGTATTGATGTAATTAATTTTATTTTTATTATCCTTGTCCCCATCACTAGTAAATTCATGAAACCATAGACAATGGCAATAATGCGGATTGTTTACATTGTACGAAATTGGACTTGGAATGGACATTATGTACAAATCTCGCGATGACTCAATGGTTACGGTACGGCTCGAGGTAGCGAGTTCTAAACCGAGCAAGTTTCAATGTCAATGCGTGTAACGTCATAATAATACAGAGTTTATCTTGGACATTATGGTGAAGAAAAACATCTAAGAAAATCTTAATAAAAACAGTAGATATTTTAAACTCACACGATTTTACACATAACTATATTTGTGAAACGGGTCTACTCGTGTTAGAAAATTATTATAAGGTGCCATACCTCTTTACCCGACGTTTCGGTCGAATTACACCGACCATGGTCACGGGCTGACTGATGTAGCCAGGCGTCGTCTTCGCCTTGAAACTCGGGATTCGGCAACTATCCTCACTTTGTCTTTTGTTACACTGTTTTGTAAAAAGTCTGTACTACGACACACAACACTCACGACGTCTTCACTTTGGCCTACTTTGTCATAACTGCGACGCTCACACCTGCTGATTACTGGATTCCAAGATGGAGATGGAGATAAGCGGTACCCGTCTTCTCAGTTGAAATTTCGGTACTTTTTAATTTCAACCGCTTCTCAAGCTATCCTGGAGTAGGTAGTAATGCCGATCAGTGGAAAGCACTTGCGGCTTATGTAGCTCAATCCAGTGCTTGGTTCCTGACTGTAACTCTGTTAAGCAATCGCAGACTTATTTGTTTGACGGTTCTTGACAGCTGTGATATGTTCTTTGACCCTTTCCGCTATTGTGCGCTTGGTTTGTCCAATGTAGGAACTTCCATAGCTGCAATCCACCTTGTAGACACCAGGTGTTTGTAGAGGGATGACATTTTTCGGAGTACGCAGGTGATGAGATATTTTGGAGTGCGGACTGTATACAGTCTATGGAGTATTTCTGTAGTACTGTTCCAACTTTGTCCGTCACTCCTTTAAATAGGGCATAAAAGCTGTTGCTCTGCTTATTTCTGCCATCTTTTCCCTCTTCTTTGGACGTCGCATGCTTGGCCGGTATCCATTCCGCTTTAGTACCTCCTGAACATGTGTAAGCTCACCGTTCAAGTGTTCAGGGTCACATAGGTCATATGCTCGATTGGTCAGTGAGGTTACGACTGATTGTAATTGCCGCGAATGGTGATGCGAATCGGCATGAAGGTACCTGTCTGTGTGTGTCGGTTTCCTGTAGACCGTGTGTGCTAAGCACCCATTTTCTCGAACCATTACTTTCACATCGAGAAAGGCTAACGATCTGACCGTCTTTATTTCATATGTATACCGAATGTTCGGATGTATGGAGTTCAGGTATTCAGCCAGTTGTTCCACTGCTTGTCTACCCCCCTTCATAATACAGAAGATCATACGTCGATGACGTCTTCGTAGTAGACCCATTTCACAAATATAGTTATAAAAACAGTAGATTTTTTTTTAGGAATTAATGTGCTCTAGTCAATTAAGAACAGCTCCAACCAAAAGATAATAATAAAATATATTGAATATAAATCCTATATCAGTTCAGTTCTTGATATTCAACACGCGTGAGTTTATTTAACATTCAGAAATACGGAGAACTCAATAAAATATGTGTACAATATACGTATATTCGTTTTTAACACACGAACGCACAGAACTTATCAGATCATTATTATTTTTTTTTGGATCATACACGACATACTAGCACTTCCCAGACAAAAAGTACTTGTCGTACATGGGTAAAGTCGAAAGAAGGGCAGTGAATGTTGAAGGCTATTGATTGCTCCAGGAGCAATGGTTTGTCAACTTTGATCAATGGTCTTGCTTAGACTGCTGGGTGTACGTTATGTCTGTCAATTATATTATGGTTGTAAAGATAACTTAATTAAACCTAAAATGAGCCGAATTTTATTTGTTGGTTCGATGATTTTTTATACATAAAGAACTAACGACAAAGGCTTCAAAAATACGAAACCGGATATTATTTTTCTTGTTTATTTTGGTTTGATGTCACATGGTAGACCTAAGGATCAAATTTCAACAAAATGCCTCAGGATGGGCGTAAAGACGCCGATGCTTTTGGTATTTCAAATAGGCTGACCGGCAGTCGAAAGCTTGTTCTCAATCTATCTAGTATAAAAATAAAGGGCCGATTATTATGGGTCCGAAAGTAAGACAATAGGAAACTTCATAATTCTATTCGTGACCAGTTAGTCATCAGGAATATTTTGCTGCGACCACCACAAAATTTTATTTTATGTTATGGAAAGTGCTTACAATACGTACTACATCCAAAAATACAAAGTAAGTACTGACCACCAAAATTTTATTTTTTTACCATTGCTGTTATTTTATACATATACCTATTTTAGAAATTATTCATTTATTAAATTACTTTTTCCAATCAATCTTCAATCCTTAGATAAATTAGCGAACTCCCTAAACCTTCGTACCTACATAGCTTGTACTGACAAAGTTGGTAAAATATTATTTATCTAAAATATTTTACGATAATAAATAGTGTTATAAATGGTCATGTAAAAGTTGTTAACTTAGTGATTCATTTGCTTGCCTTTGTGCCTAGTGGGCTTAATATAGTAATATTACGATTACGCCTACTAAAACAAATTTGTGTCTCGTAACCCTCAAATTTGTAAATGAATTATTTTCTTTCGTAGTAACCAATTAACCATAGCCGAATATGATCAGAGACAGTTTTCACCATACTTATCGGTTCATAACGGAAGTTGTTTACTGAGAAGTCTTTTCTCCAACTTTTACGTTCGGTGCTCCATTACATTTTTCATATTTGCGTCGCTTAAATCGAGACACGTGTTTCTTTAATTTTGATTCTGAATAAAGACCCAGGATTCGGATCCGGAACAAGCCTCGTTTCAATAAACGTGGTTTAACAAAGCATTTTATAAACACGCCGATGGTTTTTTACGATAGTAAAAATCTCACGCAGAATACTATTATTAGCTTAATGTGTAGCGTAATACTGGCCACGTATTTTCTATGGCATGAGTACAAAGCTCCTTATTATTTACATTTGTTACGCCGCAATTAGACTATTATAGAAATATGATCATAGATGTGTGAGTCATTTTTATATGAAGAACATATGACGGTATAATAACTACATGTGATTCATATTCTATAGGAACATCCTTTTTGACAGCTAGAGTACAAGTAGAATCATATTCAACACACTAGCACAGTCTGTATGTCAATTGAAGGTGCTAATGTGTTGAGATCCTACTTGTACGCTAGCTGTCAAAAAGGATTCCATATTAGACTGTGATACTAGCGTAAACGTAGCCATAGCAACGGAAAACACCAGTTGGTGGGTGGTCTATGAAGTATATATGATTAATACGTGTACTATGTAAAAATAAAGAACGTCATCATATATTATATCTATGATCATAGAATTTGACAGATATGAAATTATATATAAATGATTTAAATATGATAATGTAATACCGGCGTTATACGAGCCTATTTTCATCATATTCCAAAACTGAGACCCTTCAGCATATCTGTATTACCTTCTACATCGATGCATTATTGTAGTTGATGGGGCACTAAAGAGTGGTTGTAGGTACTACTTTAAAATTAAATACTTTAAAATTTAGATATTTGCAAGTTGGTTTCTTAATTAATAAACTTGGAATGCACGGCTAAGTTTTTAACAAACCGGTAGGAACTGAGTAGGATACTCAATCAGTACCCTAAGAGGTAGTATTCACTTTTGTATTTCGTCGTGTTTTAGCGAATTGTCTTTTATTTATTGACTATTTTCATTACTGCGGCTGAGACCGAAACTGCAAGTTTAAATGTGTATCTTTTTAATCGATTTTAAATTAATGTAGTCAACTTTCGACATTCTCTGCTATGATCATATTTTCAAACTGAAATTAGGCGTAGTATTAAGATGGCCAAGATAACCACTGCACCATTCATGTAGTAATATACGTTCAGTAAATCAACTTTGTTGTTTCTTAGATCTCGGTTACACTGTTTTACTCTTAACTTACTTACTGAACTTACGATGGCTATGTTGATTTCTGATCATATTTTTTTTTTGTATCGCGGTAAAACGATAGTATTTTCCTTTCCACCCTCCCGCCGCATTATGCGTTACGCGACGGTGTCTTATTTATTACATAACGATTTATTAACAAGTACTTATTGTGATAGTTGATTATAAAGTATTTGATCTGTTTAATGATTTTGTATACCAAGAATACTATCAAGCTTTAGAGTCAATACCGCGGTTAAAATCCCTTAGGCAGAGATCATACTGGAATGCATCTCGTTTCGATCTGAGCACGGGCTTTACAAACTATACCTACGCATCAGAGATGATTTGCAGCCCGGCATTACACTCTCGCGTTCCGGTTGGTGTTCCAATGTGACATCCATAATAATATTATAAGGCCGCTTTAGCGAGCCTTGTTACCTTTTAGCTCTCATAAGGGCGCCACCTAGTAGGACCTACCTAGTGACGACCAAACCGCATGGCAATGGTTAATTATTTTTCAATTTTTCATGCATCACCCTTAACTACCTTGTATATTAATCGAGGCCGTGAAACAAATTACTTCGATTTTTATTAATATTTTTAACGTTGTAGGTTTTACAATGACCTATGACTTGCGGGGTCAACGGTCAACGGCCGCAAGCGAGATGAGCGTTTGAGTGCATTGTTTAGTACCTAGTTACGTTACATCGTAGTCGATGATCTTTTTAAACTATGTAAATGATCGACAATAAAACTCGTTGTCATGTTCGAAACCGTAGTTGATTCAGACAAAAATAAACCAGCGAATGAGTAAGCACGTCATCATCATCTGAACGCAACCTAAAGTCCATCCACCAAAGCGGATAAGAGCGTAGTTGTGCCAATATGACCAATAGAATTACATAAAAACTCCGTTTCGCTCAGTGAGCGCCAAATCTAGTGGTTATATTGGCACTGCTCTGCTCTTCTCCGCTTTGGTGGAGAATGGGCCTAATAGTTTTCTACATCTTTTGCGTGTATTTCCTCAGGAACTTTTCTGTAACTGACGATTGCCAGAAACTTCTGAAGATTTAATATGTTCTATAATGATTAAATCGATTAACAAATTCAAACAATCCGCAAGGTTTATGACCATCCATCCAGACAAACGATCTAATATAATTTCTTGACGTTCTTATTTTACTATAATTATTATTTTTTAACCGACTTCAAAAAGGAGGAGGTTATCAATTCGAGTCGTATGTTTTTTTTATGTTTAAAGTATGCATGTAATGCAGTACAGATTCTAAAATAGGTACCTACTATGTTTTATATTTTTCGTATAATTATTTTTATATTTTTTTTTATTATTGTTGCGATTATCGTCATCTGTCTGCGTCATTATTAATTGTTTAGTCTGTCAGCAACTGCGCTCGAACAATAGAGAACATAAAGTAGCAACTCGGTCACTACGGTCCACAAGTACTACTCTATGCGCAAAGGCTTTAAGAGAAATCAGGACGCAATCTTAAATCTTAACTGGAGTATTCGAGGTCGCTTTTCTGTATACCATTATCTGTCTGCAAACCGATGTTACCTGATAGAATACGACGCTGAATGATAAATGATAATCTGACGATGGCGATATGCAATGAAGATTATTATCTAAATAGTCTTGCGTATGCTAAAAATTGTCACCTGCATTTTGCATTACATTGTAACAAAGGCTAAAGCTTTCCTCCTACTCCCCGGTTTATTGATCTGAGCTAAGTCTATTTTAATTTTATTTAAAATAGCTAATTGTTTCGAATGCATCCGGAGGAAAAAATGTACAAAAGCTGACCACCTGAATTTAAAATATTCCTCGCAATGCAACGAAGTTAGTGTTAACTGCCGTCTGTGTAGGTACTTTGTACATACCTACATCCTACATGATAATTATCTTTGTATCAGAATAAATCGTCCTCACAATTTTTTTGTGACTTTATACAAGCCATGACGGTTTTTAATACTTATTGTACATTTTCATTATCTAACTTAAATTACAAGTTTTCATGAAAATTTTGTTATTTTGCTTTAACAAACAGAGGACCGATGAACAATACTTACAAAAAATGTTATAGTGAAATAATCTGAATACCGCATTTTGTAGCTATGAAAAGGCTCCACTATGGTGCAACATGCATAGCCTGAACCTCAGTCACGGTAATATTATCCTCAGTAATAAAATGCATATTAGGTCCCTACCTATTCTTTTCAGTGAAGCGAGTTTTGTACTCTCAAGTAATTTGGATTGTTATAAATTGCTGTCTAATCAAAAATCAAAGCAGAAATAATTACTGAACACAACTCCTCATGTCTAACACATAATTAACACTAAATTGATTTTGTACATTGTGTATGTATAAAAATCAATTAAATACATATATTTTTCTCGCGTACCTAACTATATATATATATATGTATATATATATATTAACCTACCTTAAACCTATATTGTGTTAACCTGTATTTTAGTATGGTGATAAATAAAGGATATTATTATTATTATTATATATATATATATATATCGGTATCAAAAGTTTATTTCGGTCTCACAACAAACGCATACGGAAAATATCATTGTAATAGTGTCGTATTGCATCATTTAGATCTTAGAACAGTTAAGATTCAGATTAATTTTTTTTGAAATGACTGAAAAATATGATAAACTTATTAAAATATGGTCATATTTGCAGCTTTCTAAAAGAAAAAAATAAATTTTTAATCGGTTTAGTTGATCTTGACTTAAATTGCGACATACAAACAAACAAACATACAAAAAATCTATTTTTCCTCTTTATAAGAAAATATTAGTTTAGATTAGATGTACATTATGAAGTCAGATATGCCGCGCCCGCATCTCAGGTTGTTTTATTACTCTGTTTTACTTTGTTTTTCAAGGGTTTCATCTTCCCTACTGACAGTACTTGGCTTGCATGAGCTCCACTTAGTGAGATTACGACTTTTACAAAAACGAACAATAAGTACGGTAAGGGGGGTGGGTTCAGGCAGGGTCTTGACCTCGTGAAATCACGAACTGTAACAACTTAACCAAATATCAGGACTTAATGTAAAATAAAATCTTGGCACACTTATTTTCTTTGTTCTTCGTTTGAATAATTATTTGCAAGCGACAATCCTCTTTCTGATGCTAATATTTTTGCACATCTATTTTCTAAGCCGTGGCGTGTTAAAACCATTTCGATGTTCTATTCCAAATGTAGGACGAATATACCCGGAAATAAGTAAAAAGGCTCCTGTGCAGAGTTGGATGCTTCAAAATTAGAGCTCGATTGGATCGCAAATGAAAATTACAATAGTAATCTCATTATGAGAAAGGCACTTGATTCCGTCTAGCTTAAAAACAGCAGATTTATGACTAACTGTGATTCATTATGTTGACTTTAATTCGGCTAAACTGTTACTCTCTTTATCATTAACGAGACAAAGTCTATTTTCGTTTGTAATAATATACAGCCTAAGATATTTAATATTGTTGTCATGTGCATAAAGTCGTATCTTGGGCTTTTTACGTTTAATATGTCTCGTTTCAATAAGGTCATACTGGTTTAATGATAGGGGTTGCTACCTGGCTGACGTGATAGAGAAAGAAAAAAGATTAGGTAGGTATAATAAATGTTAGTATTGCATAATTTTTATCATCCCTATTTAAGTTACATTTTTTATTCATTGATTATAAAATCTATAGTATTTCTGAATGGCGTATTCTTAAAATAAATTCAATCATTGACATTATTCATCTGAACTTCTAATAAAAAGTTCATTTCTGAATCTGGTTAGCAATTAATGGCAACCCTAGGTATAATGCACACACTCACACATTGTAAAGCCGCTCGTTTGAGTCGCGCATTGCATACATTATATTTACACAGTGGATCCTGTTAAATTGCCAGTGTATGGATTTTTTAATAGACCTGTGTTTAAGGCTCTTTAGTCAACCGAGGCTGCTCGAAGTTATCCCATCGTGTGATGACATCTGCTGGTAATCTATCAAGTGACAGGTGAGGTACCATACCTGCTATTTACTATGTTCTATAAAGCAGCTGTAATATTTAAATACTGAACAGTATTCATGTACCTCCACTTAATTTGTTTAAGGTGTCTATGCTTACGTGAGTAATAATCTCTAATAATAATTTACTGCGTAGCGACAGACTTTGTAGAGCCTTTAAAGTAACTTTTAAGGTACGTGGTAATCTATACATATAATAAAATTGGAGTGTCTGTTTGTAATATTGAAATAACCGTTTTTTACTACATGTATATGAATATAAAAAAAATATTTACAATTTTTGTCTGTCTTGTCTGTTTGTGCCGGCTAATCTCTAAAATGGCTGGACCGATTTTGACGGAACTTTTATTAGAAGGTAGCTGATGTAATAAGAAGTAACTTAGGCTACGTTTATTTTAGACAAAAAGTTTTATTTTATAAAAATAAATCGACTGTTAGGCCGAAAGAAGTTCGCCGGGTCAGCTAGTTATTTATAAAACTGAAGCTAATTGTTTTCTAATAGAGTACTTACAAATAATTGAGATTTTGATATTACGTAACATTATATCACTGAACTAGCTTACCGCAGCGCGGTTTCATCCGCGTCTTTAGTTACTGTACCGCTTTCGTCGTCGCCAGTAGCGTGATGTTACATAGCCTATAACCTTACTCCAGAACTGGGGTATCATATGCAAAAAGCATTATTCAAATCCAACTGGTAGTTCCAGAGATTAGCGCGCTCAAACAAACAAATAAACAAACAAACAGCAAACAAACAAACTCTTCCGCTTTATATAATAGTATAGTTTGTAACTTGCTGATAGAAAGTTTGCCAGAATTCTTTCTTTTTATATCAGCGATATTAAAAAGGCCATTTGACGCGCTATTTCAGTAAAATAAATAAAATTTGTATCTGGAACTAATTAGGTCTCAGACATTTTTAAAGTCTACAAATCTTTTTATTACCTTTCGAAAGTTAGACATGAATTGATATTATAATATTGAAAACACTGCGCAATTCTTAAAGGCCTCAAACCATTGATATTTTAACAAAATATAGTATTAGTTATTATTAGTCATAGGAAAAAAGAAAGGTTTTTTAACTATTTATTTGCTGATGAAAATGTAAAAAAAACGATTTTATTTGGTCCATTTTTAAGGAATATCGCGAAGTAAAAGAAGTTTACCTTCAATAATGTATGCACATTGTGAGGACTAGTTCTCGATGCTTTGCACGCATTGCGTGACAGACATTATCTGTGATAATCTTAAAATTCCAACTCAAAATGAGTATTATTATAATTCTAGTACTATAAATAACTATCAGTATTGTACGTTTCTCTATCAACTGATATTGTTCGAATTACAACAGTTTGTAAGACAATTATTCTACTCTAAAGGTAATGTTTATGTGTTAAATTTGCGCCATCTTTGCCCAACATATTGTTCAGAAAAGTTTGTCTTTGAAATTGGACCGAGGTCGAGGTCTTATGCGTAGTGTTTGAGACCCTGGATTCTAATCACATGAAGAACTAACTTCTTCTACATCACAATACCTGCTTGTTAATAGGATAAAAATAGACCACTAGTATTATTGCAGCTATGTAGGTCAGATACGTTATGGCTTAATCCATAAGTTTATTTATATTAAAGCATGAGATATCTATTTGTAAATTTGAGTGTATAATCTCGATGATTCATCGCGTTGCCACTGCTAAATTATGTAAGCAATGCTACAATTACCTACTTTATAATTAGTTTTAGACTTGTAAGCTTTAACATGCTAAGATAATGAATTTTAATATTGTATGTAGGTATTAGTAATAGTTATCACGTGAGATCATTGACTTGATGATTACTTGATTTCCATGAATTCGAAGATTAGCTAGTAGGGTTTACCAAATTATTGTGGTGAAGTTGTTTTTCTAGAACACACAAGTCACGCTTCGTAGCCGGGTGTAATTTTTATGAGGTGGTTTAACTCTTCTCGTTTTCTGGAATTTTCTTTTTGTTCTGTCATCCTTCTTACTTGATTATTAGGCTTATTAGGCTTTAATATAATAATTATAAATTGGTAGTTGCAGTTCCTTAAATTTTGATTATGAAATTGGGCATGCTCATAATATTCAATTCTGAAAGAATTCAGCATTCACCGTTTCAAGATCTCATAGTTTATCGACAAGTACTCGTGTACTAACAGTTTATATAAATAGTTTTCTGATTTGGTTAATATATTGTCCTTATATTATTATAATGTTCAAAGAGGCAGCTATAAAAGCGCATTGAAAATAATATTACACTCTTTGTCCCGCTATCATATTTTTTTCAAATCGATTTAGAATATGTTAATGTGCTTAACTGAATAAAGTGCAAATACTAATTTCGATTATTTTAGCAACCTAATTCAGCCGAGCTAGTATTTTATTTACACACAATTGCATTTGGCCTACACAAGCAATCTTTTCAAAATTACCAACTAATTCGGAAAAATAAACCTCAACTATGCGAGCAATTACATTTCGAGGCGTGTAAAAGTTTCACGTGCTTACGGAAAATCTTTGACAAAGGCTATGATATTATACGTTGTATAGGCTATTTCTTACAGCAACACAAAAACGATCGTAGCCAGTTCCAGAGCCTGACACGTTTTCAAAAAGATAGAGACATTTGTTCTCAAGGATGTTGGATGACAAAGATTTTGGTGCTCCTTAAATTCAAAGAGTATAATATTATCAAACGAAATGTAATACTATAAATACTATCTACTACTTTACGTCGATATTCTATTCTATTAGGAAACAGTACTTCGCCGTTACGGTTCGTTCCATTCCATTCACACCAAAATCAGCTAGGATCTATTTTAAATTGGCAGTAAAAGCACGTAGGTACGCACTTGAGTTATTGACAAGGGCTTACACACGTTTGTTGTTGTTGACAGGGCGTGATTGCGCGCGCAATGAGTGAGGTGTGGTAGCGGGAGGCGGTGATGCAGCGTGGCCACGCGGGCGGCGTCCCGCACTCGCAGGCCTCCGCCCCCGCACAGCCGCACTATCGCTCGCACTACGCCGATATCGATGACCAGGTTTGTTTATCTGTTTACTTACATGTGTGCGGTCTTATATAGACGCACGTCGATTTGACTGTCTCTTCCAGTAACACTGACCCCCAGTTTCTGAAAGGCTGATCAACAAATAATTAACTAATCATCTGTTAAATCTTATGTGAAGTACCTGAAAGCTTGCTAATAGCATAGATAATTTGATTAATTTGATCTAATTAGTTACTAATAAGATCAAACTAAACTAATTATTTATGCTTTTAGCCACCCAATTGGTATTTCACTTGAGATTTAACAGGTGTTTAGTTAATTTTTCGTTGATTAGCCTTTCAGAAACTGGAGGAAATAGTTGGATATTATTGCTTAATGTAACACATAATTTTGTCTAAGAATACAGTATGAAAATATGCTACGCTACAACCTACAATCTATATTTATATTTATTTATTATATATATATATATATATATATATATATATATATATATATATATATATATATATATATATTTATTACGATGCTTAAATAATTTATAATTGCATCGAAATGAAATGTTTGAATTGCCGAAGACAAATATTTGTTTCATGAGTCTGTACACTAATTTTATTTGGTTCTGCTTTGTTTAAATTTAATAAAATGTGATAAAATTGACTGATTACTTTTGCTCAAACATGCAGTGAGAAAGTCGAATCATATTTCCGCGCAATAGAAAATCCACTGTGTGACGTCATGTATATTATTTATATCAAATATTAGGTAGGTACTATCACAAAATTTCCCCTACGTCGTTTGCCAAAATGTTATCAATCGCCGATAAAAAAATATAATACTGTGAAATAGAAGAAAGGATACTTATATTTAGGCGAGGATGTGCGTACGAGGTAGGTATTTTTCTAAAATTTAATGTGATAATTGTTATTGTCAAAGGCTTTTTGAAAAAAATTTGATCTTTTTGAATGTATATTTTTTTACCACGCTTTGTATATAGCATTGTGCAATATCGTGTCAAGTCGAGTATGTATTGTATTTAAATAATTAATGAGTTCATTTGTTTGTTTTGTATAGATATAATTTGGCCTTTTATTAATTTGTTTATAAACAATAATAAAACTGGTATAATAATATGTAATTGTTGTCTCTACTCATTCATACATTGTTGTAGGTTATATCGCTACCGAACAGGAACTTCTTTATGAATAACTCCATGTTTGACGGTTGACATTAAATTTGACCTCATTATCGCTGTACCATTGATTCCACGGCGTTCCTGTTGCTGAATGAAGGCAGTTTATTAATGAGTAGTATTAGATATTAATGTAAATCGCCTTGTATGCGAGATAAACGAGCAAACATATTACTGTTAATAACTTTGTGGTTTCGTAGAATAAGACACATATACTTCGCTATTTTTAATTAATATAAAATTGTGGTTTCTAAATGGCAAACGGAATACAAACGTTACTTACAAACGATTTAATCATCTGTAGAGTTTTTTGTTGCGTTCGAGCGGCGAATCTGTAACATTCCGCGCAGAAACTCATTTATGTGAAAGTCTAGGATGTCACTACGTTTAATAACAGTCTCAAACACATAAGTACTTAACTAATTCAGTGTTTTTAACACTTTAAGCATTCGAAATATAAAACCGATTAAAGTAAAGAGTCTACTCATTAATCTATTGTTTGCAAGGTGCACGCTTGTTTGAAACAAAAGTGAGTTAGTAAAGTGGGTTGTAGCGGAAATTCCGATGACAACGTCTCGGAACCAACTATTATAGATGTTTACATTTACACACAACGCAAGCTGAAAAGTATTTATTAACATATTATTACTACACAATAGGGTCGACAACATTCTTTGAACATCGTGTCTGTTTTGTACAAGGAATATTGTATCTCGTAATTCCTATAAATAGAATCATTGATGAATTTGGTCTTATCCGCATCAATATTAATTTTATATTCTTAATTTCTTACAGATTCCTGCCTCAGTGATAAGCAGCGTGGGCACGGTGAGCCTGTCTCAGTCATCGACCAACCCAATCTCAAACATAACCATGGCCAATCCGACGAATCCTGGCAATGCGAGCAGCGGGAACAGTGTTCAGCCGCCTGCTCAGCAAACACCTACACAGGCTCCTGTGCGTAACTTGCCTAAGAAACGGAAATTCGACCCATCCGTACTAGAAGAAATTCAACAGAGTTGCCCTAATAATAATACGGTCAATGCGCCGTTACCGATGGAATATCAACATCTGACCTACCAGCCGCCAGTGCTGCAGCCTTCTCCAATAGTGCAGCATCCTTCTCCACCGTCGGAGCTAAAGAATTATTCCATCTCATACCCAAATATTGACCTATCAGAGTGGCGGGACCACAGGATTTTGGCAAAACAACGCGGTCTTTACGTGCCAGGGGTGATTCGACAAGCGGAAGGTTGTAAAGTGATAGTGGAACTCGACGGACTCGAAAATGAGTCCGTGGAGTACAGTGATGTGTTCGGTGTAAACAAAAATGACGTGATAAGTGATGCGAGTCCGCAGATGAGTCACCTGCTTATTGGCTCGCTTTGTGTTGTGAGGACTACGGACTCCAGCCGGGAGAATGTGCAAAATGTTTTTGTTGAAGGACTCGTGTTTGAGGTGCTTAATTCTCCAATAAGGATACGAGTTAAGGTAAGTCCTTGATAAATCATTTTAGCAGCATATTTCTTTGTCTTTGTTTTTCTTCGTTCTAATGCCTCAAACGTGCAAGCAAAAATTATCTTTGCATGATTATCATACAGTTTATATTAGGTCCGTCATACTGCCTTGTTAGAACGTAGAAAAGGTATGTAAAAATATTGCATAATAATTATACCATTTTCACTTTATTTAGACGTCCTTACGGAGTTGTATGAGATTGATACTCTCTCAAGTCAATCAGTGTTGTAAAAACACAGACATTTTTAAAAGCTGCAATCATAAATGCAACATTGGTTATTGGTAAAATAAGATAAAAAACTCAGGCTTGCCTATGGATTAAAAAGCGGATGATTATTTTATTACTCTTTAACCAGATTAACGTATTCCTTTGGTCAATATCATCTTCCTTTTATTATGAGTATGAGATATAATGATATTTAGAAAGACAAGGATAAAATCAATTATGATAACTATAACCCTGATTAATTACTCATCTCATACTGCGTAATTATAATTATATTCGTGAACTAATAAATGATAATAATATAAGAATGTCTTATTATAGTTATTATGTAATGTAGTAGGTATGATCCTGGGAGCCGATTTCGCAGTATGAATGCGTGTGTTTTAAAACGTTTTGTTGATAGGTGACAGACGGAGAGCAATGCAAGGAGATGGTAGAAGTAAAGCGAGCTGATATCAGGCTGCTGCAGCCGCCTTGGGCTGATGAGTTGGAGGAGGCCGGCACTCACGCAGTGTCCGCGATGCACCCCGGTCATCTACGTATACATCATGTGCCCGCACAGGTTCGTGCATAACCAATTTATTATTTTAATTATAAAAATTACAGTGTCATAGCTCTTTTATTTTTCGTGGGTACTATTTTATAGTAAAATATGAATAGGGCTAAAATAATATTTTATTGTTTGGAATTTGAAAAACTTCATTTTAATTTTGTAACATCTTTTTTTGTTAGTATTTAATCCTTTACTCGTAGACGAGACTCTTCAAGCTGTACATGACAGATAGCAGACATTGGTTTTTGCTTCTGATTCGTACTTTAATAACATAATTACTAGGTCTGTTATTGAAAAAGTCTTCAAGGTGAGTGATACTGCTGTAACATGTATTCTGTATCAGTTCGAAGAACTTAACTGTTGAAACTAGGCCGAATCGTGCAAGAAATGCCTGGATACCAGAGTAATCAGGATTGCCATTTACCACTCTGATATACTTATAGAATTGCATGGTACATGCAGATTTTAGAAAACTAAATTTTTGTTTACAATATATATATATATATATATATTTATATTTACGAAAAAAAGCGTTTGGTTCAGTGCCCAATTAATTTTCAGTAGCTGATTGATTTTACTGCCATTGTTTTTAAAGTGCTCGCATGTAGATAGGCAGCAGGAGACACACACTATTGACCATACTATTACGTGGACAATATAGCTACCGAAGTTTTGGTATATAGGCATGTGAACAGGCAATATTGCGACCTAGCTCCTCCAATAAAATGCACAATCAACAAATTAGTGTAGTTTATATATTTTAATAATTGTGCAAACACAACCTCTTAAATATGCTTATTTTGCCTATTTTTAATATAAAGTATTTGTATTTTATTTATTCCATGGATCGACTATGTTTGTAGCGCGTGCGTTGCGACTGTTTTGCTTACAGCAAGTTTCATCTATGAATCACCTAAAATTGCCCAATGTGTATGTTGGCTAGTTTTCTGTTAAACAGTAGTTGATAAAATGGCACACTACTGCTTAAAGCTTCAAAGAATTACTTATCAGTAGAATTCGTCATAAGACTATATTATATGCATCAATTAAATTCGTACATTAAACGTAGGAATTAACATCTGATTTAATTGACAACTTTTCTAAAATAATGACTTAAGCTGCATGAATATCTAATATTAATTAATAGTGAGCTTTAACGTCAACTTACGCTCCATCTAGAGGCCATATTACGGCATAATTTAAAATATCACGTTGTATTGATATTTTTTAATACAAAATAATATTAATCAAAAAAAATTAAAATATTATTTAAATTAATAATTTTATTCATCTATCATCTATTTAGAAGTAACAATGTCAATAAACATTATCAATCTTATCGAAACGCAAATTATAGTGATAATGAATAATACATACCTTTATAATTTCCTAAAAATATGCCTAGCTAGTAGATTACTTACATACAAGTATAAAAACACTATTACTGGCTATTACTTATAACAACTTGTTAAGTTATATTTTATCGATTGTGACATAAAGACTTCTTATATCTTTTTAGCAATATATCTAGATAAAATAACCCATGATAGTGTTCTACAATACTAAAAAAGCAATTAAGAAGAATGAGCGTCATATAGGTATATTATCTATGTTATTAAATATTATGTAGTAGTACGAATATTAAATTCGATTGTCAGACTGTGGCGGATCTAAACTGGTCATCACATTTTTCCCGTAAACTGAGTCCATAGACCTACGGCCCAATAGATCCCACATTAACATTTATTTGTTCTACATCGAGCTCATTAAAATAAGGGGCAGGGGCGGGCAGTGCGGCACATACAAGCTGCGTTGTAACTGGCTATTTCAATGTCAAGTATTCGAATGCACTGAATGCCGGTATGAGTTGATTCTGTGTGTTAGTGCCGAAAATATAATAAATGGATTTTTTTTTAGATGGGCGGAGACGGTTTCTACACATCGTCGCCTATGCCGGGAGCGGGTGCGGGTGGTGTAGTCACTGTGGGTGCTCTCTCCAACGGTTCCATGGACTACGGCGAGAGTGACGACGAGCTCCGTCGCGAGGACATCATGTTCCCCGCCGATGTGTCCCACATGGGTAATTATGGTAACAGTAGCTTTTGATACATAACTTAGATATTAAGTTTTAGCAACAATGGCGTAGACTGCCGTAAGGCAGTCCACTGCTGGACACTAGTTGACTCTAATCGAAATTTATTTGTTTAATATATCATGTAGTATTTGATTTAAGGTTATAAAATATACCAATTTTAATTCATAAAAGTGAAAGACAGCTGCAGAAATTTAACTTAAAAATATTACACATCCTATTTAATAGAGACTATTAATAGTTAATAGATAGCACATAAAACTATTCGTGCGTTTAGTTAAGTTCGTTGCCTGTTACGTTTATTTCTCATTACATATTTATCTTGGCTTTTCACACCTGTTTAGTAGTGAAAGAATGACATGACACGCATCAATTGCGCATAATATTATGCATTACAATTCTATCAATAACATTATTTAGCGATCAATTTAAAATTTCTGTTGTAATGAACCAAAATCTAATCTTAATCTAATCTTGCAGTAATGTATTTGCTGCTCATGACCCTCGGGAATGCCAATAGCACGGCATGGCTATGCTCCTCTAAAAAGTAAAGCTTCGGGTTTTACTATTGTTAATTATCATATTTTTTTTAATACCTTACCAAAGTGACTTTATGATTCTAATAATTTCCTTCAAGCTTATCTTGAAACCATTATAAATAGATATTAAACCGGATGATGTATACCTAAAATACATAATACGTCGCACTAAGTAAATATTATTGTCATTTAATCACATTTGTAGGGTCATTATTGATTATGATAAACTGTCTTTGGAATGGACATAGACTTTTTTCAGTGATGATATTTCAAATTTCTATGTCCAGCAGTGGATGTCTTTAGGCTTATATCCTGATGTTTTGACATTTCCCACATATTGAAATAAATATAGAAATACACGCTTAGAAATTACAAATTGTCATAATTTTATTTACAGTAAGTAGTAAAATTATGACAATTTGTAATTACTTAACATTCATTTTAACATGTCTTGTCAATAACATATTCAGAACTTTATTGTCAGCATTATTATATATTACTAGCTGCCCCGGCGAACTTCATACTGCCCATTTTTTCAGGCAATTATTTAAATTTTTCGTTCCGCAAGAACCATCCTCGTACTTCAAGAATATTATAAAATTAGCGACATTCGGTTCAGCTGGTCTCGAGATTTGCGCTTAGCAACACACTCAGCAATTCATTTTTATATTATAGATACAATATTTTGATCATAATCTACTATTTTAATGAAATAGATAAAACAATATCAGCATGGAGAAACAATGCTTTGGAGGCAGATAAGATTTTTATCTCTAGATACTTAGTTTTATCTGCCTAGACTTCTTCAATAGTGCTAATAACCTAAGATAGGTTCCAAGTGCTTCTTCATTTTGTCGCAAGCTGTATTTTTAAATAGTTTGTTAATGTTACCTATTTATGAAGCTGAAACATTTTTTGGCAGAAGGCTAGACAGTATACTTATTATAATAAAATTTAAATTCAAACAAACTTAGGCAAGTAAGAGAGATGGCGATGCTTTCTCTGTATGAGAAGCCGCTTCTGCCTTGTAACACGGAATTAAATTCGGAAGAAACAAATTCTTCACATGTTGCTATAATAGTTATAGAGGTACTACAGACTACACTCAATAACAGAAACACAAATATATAAAATAGTGTTATTTTTAGTGGTGTTAAGTCTTTGCTCTATTATATCTATAAAAATCTTGCCAATATTATGTATATTATATTTGATACCTTGTATAACCAATGGGTATCTTGTTGACAGATACATGTGGCAACAGTAAACGCAGCAGCTTGCAGAGCCGCGGCAGTACTTCCAGTCTACTAGAGCGAAGTCTCACACCCAGATCTCAACCACCTACCCCAAGGTAAAAGCTTTGTGTCAAATCTTTAAATTATTGCCTGTTGTTTTATTATTTCTATTGTGACAACAAGGTACTAAATACAATAATAATGTTTTTAAACAATGATATCAACATTATCGATAATAGTAATTGAAGAAGTTAAACACAGTTAATATGTTGAAAAATAAAGTATAGTTGTTATATTGTACCTGGTAAACATTGTTGTATTAATGTACGACGACCGTGTAACTTAGTTTTAGGGAAGCGAAGGGCGCCTAGGATTTCCTTTTATAGTTGTTAACTGTACAGTAATTGAAGAACACAATATAAATAAATTTGAATACATTTTGATTACAGTAATTAGAGAACACAATATAACAAATTTGATGTACATAAAGATCGTAAAGGATATAGCATAACAACTAAACATAATTATGAGAGGAGTGCAGGCGATATAGCACCTATTACGAAATACCAAACAAGCAATAGATATTTTCTAATAAAACGTTAAATTATAAAATTACTTTTCCATAGATCTCAAGCGGCAACCCCGCACAAGTACAAGAAGGGCGACGTGGTATCTACACCCACTGGTATAAGAAAGAAGTTCAATGGCAAGCAGTGGCGGCGCCTCTGTTCTAAAGATGGGTGCACTAAAGAAAGCCAGCGCAGAGGATTCTGCTCCAGGCACCTCTCTCTTAGAGGTGTTACTAGGTCTTCGAATACACCGTTAGCACAAGGATCGGCACATACACCACAACAGAGGTGAGTGAAATTTCGCACCTTCAGTAAAAACTACCACCTACTTAAGTACTTACTTGGATTAAATAAAAAAATATGTTACATGATAACAAGTTATTTACGGATCCACACAAAACCAGTGGGTAGGTAGTGTAGGTACCTCTTACAAATACATTTTTACCTGTTTATGAAAGTAGCAAGCTAATAAAGTTTTAGTACTTTCATCGATAAATTCTCATTATTCACAACTGACCTACTGGCACTTGACTATATTATACCTATGGCAGACAGTCATATATATTATGCACATGTACTTATTGTTGTATAAAATTGGTATAATATACCAATTTGTTTATTGGTATATTATACCGATTTGTTTAATGATATATATTTATATATATATATTTTGAGCTCTAATGCTGTCGTTTATGTTAAAGACAGAGGCGTAGTTACCGTTGTATCTGGCGTATGATAGGTGGCCCCCAAAAAGACTCTAACTTTCTTTGGGGTTTGCCCCAGAAAAGCCTACCGATAAGTTATGATATTGGTTGCCTAAAGTAAGATAAACCACAGGTTAGAGACAACATTAGTGGCTAACTGTTGGTTTAACACAGCTAGTGTTTGTCATGCTTATATGACACAGGTCTTTCATCTAGACCTCTTAGTATGGGTATAATGCGGAGAACTACGATGACCTACTAACCGAGCTATCGACTGCATTTATATGCGGCGATACGACAATATTCTAGTCATATAGCAACTTCGATCGATTCTAACAGCCCGCTAAAAATATTTGCAAAATAAAGTGTTAATTGTCTTAAACCGCCAAGCTAGTTTAAAGCTTACGTCATTACGCTAAGACACATATTCGCTCGGTCGTCGGTTACTATTGTTTGTTGCTACATAGTAAGGTGAATGATTTTCTATTGCTGTTTAATTCCTTAAAGTTTGCACTCTCTGCGTAGTAATAAAATACTCACGTGGCACATAAAATACTATCACGCGCTTTACTATGCTTTACTTTTAATATACATTCTATTATCTGCCTTTATTATATAGTAAGGTATTCATTTATGAACTGTTTATTATCATCAATATAAAAGTCATGATTTCAAGCAATTTTAAATTGAAAATACTTTCTGTGACTAAATGATTTGCAAATGAAATATTAGTATAACATTTATAAAACACAAAAAGCTGATAGTAAGACATTAATGACAGTCAGACTTATTAACATAAGCTTTGATAAGCATAACAACCAGATTACGGTACTCCCCCTTTATAAACGAGGTTAATTTTTCAAGTTGTTTGAGTGTTATTTTAGACATTGCTGCATAACTTACCAAGCATGTAGGATGTAAAAGTTGAAAACCTAAAACCTTAGATGTCTCAAATAATAGATAGTCGTATGTCCCACTAGATAGGTTTACAAGTAAATTACATAATAATAACCAGCCTATTACTGTCCCACTGCAGGACAAAGAAATTATATAAAACTTAAAACTTGTCGTAACAAGCAACGGTCATATATGTACCTACACTTATGATTCTATTCTACAAAAAAGCAAACTATCTGACAAAGCGACTCTACATAGCAACTATAACAATGTTGAAACATAAAATGTATTATGTATATTTACTAGGTACATGATAAAATAATTTTAATAAATTTGTGAATGACATTGTAAGTTCGCATAATCTTGCATTTTCAATATTGTTTTTATGAGAATTACAGTTAGTATTAGCAACACTGGTAATAAAAGACAGAAAAGTGTGTTTACACATAATTACTAACTATATTTTTATAACAAAAACCGTGGTTTGTTTCAGGAGTAGTAGCAAGTCCTTATCCTCGAGCGGCACGGGCGTGGAGGGCGATGAGACCTCACGAGAATCAGATACAACCCCGCCACATTACCGAGTAAGGGGCCAGTTTGACCCGGATGAGACGGAGGCTGCTAATATGTTGGGTAAGTCTAACTTTACGTCTCTTCAAACATTCCTGTATAATAGTGTGCTTCTTATTCGGTAGTCCTACAGAAGGTTTGGGAGTATCTAGTAAAAAGATTTTATATATTTTTCCATGAATATATGTCTAGGCTAAAAAATGTTTTAAGAACGACCATAACCACGTTTTAAAAGTACCTATAAAACATTTTTCGTAGTTTCTAGTTATTTTCGTATTTTTTTTTTATTCAGTCGTTATCATGGATGGATGATACCTTCCATCCATTCATTCCTGCTTAAGGCTTTTTCTGTTAATTATAGTTGCTGGACTTGTGAATTGTTTTCACTAGTCACACATAAATGAAAATCTAAATAAAAAGATATGTCTGAAAACTTAAACATTAAAGATTTATTAGTCCGACCCTTAGATTTACTTAGATCTTACGCAAATTAGTTTTTAAAATTTATTACCATTTCATTTTTTATATTAGACAAAAATATTGTATTTTATACCATAAATAGCACTTACGACAGCCTGTGATACAGGATCTTTCTAGTACAGGCACACAATAATCTTAGCCTATTTTTAAAAGATTTATCTATTTTTATTTGAATAAATGATTTGATTTTAGAAATCATAAATATATTAATAAATAAAAACAATAAGAAAAATAACCTATATAATTGTAATTGCAGTGTCCCTGGGCAGTTCCCGCTCGGGCAGCCCCGGGGCGTCGCCCGTGGGCGGCGGCGGCGCGTCCCCGGGGCTGGGCAACAACTTGTTCCAGCCTATATCTTCTCCGCAACCGCAACATCACCCCGCGTTGTTCACTCACCATCATCTAATCAGGTAATTAATGAGTAAGGCTACAGAAAAAAAACGTACAGATAGAAGAGCCATTCTTTATTAGACAGTCTCTATATGTGTAGGAAAAACGAACTAAGTATCTACTACAGTATTACTACAAAAGGAGTGGCCAGTATCACCAAAATTTATATGATTATTTCCGTACCTATTAACTCTGAAATGAACAATATCTTTCTTTGAAAGTAGGTAACTTCAAAGTAGCTAGCGGATTAAAATGTAAAATCTAGACATCAATAATTTATGTGCATATATCTAAATATACATTAAATAAAAGTATTATCATGACTTGTTTACAGGCCCGAGTTAGTTCGACCCAGTAGAGTGAGCTCGCCCGTCACCAGTGTCGCTACCAGCGTTATTCGAGTTTCTCCAGGACCCAACTACCATTATCAGGTAAATACTAATATTTACATAGGTTTATTGACGTTTCTATAAAAGTATCCATTCGGTGAATAGCGTTTCATTCGGTGAGTAAGAGCGTCGAAAGCTCAATTTTCTCCCTTTTCTCTTTTCTCAACTCCCTCATTCGCTTTAACTACCCCATTTCTAGCAGCTAGGTGTAGGCCACCATACTAGCGACAGTTTGAGACGTTGGCTTATGGAATTGTGGCCTCCATTTCTGGATTCCACTGACTGCTTATCCATCAGACATAATAGAGTCACTTTGGTAAGCCAATATAAAAATATATTGATCTGTTTAATTAACCATAAATATGTTTACCTCAGGTTGAAACCAGCAGAAACGGCCAAGCTATCGTTCAAACTAACATAGTGTCCCAACCGAATGTGATCGGCGTTCAAACTTCAGGGCTCAACCTCAACGCCATACACACGAGTATCAACGCTCCAACCACTACTTTATCCAGCCTCACATCTTCAGCCAACATATCTTTAAACTTAAACAGTCTAACACAGAACATTCAAACAAGCGTAGCTAATAATATTCGCAGCACGAACGAACTAGCACACAACTTGATCGTACCGCGCAGTATACCAGCTAACGGCATTGATGTCGAACAACTGTACCGCCAACCCATCCACCAACGTAACGGCATCCACGACACTTACCGCCGCGACGACATATCCCCCCCTCTTAATCATGAAAATTTTCTGAATAGACGAGTCTCGGAGTATGACGATGATGACCACATGTCAAGAGAAAACATAAGAAACGTAATAGATACTCGACCCAAAGAACTATCCGAGGCTCGAATAGATGATAATAAGAGGATCTTAAAACCAACGGCTAGGTTGTTTCCCGTGGATTTACCTGAAATTAAAGACCAAGGGAAGCGGTATTTTGTGACGATGTTACCTCAGAATACAGCGGAGAAGAAGTACATTTTGATCAAGAATGAACCATCAGAGCCTGTACAAGTAAGCGTAAGTGTCATTGATTTTTTATAATTGGTGGTTTAATTACTATTCATTTAATTAAATTTACTGAAAGTTAAATATAAGGTATAGCTCCACCTTCTCCGAATCTCTGGACTTGATATGTATGTATGTGTGAGAAATCGGTTGCTACAGCTTTATCATAAAAAAATGTCTATCTTTGATTAGACTAGCGTAATGAGGGGTAAAATATGTTCTGTCTCTATGCTAGAATTATTTGAAAGCTGTCTATATAGTAAGTAACCACAACACTTACAGTTATTTTACAATGAAAATAATGCAACTTAAGTTTCAAATGTATTATTTGCATAGAAATAGAACTGTAAACGCAATGTTTTCTTACTTTTTATACAGCTTGCACCTTATTCTAGCATATAGGCAGAACATATTTTTTTAAATATAGCCCCGATTAAATGTAAAAATTGAAAAACACGAAATATGACACTACATTGCGACGTTGCTACTCATGACGCGTAAACGCTCTTAATGCGGTATCTATTAGAGGGTAATCTATGATTACGTCACACTTATAACTCCGCTTTATGATTGTATTAATTGTAATCTGTTGATGGTATTATGGACATTATTAATTGCACCTTACAGATAGAGTCGCGTGTGAATCACCTAACTCAACAGATGAACAACAATGATCTGGAGACGGAACACCGGCTCCTTGATAACGGCGATCATGTAAGTCTTTTATTATACTACTAAATACATAATTATTTAAGATAAAATTTAGTATAATTACTTGAAAAGGTTATTTGGAATGGGCTATTAAATTGATTTTTGCAAGTATAACAGTAAATAACTCGCCCGCATAAATGAAAAATACTTTCACAATATTTTTATAAATTAGAGCCTTGTCTTCTTCTGACGTAAGAGCTATATTATTGTAAAGGTTTATTTAAATTCATTCAGTAGTTTTTGCGAGAAAGAGTAACAAACATCCGTACATCCATATAAACTTTCGCATTTATATTTGTGAGACTTCTGTGTAATACACATTATACGTATAACTTTAACTGTGCTTTGTTTGGTAGATGAACAACGTGAACAGTAGTGCGGTGATAGTGCATCCCAACCAGTTGTTGCCGGTACTACCGCCGCCTACGTCACACACTATTATTGGTGAGTAAGAGTAGTAATCAATTTGTTGTTACTAGTACCAAAATATTGAAGTATTACTCAATATTCTGACCTTTAAGTTTCATGCCATCTTTGAAACTTTAACAAGTAATTTGATCATGAAGTTACTGACGGTTTAGTATTGCCGCTCAAAAAAAGTATAAATTATAGCATTACCTGCCTTATTCTCAAACGTTCGTAAAATTCGGCAACACTTCTTAAAGTTTTATTTTGATAATTTACATGCTGTTGTTAGTTGGTGAAATTATAAAGGTTTAACTTACTTTGTAGCACGGGTCACGTCCCGGGCTCGGCCCTGATGTATGTAGATAAGCTTTAATTTAGTGTAAATTATGTTATTTTTATTGTCTAGTTCGTAGCTTACGAATAATAATTTAGAAACTCAAGGCTAGGATATTAATAATTTATTTTTGTGTGCAGTGTCTGGAAACACATTTCCATGGCAATCACTAGTACCTCTCCTAAGTGGGTCGCCGCCGCCCGTAGCCACCGTGGGTGCGGCGCCCGCCTCGCCGCGCACGCCTCGCACGCCGCGCACCCCGCACACTCCGCACACGCCACACACTCCGCACACTCCGCACACTCCGGCCTCCAATATCAAGACGGAGGATCAGATCAAGACTGAGAATACTGGTTAGTGATCGAACATTATACATACACCAGTACTTGTTATACAAGAGACTTAGCGTTATGTCTTGGCAAAATTGAACATGACACTCCCATGGTCTGCGGCCACCTAACAGGAGCGTCATTTGGACGCCGTCGCTGTTGACGTTGATGAAAAGATAATTGATTGGTTATAATAGATTTTTTTATATTTGCTACAGAAGTTCAATTTTTACGCGTTATAATACTAAACAGCTTTATTTTATATTTAGATCCGCCGATGTGTACGGACGAGGACGACGAAGTATTCGAGTGTGAGGACACGCCTTCAGCTTGCGATGATTCCAACAAACGTCAAACTCTCAGCACATCGTCGCTCAACTCACCGGCTAGTACTACAGAAAAGGTGAATATTTTATTATGTTAACGTAAATATAATTATTTCTACTATTTTTATACACTATTAAACAAATCCTAATGCACGACCATTATTGTAATTTCAAATCAAATCAAAAGATGTTTATTTTATTTAGGTTAATTAAATAAACACTTATGAACGTTAAAATTACAAAATGTTAGACAATTAACCTACAGCCAGTTTTCTGACGTAAAGGTAGGGCCATGCGAAAAATTGGCAAGAAACTGAGGCCACTCTTTTTATTTTCTTTATGTCAGAATTAACGGCGATAAAGGTCTTGCGAACATTGAGCTGTACTACGCAGGACGTTCGAGACTTAGCAGGTCGCTCGAGGTTTAGCAGCTAAGACAGTTCTTAGACGCGACACGAATATAATCAGAACTGAAACGAAGTAAATAGTTAACTGTGAAGTAAATTGTTAACATTTAGCTTATAAGTACACCCTGAATATAATATACCAACAGATAATATTTGTAAATCACCATATTATTTACAAAAGAAGCGAAAGTCACAGTGTTTCGTTTACATTGTAATATTTTCGATTAGTATATACAAATAATAATTTACAAAAAAATAGCCATTTTATAATAACCTTGTTACAGAAGGGTAGTCGCATCCGTCGTCCAATGAACGCGTTCATGATATTCTCGAAGCGTCACCGACAGATAGTACATCAGATGCACCCCAACCAGGACAACCGCACTGTCAGCAAGATATTAGGCGAGTGGTGGTACTCGCTCAAGCCAGAGGAGAAACAGAAGTACAATGAACTTGCTTCGGAGGTGAGACTTGTGGTTGTTGTGCTACTGTTCCTTTTAGCGCCCTAGTGGACAAGCTATGTCATGACCGGCATCGCGGCAGGGCGGTAATAGTCGTTCGCACTACACATTTTTCTACTGAATGTATTATACATTTAGCGACTCGCCCCAGCTTCGTTCGTGTACAAATTATCTTTAGTTTTAAATAAAAAAAATATCTCTGAGAGCCCATCAAAATCTATTGAGAGTAGTTTAGAAGATCTAAACGTAGAAACATCAGAACCGATTTTGTTTTATACTATTTTTAGATATCTAAAGCATTATGGAAAATAGAACGACTTCATGTCTCTATGTAACGTTATTAGTTTAATCGTGATGCATATTAACGTTACAATTGTTCGTAGGTAAAGGAAGCGCATTTCAAAGCACATCCAGAATGGAAATGGTGCAACAAAGATCGCAGGAAGTCTTCCAGTAGTAAAGATCCGACTGGTTCTATGCCGCAGGTAATATTTCATGCAAGTATTATTATAATAAATATAAAGTTAGTAGGTATGCTAATCTTTGCTAATTTGTGGTTATACACGAGGGATGGCATATTAGATTTAACAAAATATAAAAGTGTGTTTTTATTTTTAATATCTAGCTCCATCAGCTGACATGCTATGTACTTTCTTAGGCTGTAAAACTTACCTTACTTACAGCATTTCTATTTTAACACCAATAAATTTAATATTTTTTAGCTACAGGATAAAAGAAAGTTTTATTTAAGATTTAAAAAAGTATAAAGTTATTTAAATTAGTCGTTTCCAAACTCCGGTTACATACGCGGCCGAAGGGTTTAGATCATAGCCTGTACTTCTTCTTTATGCCTTGTGTAGAGTCCACGAACGCCTTCCGATGTGCCAAACAGCGGTGTTCTGACTACAAGCTCGGATCTACCAGTGACTGTCGCTTCTTACAACCATATTGGATCGCCACAGCTTAGTGACGATGAACAAATGGTATGTAAACATTTATGTCGTTATTTTTTCCCTTCGTATATTTTTGAATGATTAACAGAAAAAAATTACAAATATGACTTGCAAGGCTGTGATTGTTTGGTGAATCGAACAACTAGGTCTTTTATCACATTTCAAATTACTTTTTACTATTAATTATAATTTTAGTATAGACTATAGACAGGTAAAGGTTGCCTGGCAATAAATGTGCAATAAATGACTGTAATTTTTTTATAAAATTGCAAGTTAATGGTGTAGAATAAAGCATTTTATTCTATAATATTCTATGGTAGTGAAATAATGAAACAGCTAGATAATAGCGATAAGACCTATTGCCAACCTCCTACTCTTTAACTATTTATTTAAAATTTTAGTTCTATTTTATTAACTGCATAATATTTATGAACAGCCTTCACACACATTAGAAGAGCCTCCTGTCGCAGCTCAAAGCATAGAGATAGACCTGAAGTGTGGCGAGAAAGTCACCGATTCTGATTCTGAAGGAATCGACACGAGAGACTATCTACCTTCACACCATGATCATACCAGACGACCGAAGCCTATCAAAGCTAGGTAACAATTATTTAAGAACTAGTCTTATATTACTTTTGTAATTAATTTGGGTGTTTTGGAAAATTTTCGCCACCAGTTGACGCCACTTTGGTAAAAGGCATTTTGACAGCTCTATCAAAACAAATATTTTTCAGTGTTCATTTTAGCAATTTTAATGTTTAATTTACAAAATGGATAATTCACGTGTATAGGGAGAAAAGAAAATTGCTTGAGAGGGTTTTCTAAAATGGCGCCCTCGAGGGGGTAGCACCGATGCGTCAGGTCTAGCTGTCAAGCGCTTTTTGAAAGTTAATCCCTGATTGGGCCAATGTGACAGTTGAAGTGGCGCCAACTGGTGGCAAAAATTCCTAATCACCATCATTGGTTTTGATTTAATTGATCTGTTGCTCTGTCTTTACTTACGCTCATTTGCATAAGTAGGATTATAAGATTATAATTGAGCTTGTGAACTGATTATGTTCCTATGTTGTGGGAAACCTCGCAAAGCAAAAGGTGTAATGAGCCAAATATTACTTTATTATGTTTATAGTATGTTTTTCGCTGCGTTCATTTATTTTAGCTTTTTTCAATACCAGTTGTTTATAATATGCTTTATGTCTCAGGGCCGGTTCATCTGATAATCTACTCGGTGGCATAACGGCGTCTAGTCCTGGCGGACCTAAAGGATTTCAACCTACGGGCGGCGCGTTTAAGTCTACTCATGCTGATACTGGTAAATTATTTCTTTATTTTACTATTTTATATGCATGTTATTAGCTAATATGAATTATATTAGAGTCTTGAAAGATTATAAATCACGTAGATAAAATAATAGTTTTGTGTTGATATTAAAAAGATGACTGATAATTCTAAATTTAAATGGAAAATGTAAATAGCGAAGTCTGAGATTTTTAATATCATCTAAATTTTATACCCAGATTAAAAAAAATGTGTTATTATGACAATTTAGATTTCTTGATTGGACAATTGAAACTTGAGGTTTATTAAATAATCGAATAGTGTTATTATAAAAGTATTATTTTGCAGGTGATAGCCACAGACAATGGGGATTCACGCACGTCAACAAAACATTACCAAACCAAGTGCAGAACTCACCACATACATCAGTAGCATCATCGACTCAAAGTCTCACACATAGCGTGCAAGGCATATCTCTGTCCACGCCTAACTTGTCCACTCCCAACTTGTCCACGCAAGCAGCGCTGGACAACGCCATCGCTTCTATCATGAACTCGCCCACTCCTACTTGTGGGGTACAGGTAAATTTAATACTACACCAACAGCATTAATTATTATTTTTCCTTTTTTTTTATGCATCCAAAGTTGTTTGAAAGAGATTGTTTTATGAGACCGCCTATTTTACCTAATGTTGTTCTGTCCTGCTATTTGTTTTGTAATATGTGGTGTGCAATAAAGAAAAAAAAGAAAGAATAAAAGATTTAAAGAATATTGTATTGTACAGGTGATCTCCAGTGGGATATCCATGCCACAGCCTACAGTGGCTACTCCCACTTCAGCGGCTTTGAGCAACGCGGTGTTAAAAGGGTTCACGTTCGTTAAAAGGAATATGGGTGATAATTCGCCTTGTGAGTATAGATATTTATTTTATTACTAGCTGCGCCCTGCGGCTTCGCCCGCACGGCAAATGGTATAATGTTTTAAATGTAATTCGCAAACCAGACCTATTTTTGGAATAAAAAGTATCCTATGTCCGTAAATCAGCTGTTTAGGCGCTGAGTGATAACAAACACACACAAACTTTCGTATTTATAATATTAATAGGATAATGTGCACGACGACGTCTAAATAGAGATAAGTTGAACATATAAATAATATAGTTAGGATAGGGTCACCTTATATATAAGCTTTATATAACAGAATAGTGTTAGTTTATATACGAAATTATGATTATAATCTTATTAGAATAGGTTTCTCAAAGGCAGATAGGGGTGATATGTCGTTATAAAGATGTAATTTACTTAGATATGTTTATATTCTGTTATCTTATGTACTAAGTCATAGTAGTTTTATATAGATAGGGGCGTAGTTATGTAATTAATGATGTTTAAATAGTGTTTTATGATAGATAGGGTTGATTTATGCACTTGTAATGTTAATTACGATATTCTATTGTTAATACTTGTGTTTAGGTATGTTTTCGTAAAGATTCTACTTAAGATTGTATTAGAATATGTTAATTTCTTGTTAGAACAACAATGATTATTGTTATTTATTATATAGTTTCACAATGTTTTAATAATATTTAGAAATATTCGAGAATATTCTTGCTTTGTATAGCATCACGTTTAGGTAATAAGACCGCGAGACAGGGCACTCAACGCTGATTGGCGGGAATATTGTAGAACAATTGGTACCTACTACGCTGATTGGTCGGAACCTTGTAGAACGTTCGATAGGTACCTACGATACGTGTATAAAAGGCGGAACATTTGCACGGATCTTCACTTCACGGCGAGCAACGGAGCAATCAAGAAAGAAGAACTCTCAAGAAAGAAGCTCTGAAGACAGTACTACAGGAAGCCTGGAAGCTCTGCTAGTACCACTGAAGCCCGCAAGTACCACGGAAGCCCTGAAGCTCTGCAAGTACCGAGCGAGTACCTATATACGTCAATACAAGATTGAGAGACTACTTGTTGTTTCTATCACGGTCGTCACGACAGTGTCGCCCTCTTGACCCGCCATACTCCACGAGTATACCTCACGCCGACAGCGCCTGGAGACATCCCCAATCCCAGCACAAGAAGTGTGCCGCTACTCTCCTCCGCGAAGGACCGGGAGGGTTCGTGCACATTTTATGGTCCTTCGAGCCGGATCAAGGGAGTCTCTGGGAGGGTAGCTTGTGGAGTTGAGGGTAAGGCACTGTCACCATGCCGCCGATAACTCGCTCGGTAGGAAAGGGACAGTCAACGTCTGCTGAAGCCTCGGACAGTACAGGAACGGAGGTCACCGCCACATCGGGGACTACTACAGGTACCACCGCCGCCACGGGTACAACAGGTACCACCGCCGCCACAGGTACAACAGGTACCACCGCCGCCACGGGTACTACGGGCACAACCGCCGCTACAAGGACAACAGCGCCCGCCGCCGACAGGGAGGTGGAAGGGAACGCTACCGAACGCGCCGCCGGAAGTCGCACGCCGCACCCAACCTCGATGCATCGGGGGAGTGCGGATATGAAGAACAAGCGCGCGCCCTCCTCACGGGGAGGAGGATCGCTAGCTACACAAATAAGGTTAGCCAAAGCAAAAGAAGAGTTGCTTAGGTTACAGGTCGAACTCGCCGCCGCCCGCATAGCGACAATAGAAGCGGAAGCAGCACAAGAAGAAGAAGAAGAAGATAGGGGAGAACACTCAGAAGATGGGTCAGCCTGCACCGAGAGAGAAGCCGTGGCCCGCGTCGACACCTGGTTGGACAACCAGGAGCCGCCGCTACCGCCGCCAGAAGACCCCCAGCCGGAGTTGCGCAACCGCCCTGCAGTACAGAAGACAGAAGAACCTGAAGCTCGCTGTCGTAGCCAGGGACTTCTGGAACAGAAGCCAACACCGGCGGGAGGGGACAAGGGGCCAACGGACATAATGAAGCTCGCGGAAGCAATTACCGCAGCTGTAAAAGCGGGACAACGACCAAAGATCGTCGACCTGCCAGAGTTCAGTGGATCACATCAAGAATGGCTACCTTTCCGCGCCGCTTACTTTGAAACTGCAAGTATGTTTTCTAATGTAGAAAATCTGAACCGTCTTCGCAGGAACCTTAAGTCCAGGGCCAGGGAAGCAGTAAACAGTCTCCTATTCAGCATCACCGACCCGACGGAGATCATGAGGACCCTGGAGACCAGGTTCGGAAGACCAGAATCGATGGCCATGGCGGAAATGGAAAACTTGAAGACACTGCCACGCCTCACCGAGTCACCGCGAGAAGTCTGCATCTTCGCATCAAGGGTGACCAACGCTGTATCGACTTTGAAGACATTGAACTGCGTGCACTACCTACATCACCCGGAGGTAACCAAAGCAATTATAGAGAAGCTGACACCGACTCAAAAGAGTAATTTTTATCGATTCGCAGCTAGTCAGCCTAAAGAAGACCCAGACCTCCTGAAGATGGAAAAGTTCCTGAAAACAGAAGCTGAACTGTGCGCCCCATACGCACTGCCGGAGAACGTGCACGCACCTGGCCCGACGTCATCGAGCCAGCCGAGAAGGTCGCAGAGAGTTAACAACGCGACAGAGCAGAAGCCGTACACACCGAAGTGTCCAGTATGCGAAATGACGGGACACGCTGCACCTGACTGCGCCGAATACAAGAAAGCGGACATCGACGCCAGATGGGACCTCGCCAAGGCCAGACGCCTGTGCTTTAGGTGTCTGCGATACCGGGGTAAGGTACATCGCTGTCAAATTAGAAAATGTGGTATAAATAATTGTCCGCATCTGCATCACAGAACGCTGCACAAAGGGAAGAAGCTCCCAACAGAAGAAAAGGATGACAGCGAAAAGACCGAGGCCATCAACTCCGCATGGACAGCCGCCAAGCAGTCGTACCTGAAGCTGATACCTGTACAGGTGTCTGGCCCAAAGGGAAAGGCGAACACCTATGCGCTCCTCGACGATGGATCGACGGTGACCCTGATCGACGAGAGGATAGCCGACAACATCGGCGCCCGCGGACCTGTCAATCCTCTCAAGATCGAAGCGATCAACAAGATGACTACGTCTGAGGACCAGTCAAGGAGGGTCTCCATCACCATCACCGGACCGAATAAAAGGCAACACAGAGTGCAAGCTAGAACAATTAAGCGGCTGATGGTGTCTACGCAACAGGTGCCTAAAGATTGCATAGAGAACTGTAAGCATCTCCGGGACATGAGCAGCATCCTGGCATATGAAGAAGCACGTCCGGGTATCCTGATAGGGCAGGACAACTGGCATCTTCTTCTGGCAACTAAGGTGAGAAAGGGTAATAAGGATCAACCTGTTGCCTCATTGACCCCTCTAGGTTGGGTACTACACGGGAGCTATACAAGGACTCTCGGTAAGGGAATACAAAAGGCAAGAGTGCACCACATGACAGACGTGGCAGAAGAGGAGATGCACCACATGATGAAAGAATACTTCGCGCTGGAGTCACTGTGCATCGCCCCCAAGAAACCGAAGTCTGATCCCGAGGAACAGGCACTCCAACAACTACAGCAGAAGACAAAGAAGATGCCAGAAGGAAGATATGAGACAGGGCTGCTCTGGAAAAGTGAAGATATCGCGCTACCAGACAACTACGGCGACTCGCTGAGAAGGTTGGCAGGAATAGAGAAGAAATTAGATCGCAACCCGCAGCTAAAAGAAAAGTATACAGAACAGATGGAAGCACTCGTCAGCAAAGGGTATGCCGAACCTGCACCTTCTACTAAAACAAAGGATAAAACCTGGTACTTGCCTCATTTTGCAGTAATGAACCCCGCCAAACCCGGGAAACTACGAGTGGTCCACGACGCCGCCGCCAAGACAAAAGGAGTTTCCCTAAACGACGTGTTGCTGAAAGGCCCGGATCTCCTACAGTCGCTGCCTGGAGTGATCATGCGCTTCAGGGAGCACGCCATAGCCGTCACAGGAGACATCAGGGAGATGTTTATGCAGGTGAAACTCAAGAAAGAAGACCGGGACGCCCTCCGGTACCTGTGGCGCGGCGATCGCAGGGACAACGAGCCACCCGAAGAGTACAGAATGACATCACTAATCTTCGGTGCATCGAGTTCACCTTCAACAGCGATCTACGTGAAGGATGAGAACGCTAGAAGACACATGGACAAGTACCCGGAAGCCGCGAACGCCATAATTAAGAAACACTACGTCGACGACTATCTAGACAGTTTCGCGACGCTCGAAGACGCAGTGCAAGTAGCGACAGCAGTGAAGAACATACACCAGGCAGCAGGCTTCGAGTTGCGACAATGGAGGTCCAACTCAAAAGCACTCCTTCAAGCGATAGGGGAGAGTAATGAAGGAACAGAAGACCTGCAGTTCAAGACCGAAGAGAACATCGAACGTGTGTTAGGCCTGATTTGGAAGCCGACTACAGACGAGCTAACGTTCAACCTAAACCTCGTACGGGTACCTGAAGCACTCATCTCCGGGAAGACACCCACCAAACGGGAAGCTCTTCGAACTGTCATGTCGCTGTTCGACCCACTAGGTTTCGCCTCACCGGTAACAATAAGAGCAAAGCAAATACTCCAGGAGGTATGGAGAAGAGGAACCGCGTGGGATGAAGACCTGGATCAAGACCTCGCAGAGCAGTGGCAGGACTGGATTGGTCATCTGAAGAGCCTTAAAGAAGTGGCAATCCCAAGAAGGTATTTGAACTATAGTGACGCAACCTCCTTACAGTTACATGTGTTCACAGACGCCAGCGAGAGTAGCTACGCCGCAGTCCTGTACTGGAGAGCTGTCCTGCCCAACGAAGAAGTGCGAGTCTCCCTCGTGCTGGCCAAAGCAAGAGTCACCCCGCTGAAGCTGACATCGATCCCGAGGCTCGAGCTGCAGGCAGCAGTACTCGGCACAAGAATGGCGGAGGCTGTGATAGAAGAGCACGAGAGGAAGCCAATAACCAAGACGTTCTGGACAGACAGCAGGACCGTGCTGACTTGGATAAGGACAGGATCCAGGTCATACAGGCCTTACGTGGCTCATCGCTTGGCAGCCATAGAAGAGGCGACAGCTGTCAAGGAGTGGAGATGGGTGCCAACAAAATTGAACGTAGCTGACGACGCAACCAGGCACGTACCAGCCAACTTTAACTCAGAACATCGCTGGTACCAGGGACCACAGTTCCTGTATGAAGATGAAGATTCCTGGCCAATAGAAGAATCGTCGTCACCCGCAGAAGGACCTACAGGCGAAGAGAAGGTCAACCACATCAGTGCCGAAAGACAGAAGACGCAGAAGATCGCCGAAGCCCTTCCTGACGCATCCAGATTCTCAAGTTGGGATAGACTGCGCTACACCACAGCAAGAGTTCTTCTATTCATTCAACTCTGCAGAACAAGGACGTACACAGTGAACTACAAGCGGACAAAGAAGAATAGAGAAGCGGACCCTGACTGGCGTCGAGTCCCCAAGCCCGCACAGACGAAGAAAACACAGAAGATAGGGAAGACAGAACAGAAGTATGTACCAGTCCCTGCAGAACTCCTACGCCGTGCAGAAGAACTACTTATGCGCTCCACACAAGAAGACAGCTTCGGACAAGAGATCGAGGACATTCAGAAGAAGAAGCCTCTCAACAAGGACAGTCGTCTGCGTCAGCTAAGCATCGAGTACACAGAAGACAAGCTAAGATTAAGAAGCCGCATCGCTGCAGCCGAACAACTAACTGAAGAGTTTAAGAGGCCAATGATACTGGACGGAGGACATCACGTCGTACAGCTGTGGATCAAGAAGGTACACGTGGAGTTGCATCACGCCGGCGTCGAAGCCACCATCAACGAGTGTCGGCAACAATACTGGATCCTGCGACTCCGCCCCATTACGAAGACCCTGCTGAAGCGCTGCCTCCACTGCAGAATGAAGACAGAAGCGCCGCCGTACCCGCGAACAGGAAATCTACCTCAATGCCGTGTCGCACATCACAAGCGACCCTTCACATTCACGGGGGTAGACTACTTCGGTCCGCTATCAGTAACAGTTGGACGCAGTCACCAGAAGAGATACGTGGCGATATTCACCTGCTTGACCACCAGAGCTATCCACCTAGAGATAGCAGCAACACTCAGCACAGACTCCGCAATAATGGCACTCAGACGCCTCATCGCACGCCGAGGATGCCCATCAGAGATATGGTCAGACAACGGGACCAACCTGAAGGGCGCAGATCGAGAACTACGACAAGCAATCGACGAGGCAACAAAAGAAGAAGCGGCCAAGAAAACCATCGTGTGGCGATTCATCCCTCCTGGTGCACCGTTCATGGGTGGTGCATGGGAGCGAATGGTGCGATCTGTCAAGACTGCCCTGACAGCGACTCTCCACGAGCGTCACCCCAATGAAGAAGTACTGGCTACCCTGCTAGCGGAGGCTGAATTCTCAGTCAACAGCCGTCCGCTCACCCACGTGTCCACCTCGGAAGAAGACCCAGAAGCACTGACGCCGAACCACTTCTTGCTCAGCTCACCAGGAAGAGTTCCAGCTCCAGGAACATTCTCCGAGCAAGACGCCGCGAGCAGGTCTACCTGGCGTGCATCACAACGCCTGGCAGACATCTTCTGGACAAGATGGCTCCGGGAATACCTCCCCGAGCTTCAACACCGGCGGGAGCCCCATGGCAAGGGGCATGAAGTCAAGATTGGTGACCTAGTGCAACTCATCGACACCAATCTCCCTCGCAACGTGTGGCTACGCGGCAAGGTGGTAGCTACGTACCCTGGACCCGACGGCATCGTGCGCACCGTGGACGTGAAGACGAAGACTGGAATACTACGGAGACCAGTAAGAAAGATGGTGATCCTGCCGATAGAAGACGTCGCCTTAGCACCGGAACAAGATACGACAAGTCGTACGGCGGGAGAGATGTGCACGACGACGTCTAAATAGAGATAAGTTGAACATATAAATAATATAGTTAGGATAGGGTCACCTTATATATAAGCTTTATATAACAGAATAGTGTTAGTTTATATACGAAATTATGATTATAATCTTATTAGAATAGGTTTCTCAAAGGCAGATAGGGGTGATATGTCGTTATAAAGATGTAATTTACTTAGATATGTTTATATTCTGTTATCTTATGTACTAAGTCATAGTAGTTTTATATAGATAGGGGCGTAGTTATGTAATTAATGATGTTTAAATAGTGTTTTATGATAGATAGGGTTGATTTATGCACTTGTAATGTTAATTACGATATTCTATTGTTAATACTTGTGTTTAGGTATGTTTTCGTAAAGATTCTACTTAAGATTGTATTAGAATATGTTAATTTCTTGTTAGAACAACAATGATTATTGTTATTTATTATATAGTTTCACAATGTTTTAATAATATTTAGAAATATTCGAGAATATTCTTGCTTTGTATAGCATCACGTTTAGGTAATAAGACCGCGAGACAGGGCACTCAACGCTGATTGGCGGGAATATTGTAGAACAATTGGTACCTACTACGCTGATTGGTCGGAACCTTGTAGAACGTTCGATAGGTACCTACGATACGTGTATAAAAGGCGGAACATTTGCACGGATCTTCACTTCACGGCGAGCAACGGAGCAATCAAGAAAGAAGAACTCTCAAGAAAGAAGCTCTGAAGACAGTACTACAGGAAGCCTGGAAGCTCTGCTAGTACCACTGAAGCCCGCAAGTACCACGGAAGCCCTGAAGCTCTGCAAGTACCGAGCGAGTACCTATATACGTCAATACAAGATTGAGAGACTACTTGTTGTTTCTATCACGGTCGTCACGACAGTGTCGCCCTCTTGACCCGCCATACTCCACGAGTATACCTCACGCCGACAGCGCCTGGAGACATCCCCAATCCCAGCACAAGAAGTGTGCCGCTACTCTCCTCCGCGAAGGACCGGGAGGGTTCGTGCACAGATAATGTGTGTTTATAGATATTTACTAATACGTAAGTATAGCTATTTTCTGTTAAAATGTGGATACATAAATACAATAGTTTGTTTGTGTAATGTTAGATTTTAAATAGGACAATTATGTTCGTTTTTGTATACTTTTCACATAATTGATAATATGCAAGTACACGAAAATGGATAGGTACCTCTTTCGGCTACCGTATCACTAGGTATTACTATTTATTGTATATACTTAGTTGTTTTTTTATTTTGTACTCGTATTTTATGCAGTAAAGCTCATGATTCGATCTCACTCTACGGCGTATGCGCTATATTTAACATTATGTAAACTTTATGATAGGTCCTCTAACATTATCGCTGGACGCGTCGGGCAACTTGTTGATCAAGCCGAGCCAGGTGACGGACAGTCCCGGCAGTGACTCTATGCACTGCGTACATCTGCAGCGACTTACATACGTGCCTACTTTTAACGCAGGTCAGTTATAACTTCAGTAAAGTCCATTAAAATGGTATTTTATGAAGTAACTTTAAAGGGTTTTGTCTACGATGGTAGAAGAATAATTGGCAATCCATCTGATGATCCTGTGATGGCGAATTGTCGTGTTGTACGAGTATAGATATAATTTATGTAATATATATTAGCTAGTAATAGTCGTATTTTTCACAGAAGTAGAGACAAGCAAGAGTCATCAACAAAGCCAGCAAAGCGCACCGTCTGTGATAGTATCGCAAAGTAACAACCCAGTGCCTAAAACTACTACCACGTAAGTATATCTTGTTCATTCACAGATAGCTCCCTAATAGATTCCGCATACAGAGCAACACACACGCATCATACACGCATCGTACACGCAACATACACGCAACATACACGCAACATACACGCAACATACACGCATCATACACGCATCATACACGCAACATACACGCAACATACACACATCATACACGCATCATATACGCATCATATACGCATCATATACGCATCATATACGCATCATATACGCATCATACACGCATCATACACGCATCATAGACGCATCATACACGCATCATAGACGCATCATAGGCGCACACACTCCGATTGGTGCATTTCTGTGCGTTCGAATGCTTGACCTTGAAATAACCAAAAACAGCTTATAAGTGCCGCGCATCCTGCTTGTACCCTTTTTTGTGAGATCGACTTAAAACAAATAAATATTAATGCGGTATCTATTGGGGCGCGCGTGATCTATGTTTAAGAGTAGCGACAGAATACCTGTTTAGTGTTTTGTTAAAAACGATAGTAACGAAGATAATAAAATATGAAACAAGCGAGAGATAAAACACGGTTAAACTAATCTGTAGCTATTTTACGTTTATTACTAAATAGCATTTAAAGTTTGCGAGATAATAATTATAAATAAAAAAATTTCGTTATTAGCCAATGGGAGACTACGGTAGAAGAGACCCGTCCATTCCCGCTAGCGCCAACTCCTGCGCAACTTGGAAGAGCACCGTTACAGAAACGACTTAGTCGAGGTATGGATATTACTGTGTTTTGGAAGAGATTGTGATATTTTTCATTACCTTTTTATTAATAACGCACAGGTATTAGCGGCTTATTTGTGGGTAAGTGGTAACTGCCGCTCATGTAGCTTAAAAGAATAAATAGCACAGTTGACTGTATTTCTGCTGATTGTGCTATGCAGGTAAAGAAAACTGATGTAAACTCTTTTGTTATATATATATTACGTTTTCCTTAACACATTCCTGGACAGTAAACGGATATGGCCGTGATGCCAATAAAACATCTATTGTGTCTACAGTAGTGTCCATGAAAGGGTTAAGGTGCTCCCTCACCGCGAACATTCACCAAAACTAGAAACTGTTAACTAGTTACCACAACATTGCCCAGACAGGTGACTTTAGGTTTCTGATGCTAAAACTATTGCTCAAAAATTTCAATTTTATAATATAAATAGTAAAGAAAGAAAAGAAAAACATTTATTTTGATATATTAATAGTCTGATTAAAATTACCTAATGTTTCTCTATTATAGGGACATCAACCGGTTCAACAGGTAGCAGTGAGCCAGTAACATCTATGATCAACACAAGCGGTAACAATATACCGCGGACAGAAATTACTATTAACAGTAGTAATAATATCGAGATCACAAGTCCCCGTATGGAAGCCGGGTCGCCCAAACCACAGGATTTACCCAGCCCTTCGCATAAGAAGAGCTTGTTTAAGAAAGGGAATGAAGATGGAAGGGACAAGTAAGTATACCTATTAGGTGGTTATTAACTATAAATCGAAACGGAGAAGTACTAACATGTATACCCTGTTTTTATAAAGAAGTTGTATTCAAATATTTTTATCCACATTCTAAAACCCATAACACAAGCTATATGCTTACTTGGGGTCTAAATGGCGTTGTGTGTAGTTCTCACTATAAACTTTGACAAGTTATGAAGTCTGCTAATTCTCATACGGTCATTTTGCTGTCAATAATAAAGCCATGAGAAGAATAAGCAAAAAAAACAGGGCATTTTTTTATCGCCAGATATTTACATACTTTTTAAGTTTATCTTGGATATTATTGACATACTTGTATATGTTGACTAAACATTGTGAGGAAACCTCATAAATTTACCACAAAACATCCCAACAGTCAAAGTGATCGAAAGACACTATAACAAAAAGTTATAAAGTATTGTTTATGTATTTCTTACTACAAGTTACAAAATGCCACCTACCGTCTGTACTACTTTTATCAATTAACCTAAATATCGTAGTGCATTTGACGACATAGGATCAATAATCATTTTTTTTAATCTGCAGGGTTTTAGAAACTGTGAATTTTGAACAAAAGTTTAGCACTTTGCCACAATTCAAGCCTGAAGCTTGCAGTCCCACTATGGTAGTGCCTAGAAGTCCGCAACTGTATATGAGGAAGAAAATCAACAAGATTGGTATTGGTACGTATATTTTTATACTAAAATCTTAATGTGCTAGTTTATGTGATGTTCAAAGAAAAATTACGTATTGTTTTCATACGCTAATTTATTTTTCTGATATATACCACAATAATACCGCATTAAGGATGTTACTACACTAATCGATCGATCGTCGATCTACGGCATCAATCGATGGTAGAATGGATTAGTTGACGCCGTCACCCAACCTGATTAATCGATCAACGTCGACCGATGCCACCAACCGGCAATCGATTGATTTGTTAGTCGAGTGGTATCCGTCAATCAATTAAAACTACAAGACCAGTCGATCAACTTCGATCGATCTTGATCGACCTTGATTGATGCCGTCGATGAACTGGTGTAGTTACATCCTAACATTTATTTGTTCAGAGTCGCGGTTACAAAAATAGGTGGTATGTGTGGGTTGCGCGAAACATAAACACTGCGATGTGATTGGCTACTGCAAGGACACAGAAATGTACCAATCGTAGTGTCCGTAGTAAGTTGCTATGCTAGCGAATACTCGTATGAATTGTGCATGTCTGTTGCACTGTTTGCAGAATCTATTTGGGGGTTATCTATGACTTCAAAAAAGACATAACTTATCATTCTATATTTGTGATTTTTTTTATTACAGAGGAAGAAAGTACAGTGGTGACGCCACAATTAGAACCGGAAGTAATCAATGGTAATGGTATGCCAACACCCCACTCTTATGGCACCCCACATACTACTACGACCAACAAACTCGTCGGTAATACTTTCTTTGGACCGGACTTCAATCTTGAATCTTACAGAGGTGAGATCAGAGGTAATTGTTGTTCTTTTTTTGGTTTTTGTTTTGTATGGTTAATTTTTATTTTTATGATTTTTTTATTGTATATTAAATCTAAATATATGTATACAACATTTTGTAAACCTCATGTATTGCATTATAGAGTTCGCAAAGTTTGCAACGCACCCACCCAAATTAATTTATCGTGCACGTCTACGCTAAGTTATTTTTATATTAGTCAGAAATTTTATATTAGTTGGAAATCAGGCCGTACTATTACATAGTACGTACAAATGGTTTTGGCTCATTAAACACGTTTTTAATCGTGAGATATTTAAGAGTGTTATATCACCTGTTACACAATTTTCGACTTTATGCTAATTCAAAAAAGATTGAAATTATCGGACTAACTTATTTCGTTTTACTAGTTTTGTGTTGAAGGTGCAATATATGTTGTGTTTGTGTTGCCAGCGGTATCAGAAGGTGTGGAGGAGATGTCGCCGCGCACCCCGTGCTCGGGCGCGGGGGGGGCGGGGGGCGCGCGCGGGGAGGCGGGGCACCGGCGCGTGCTGGAGCAGCGGCGCCACCTGGTGCTCAAACTGTTCCAGGAGCACGGCATGTTCCCCACCACGCAGGCTACTACGCACTTCCAGGTCAGCGACGTACACACGGATAACCCCCTAATAGACTCCGTATAAGGCGGCCACATTAACTACATTGTCAGAGCAACGTACATAGTACTCCTGCGTGCAATGTGAGAGCACGCAGTGCACGATGTCAGGTAGGACATCTGTTGAGGCACATACCTGCATTGGCTAGCATAACGACTACCACTCGCACTGCGTGCGATGCATATCTGTGCATCCGAATCTTGAAATAACCAATAACAGTGCAGCTTTTACGTTTCACGCGTCCCGCTCCCGCCCTTTAGTTTTGTAAGGTCGAATAAAATTTATGTTTGTTATTTCAGGCGACTCATATGGACATATTCCCGACAAAGATGGCCCTTCAGTTAAAGATACGCGAAGTGCGACAGAAGTTGATGGCGCAGTCTAACCTGACGCCTCACTCTGAAGTGAATACCCCGACCAGTGAGTATCTTCACAACCTCGTTTAGACATCAATACTATAAAAATATGACTTTGTTTTTAAATATTACAGTGTAACCAAATACATAATCAAAAAAAAATAAAAACACGACCCGAATTGATAATCTCCTCCTCTTTGAAGTCGGTTAAATACGGAAAAACGAAACACCTATAAGATCACTTTGTTGTCCGTCTGTCTGTAAAGACCTTTTCCTCAGTAACGCGTAGGCATCAAGCTGAAATTTAAACCGAACGACCGTTTGCAATCTTTGGAGCTTTAAAAAATCTATGTCAATGCAAACAAACAATCTCTCTGTTGACATAGAACTTTTAGGTTTACGTTTTTTATTATGTATTGACTACAAGTTTGTACAGAACCCTCGGTGCGCGAGTACCACTCGCGTTTGACCATTTTTTAGTTTCCTACCAAAATGACTACTTTACTTGGTAGTAAGCAGTAATTGTAATTCAAGAGTTGTGTAAACCATTTCAATGAGGGCTTTCTAAAATGGCGCCCACGATGTGGCAGCACTGTGGCGTCAGGTCCAGGCACCTGTTAAAGCGCTTTCAAACTTAGATAGATAACCGTGAACGATTCTATTAAATTCACACTGAATGAATTTTAATTTCGAATTTTTGTGATTGGAAGACCTTTTACCTAAGTGGCGCCAACTGGTGGCCAAACTTTTCCTAAACACCCTCATTACTTTCACGTACAGAATACTATAGTTGTGACTTTTCCTTTCAGTAAATTCACCAATCGCTTCCGCCACTTTGCAACCGACGTCAACGGCCAGTTAGCGATGCGGGTACACCATCTCTATTGTGGTACAGGAATAATAGTAGTAAGGGATTTAGTTGTCGACATATACAACATAACTAACGGGAAATTAACACCGATTGTAGATTTATCATGTCTGAATTGAACTCTTTGTAAGGCCTGTAATCATCGATGAGCAAATTAAAACAAAAACATTTATTTATGAACGTCAAAATTACAAAACAAAATAAAAATTTCAGCCGTTAACGTACAACCAGTTCGCTGCCGAGGTAGACACACGTTTAACCTTCTAAAAAGGGCGAATAACTTTACCATTTTGGCTTATAGGAAAGAGAGGGTGAATAAGGTTCAGAGTCTATACACATAGTCATCATTACTCTGTAGTAAAACGCGATTAACATTTGCACTGAACTTTTCAATGTATAAGATGCATATTGTGTGCTGTATAAATTTCAGCTATGTATACATTTAAGTAGTGTACAGTTACTTTTGTCTCGATGTACTTAATTGTTGAATTAAAATTACTTGTTAACTTTATCAGAGGTTCAAATATACGGTGTAATCTTGGTGTTGTATAATGTAAAGTTCTAGAAATGTCGACAACTAAATTCTGTGTTCTGTATACGATGGAGTTGATAATGCGACGTTTTGTGACTATGGATTGATATAAATGCACAGGCATTTAATACAGTGATTAGATTTATGTATAGCTACTCGTTTATAGTATTTTATTATAATTCAGAAAATACTTTTTAATTAATGAAAAGTCAAAAAATCTAAAAAATTTAATTGGTAATATTAAGTCAGTGATTGGCGATGCATGGTCTAATTGATTTGTTGGTTTAAACTTTAAATTGTATGTTTAATGTAGTTATATCAGAAGAGTAATAACCGTGGTACTAATGGCTTTCCTTTTATCCATTATATATATTTTATTTATAACAAAAATTTGCCAGTAATGCAAGTAAAGGCAGTCAATGAGTTGAAACATCATTCATATATCTATTAAGAACTTCATAATACAGATAATATAAAAAGAAAATAACAAAAAAATATGTCAGACACGTGTTTGTTCTGGGGTGTGTTGTTGTATCGTTGTGACGACATAACGGTTGTTTTTATGACTTAATTAGTACCCAGATCGATAGTTAGTATACTAATATTCGCATATAATTGGATCATGTAACACTTAAGTTTTATTTCATCGTATATAGCACATTTCATCGTGGCACGATCTCAATACTTATTTGTATATTTGTATTTAAGTACTGTTTTTGGATGAGTGTTGTATGTGAGAATCATCTATACTTACGTCGATAACAGAACGCACTTATAAATAAGAGATGTTTGACTGAATGTGTTACTTAAAAAGTGTGAATCACAATTTCTGGTGGGTATCATTTTGTGCTAAGTAAGTATAAGGATATTAAAATTATCCGTCGGCAGTTCCCATTTTCCACTGAGAGTTGGTTTTCTTAGCCTCTGTGGAGTGCCATTTTTACGCCATGCAAACTTTTTGTCTCTATTACTCTCGGTAAGGAACTACGTACATCACGTGAATAAGCCTTATAAAATTGCTTCCGCTTCCAAAAATTGATTTATTAGTAGTGATTCGCGGCCTACGATTATAGTATGTTAGCCAAACTTTGTTGAAATTTTAGAGCGATTATTTTTTTTATCGATTAGTATATTAGATAGTAATGGCTAAGTAGAAACCATGTATAAACCTCTTCCAATGTAGGAAATGTGACTTTGTCTTCGCCTTGGTACAACAGAAACCCGTAGTTGCTTGTTAAAAATGTTTTATTGAAGTATTGAGTTAATTTATTTTACACTAGACGTCCGCCCTCGCTTCGATTCGGTATCAAAAGTATCTATTACAACTTCCCATATAACACGATAGCAATACTGTTTGCGAAATATTATTACTTTTTCAAATCGGTTACGTATATTTTTAGTTAAATCGTTGCAAATAAACAAACATACAAAAAAATGTAATCTTTTCACTTTATAATATTAGATTACATTTTGGCCGCATTATTAAGATTTGTTTAAAAATATTAACTACTGAAATGTTCATAAAAATCTTGAGTACTAAATTAGCAAAAAAAAAAAGCAAAAGAGGACTGAATATTTATTTCATCGGTTAATATTTATGCAATATTCATCTGTAGTATTCCGACCAATGGATACAATAATAACATCAGTAGATGAGATTATAAACATTGAATAAGCTGGTTTATCTTGCGGCTTGATGGATGCATTTACGGAATGATAACGTTTGAATAAAGACACTTTGTTATGCAAGATTATAATGACTATTGTGTAGAGAGCAAATGTTCTTGTTAAGATTGTGTATAAAGGCCTTGATCGATGTCTGCTAGGTCTGTGGCCACTGTTTCGTGTGCACTGTGTTAGTGCTTGACATTTAAGTGAATGTATTCTTCTACAACATGTAGATTGTTATATTAATGTTGAATGTTATGTCTGTCAGTTTGCCGTGTTAACTGAGCTCTGATGTCAAGAATTTTGGTGCGAACATATTCACAATCGTTAAATCTCTAATTATTTTGTATTGTTTTCTATTTATGTTGTGATGTTGGTCTTCCAAGTGTTTCAAGTTTATTTCATTTTATTAGAATAATATCTACTTATTTAATTATATTATGTACAGTGATTTATCATACGCGTTGTCGAGTCGTCAAGTCGCCGCGCCGTATTGCCATATCGCCATGTTTGAAAGAGCATATGGCGTCATGCTAAAGCCGCATAAACACGATACAAATTTCATGCCATCTCTGTTTCTCTAATGAGTAAGACAAAGATGATATAAAACTTGTATAATATAAGCGAACCTTAAACATAAACGTTTTAATAAGTAATTAATACACTTTTTCTGTCTTTAAATGATCGACGTAGCGATCTATTTTAAAAACAATTGCTGTGTTTTAAAAAATAGCTCAAATCAGTAACGACACTAGATAAATCAATATTTATACATTATATAATAATCTCATTGTAAATATTAGTTGTATTGTATACTAGCACTAAGTATTCCTGGCTCTCAAAGTAATTAAGTTTTTATTTAGATAATACTAATTATATTATAGATGAAAAGATAAATATATAATTTATACTTGTGAAATTTCGGCCAATACAAATGTTATGTATATCAAAATTGTATTTTTTAAATGATCTCTTCGGCGTTAATAGTATTTAGATAATTGCTTTAGGAGTCCGGAAGTGAAATGAATTTATTAAAAATATATAACTTAAGAGATATTTTCGCACGGTTAAATGTTGTATCTCCAGATAGGCGCGTAGGCAGAGCCGTGGCCAAACTCGACGGTTCGTTCTAATCGATATAAATTTTACATAATGATAAAATGCGTAGTTGTGTACCTTAATAAAGTTCTAGCTGCCAATATTAAACTATCGAGCTTTGGTACTCGGCTCTGTGTAGTCAATTCATCATAATCTACACTGTTGTCATACATTTTAATTCATAAAATAATACAACTGTTGTTACCAGTTAGTAATAGTATACGCAATTTATACTTTGGTCCTTAATTTGAATTAGTTATTCGTCCAAGACAGCTTATCCTGTCGCGTTTACTTAATAGCCAGCCCGACAGTACAATATATTTTTGATGTTTAGGCGTGCAGGGTAATTAATTCAAAGTAAGGGATATATACAATACACCTCTTCTCTTAATCAGTAAAATAATAAAAAAATGTCTCAGAATAACTATATATTATACGATTGATTTTGCAATGTTACATTATCAGAATTGAAATATTTAAATCAATCAATATTATATTATCCTACAGTAAGGTTATTATTATAGATCCGAGTTATTGAAATCCTGTTGATCCTTATTTCGAACATTCTGTTGCGAAACGATATTTTGATTCGACTATTTTAACGAAATTAATGTAGGTTCTTAAACTTATTTTATGTTTTTCACGCGCACCACAGCATGTATGTTTTCATAAATTTTCATATAATTTTCGTCGTGACCAGTTTGAAATAATATAAAGTATCTTTAATGTCTTTATCGGTAGAGCCAATAATAATAGGTAAAATAAATATTTGCATTTAACATGTCTTATTGAATGTTTATGAAACTTATATGAAAGCATAGATGATTATATTTACACACTTTGTTGCAATATCTAATAAATATAATATAAAATAGAAGTTTTCCTTTTACGGTTTATGATTGCGATGGTTTGTACAAAATGTTTCAATTTGTTTTTAAACTGTCCATATGTTTAAGTTTGCACCTTGTTGAAATATTCTAGTTTGACAGTATGTTGAATTTGTGTGACTGATTTTTAGTGTGTTATTGTAATAACAAATATGAAAAATCTTAATGGGAATAAGCTGCATATTTCTAGTGCCTTATTGACTTTCAAACCTTAGTAGGTACTTATTCTACGATTAATATTCCATTATACTCAGCGCCGAAGTCGGGTCGTGTCTAGGCTTTGTCAGTCAATAAACTACGGACAATAGGCAGTTTTGTTTATTAGACTGAATTAACTTTGTTGCATAACAAGTTAAATGTTATATTTTAAGAAATATTAGCAATTATTTGGAAAGGACATTTTAATTAAAGCATTTCATATTCGTTATTTATTTCTTCTACATAAGGTATTAGTGTAATTGTTTAGTCAAAATGGTAAATGTAAATATCTTGTTTAGAAGATTTATTTAGATTTTAAGTGTTCAATTTAATGTATATTAGATTGAATTAGAAAAGAAAACAATCATAAGAGAAAAAGGATATCTGAATCAGTAACCACTTTTACATGAGCAGGTTTTTTAAAATGTTTATGAATCCAACTAATGGACCAATAAGTGGCACTTTAAATTAGACATTGTAATCAACAACAAACCAACTTCGAGCAAGGATTAGAGAACCAACCCATAGTGTTGTGGACAGTTTGTTCAAGCATATTGGATCATTGTATGAACTTATGTTAAAACATAAAAACCTCGAAAAAATTTTTGTTTATTATTTTATACTCCACCATTTTCTTTTAGAAATAATAGTAAGACAAGGAAACCTAAAATACATTTAAGATTTAGGATATGATATTTTCACTGATAGGATAGTTGTTTAAAAAAGTTTAAAGCTTCGGCCAAACCTGCGCGACCGCGACGCGGGAGCGTCTGCAACGCGAAACTTAACGTGCACACCTGCGCGACTACGACGCGAACTGCGAACTTCATTTTTTAGTGAACAATCACTAAAGCTGCGTGTCTTTATCTGGTACTAGCAGCGCCCCACGGCTTCACCCGCGCCTATAATGTATTTTATATTCCTCGGGAATCAGACCGATTTTCAGCATAAAAGTAACCTTAAATACTTTGTCCGTCTCCGGCACCAAACCTATCTACATACAAATTTTAATAATATATTAAAGCGCCATTGATTTATATGGGCAGCGACCGCCGCGCGGTAGACGCTCCCGCTTCGCAGTCGCTTTGCTTCGTAGGTTTGGCCGAAGCTTAAGAATAACCTTTTTAGCAGTCAAAAGTGGTCGCCTGTTGATTGTGATTATAGTCTTCATTTATCGGAGGGCACGTTAGGTCAAGTTGAATGCCTCTATAATAATTATGGGCGACCTGAACAAATCCTGACATTAGGTTGAACACTAACTAACTACTTGATAAGAGTGTAGTGGGTTAGATTCTCTCCTAAAGTATTTTATAGATAGTTTCTTTATCAAGAAATTTACATTATTTTTGGTACAAAGTGCCAGTCAGTTGACACGTTGCAAATTGGTGACTAGGAAAAAATAGATAAACCTAACAGGCTTGTATGCTAGGTTTATCTATTTTACCCTAGTCACACCAAATTGCAACACTGGTGTGACTATAGTTCATTTTATTTATCCGTAGTCATACTTGTGTGACTGGTTAATTTTATTTATCAGTAGTCATACTAGTGTAACTAAGGGTAATTACACCCGATCTGTGGTCACACCAACACACTTTTGAGCCAATTTTCGTCTTATTGAGTTGATATATATATATTTTTCTTTATTTAATAATAATTAAAAGAGATTTTTACTCTTCCATCTGAAGAACTTAAAGCTTCGGCCAAACCTGCGCGACCAAAGCGACTGCGAAGCGGGAGCGTCTACCGCGCGGCGGTCGCTGCCCATATAAATCAATGGCGCTGTGCACACCTGCGCGACCGCAACGCGGGGCTGCAGCGTCCACAGAGCGGGACGCACGCGTCTAGTGGTCAGACGTGTGTAGTAGTATGAATAAAGTACTACCCTCTCATAAAAGTTCGATGTAAGAGTAGTAGTAGTATTACTTTCGTTCGGTAAGTGAGAGCGCCGGAGGTCCAATTTCTCCCCTTTCCTTTTTATCCCTACTCACTTTACCTACTCCACTATCTTCGCCTACCCCACTAACTTCTCTCACCCCATTCCATGAGTCCCATGCAATGAAGAAGCAACATGAGCGACAGTTACCACTTCAGGTGGGCTGTTGGCTAGTCTGTCACCGTCGGCTGTAAAAAAAACCTCCCGATTCGTAGTCTGTCACTCAAACCACTGAACCAGAGAGGTTGCCATTACTTATCGCGTGGTTTGTTCCGCAAAAGCAAGCAATAAAAGATCTTTCTCATCACAGTCAGAATCTGATGTTAAATACGAGGATGTCATCACCACAACAATTTAGTAGCTATCCTACTAATTTTATACATGCGAAAGTTTGTGTGTGTTTATGTGTGTGTGGTTGTTTCCACTTAGCGCCTAAACGGCTAAACCGATTTTGATGAAAATTGGTATGTAGAAAGGTTTGGTGCCGGAGACGGACAAAGTATTTAAGGCTACTTTTTATCCCGAAAATCGGTCTGATTCCCGAGGAAGACACTATAGGAGAAGGAACACATTATAGGCGCGGGCGAAGCCGTGGGGCGCAGCTAGTACCATATAAAGAGACGCAGCTTTAGTGATTGTTAACTAAAAAATGAAGTTCGCAGTTCGCGTCGCAGTCGCGCAGGTGTGCACGTTAAGTTTCGCGTTGCAGACGTTCCCGCGTCGCGTCCCGCGTCCCGCGTCGCAGTCGCGCAGGTTTGGCCGAAGCTTAAATAAATATTGAAAATCACCACTTTGAATAAAAAACGCAAATAAGAAATGGAATAATAATTTTATAGTCAACAACCAGTGAAAATTAATTCATAATGAAATTAAATTGGCCAGTTTTTAGAAACAGTATGATAAAATTCATTTTAAACTGTAATTTTTAGTTTATTTTTACAGTCAATGGTGTGTGGGACTACAGGTAAATAAAATGAACCTTAATCATACTAGTGTGACTATGAAGAAATAAAATGTCCATAGTTACATTAGTGTGGCAATTTAGTGTGACTCTGGATTGGTTGGGCTTGTTTTGACAATTAGGTTAATGAGGTTGGCACTAGCAACAAAACCAACATTTTTCAACCAAATAATTTATTTGTACTTCTGTACAATATTACATAACGAACTAACCTACTTAAGGCTCTATAGCTTTAATTAACATACCTGGTTTCTCTTGTTCCAACATAGACAAAGCAGCTTGTATTGGCATATTATCACCTGGATCAGTAACCACTAATAACTTTAAAGCCGACATTCTTTTCAAAGCAACTATAGAACCAAGACAAAGTTTACATCCACTTATATCCAAAAATTCTAAAGTATTACCATTTTGGCCAGCTATTCTATCAATACACCAGACATCTACATGTTTACTGTTTCTGATACAGAGCCATTTTAGGAAGTTGAGGTTCATAAGGTTTTGTAATCCTTCATATCGAATGCCGTTGTAGAGAAAATTGGTGCAGTCTACAGCTTCAACAAACCAGCCATCTTCAAAATGATCTGGTAAATTAAGTGTGGTTGCATCACCTGATAACCATCTTGAAGAACCTTTTAATCTGAAAAAAGTAATGCACATAAGTTTACATTTAGCATTACTGGCATATGGTGAAGAAAATTGTGAGAATACCTGGACTATAACAGAATTTAGCACAAAATATGGCAAGTACTGCAGTGCTCTTGTTAAAGAACAGCAAGGATAAGATAAGGAATAGTTTTTATTCATAGGGTAAGGTTATGATACATGCCCTTCGCAGTCAGAAGAGAATTGGTGGAAATTGCTTCCCGTCAGACTCATTGGAGAGGCCTATGTTCAGCAGTGGAAAACTAAGATATGCCTGGTAAGTTATAGTTGCTATAGCCTATGAACATTATCACTAGAAGCATCAATTTATACCTTGCACAAATAAGATTAGTTACACAAACAATGCAATTCTGGTTTCTACTGACTGCTTATCATCAGGCAGGGTGGAGTCATTTTGGTAGGCTAATAAAAAAAATATATAATTGTAAACTATGCTTTTGAGCACAAAATTAACAGATGCTGAACATAATTTTATTGAACATCAAGTTTATTCATCTTGCTTTTTCTATTAAAATTGGAATAACTACAACTTTCTACAAAACAGACACTGCCTAAGCTACTAGAGTTCTGTCAAAGCATGGAACTCTTTATAAATGCAGTCTTCTTTATACACATGTTGTATTTCAATCTTTTGTAACTAAGATACTAACAGGTAGAACTTATTGATGTATAGTTTTTTAATGGTAACATTTTAATAGATTTATAGTGTAAAAATATTATAATTTTACCTTACAGCTGCTTGGCGATATGTAAAGAAATGTACAGCCGCCAGATTAGATCCAAGTGCGGCTACTCTTTTATTTAAATACCTCTGGTTCTCTATTTCTTGTATTTCTTTCATGTCTATCCACCATGATTTAACCATTTCCACAGTCAAGTTTGGTAGTTTCGATAGAGCATTCAAAATATCTGGGTTCGGATTTTTCTCAACCAAAACGGATAGTTTGCTTTTCCATTCTCCTTCTCGTTTTATCCATGGTTTTCTCCAGTCTGCGTAAGGTTTGCCATGCACTGTTCGAACCTTTTCACCTTCTTCTTCGCGTTGATAAATGGACTTTTCACAGTAATTTCGGGCGATCATATAGATAGACCGATAAGTTTTACTTGATTTTAAACTTAGTGCCATGTTTATTTCTGTGATTCAAAGTATTTTCAAAGTACCTTAGTAAACCATTTTCAGGTCGTGTTTATTTTTGCGTTTTTTGACAAATGACAACTGTGAAGAGTGTGATTTTTTTTTTTTTTTTTTATTTGCCCAAAGGGCAGGCTATAGTCTTTCGACCATACTGCCTAGTCTTCCGTGTAGGATTTCTTAGTGAAGAGTGTGAAGTGTGAAGTGATTGATTTTTTTTTTATTTGCCCAAAGGGCAGTTTAGAGTCTCGACCATACTGCCTAGTCTTTCGTGTAGATGAAGTGATTGATATTTCTGACGTTTACGTTCGTTCAATAATCTTTGCTAGTGTTGCAAACGTTTTCTTTGTCATAAAACACAGTATTGGCAACTACCCTCACTTGGTCTTTAATTTCTTAGTTCACTGAAGTGTAGTGGTAGGTCGTTTATTCTTAGATTGATTGTAATTGTCGCAAATGGTAGTGCAAATTAACGTGAAAATACCTGTTTGTGTGTGTTCAGAATGCACCTGTGAAACTTTTTCTACAATGCTTAATAGTAGAAAGTGAAGCAGTTGTTAGTGTTGTGTATCAAAGTTCTGACAGTTTGGAACAAATTAAAAACTAAGTGAGAGCAGTTGCAGAACCCCGCATTTCAGGACATAGACGACGCCTGCTGGAGCGCTGGCTTTACTCCTGTGACCATGCTGTGTGCAATTCGATCGAACATCGGGTAAAGAATACGAAACCTCATATTAATATTAACATGATTAAACCCGTAAATTTAAGTATTATATTAATCCAATCTGAAAGAATTATGGCTGTGTCCCGGACTCTCAGATGAGTACACAGCCTTATTGCGAATAAGTCATTTGACATTATAAATTATCATAATTTTGTTCTGTACGGTAGTAGATCCACGCTGATTTCAGCATGAATGGGCCGGATCGTCCGGGGAAGTACTACCTTCTCATAGAAGATCGACTTAAGAGTAGTAGTAGAGTGAGAGCGTCGAAGGCCCAATTTCCCCCCTTTCCTCTTTCCTCATCTCCCTCATTCCCTTCCCCTAACCCCATTCCCAGCCGCCATAGTGGAGGCCACCATACCAGCAGTTTAAGACGATGTAGTGGCCGCCACTTCTGGATTCCACTGTCTGCTTACCATCAGGCGGAGTGGAGTCACTTTGGTAGGCTTTAATATAAAAAAAAAAAAAAAAAGACAAACTTTGAATAGTTTTGGTAGTTCATACCACTACTTTTATATGTGATCAAGTGTTCGGGTATTAGGTCCCCGTGAACATGTGAGTCAATGCAACATAATGTAAGGAATTCCGAAAAAAAAAAATCTTCACAAGAAAGTAGGTATCTAATGTTATAACTTCAGAAGAAAATATATTTATTTTCTTTCTTTCTAATATTAGGTACCTATAGATAGAACCAAGGACGATAAAAGGTCTATGGAGAGTTGATTGTTTTTCACCGATTGTTATAATCTAATCAAGAATTTCACCACATAATCTGCTGAATGACGTCTACTGTTGAACATAGGCCTTCCCCTCCTTTCCCAATTATTACCACCCTGGCCGGTCGTGAGCCGCCCTCATCTATTGGTTACCCGCCGCTATTATAATTTCGCAAGAATTTTAATATTGTCCATGAATCAAACTTTATTTCTGCTTGCACTAATTATGTTAGTAAATCTTCAGAATTATAGAATATAATATACAGGTCGTTTAAAGTGTAAAATAACTATAAAAATAGAAGTACAAAATAGATTTTGTGTTACATTATGTTATTTCTATAGCAAGTTAAATTTATTCTTTTCATTTTCTTATTTAATAAAAATAACAACAAGTTTATTAATGGCCAGTAGCTTATAATATATTTCTTGTTCATATTTCATCGAGTCACTTTTTATTTTTCTCTGCGGATAAATTTAATTATGCCGTCGTCGTCACGTCTTGAACATAAAAGCTTAGTGTTTTTGTTTTTTGTCCCGAATGAGAAGTATTTGTGCTTTTAATAACATTATTATATAAAAGATTGTTAAATTTATACCGTCCTTAATCTTGGTTAAAATAAAATTAGAAGATGTCAGTACCTACGTAGGTACTTACCTAACGCCGCCCGTGGGGTCTCGTCGTCGTTTGCAAAATATTTTTATTTAAGTAAATATGCTTCTTAATTTTACATTAAGAATACCTATCTAAAGATACTGTCGAAATCGATATTGTTAGTAACATTATTAGAACATTATTAAAACAATATAAAACACTGACTGTTGGCCGTAACTCAGATTATCGGTTATCGCATTCAATTTTATTTCCGCTACATACAAATTTACATGATTTGTCTTCTACATTGTCAATTTTTCATGCAAACTTTGATCCCTTATTTCAACCCTTTCAACAATTTTTTTCCGATTTTATATAGTATACCTACTTAAGTGGCAGCTATACTTTCTGCTAGATTTTTACCCTTTTTTATTATAAACCTACACTGTCCCACTGCTGAGTAAAGGTCTCCCCCATGTTTTCCACAACTCTCTGTTTAATGACAACGATGTCTAGCTCTTGTCGTAGGTATCCAGATTATCCCGCCAACGCTTACTACAGCGATAATGCCCGTCTTCGGGCACACATTCGGTCGCAAACTTCGTCCATTTGGCGGGATGAATTCTGCAATTGTGTCCGGCCTACTCCTATATCAATTTGCTGATTTGAAACGTACAACAGTGACATCTGTTTGCAATGGTATGTGGTCTGTAACCTTCACTCTTAATAAACTGCGTTCTATGTAGGTACCTTTGGCACACCTTGAGCTTGAACTTTTGTGCCTCGGTCAGAGACCAAGTCAGCTCCGCAGGTAATCTGCCAGCCTGCTTTGTAGGTATAAAGCCCTATTTTTATGTGCACCTACAATGGATAATGTTAATCTTAGTGTTCAGCTAATAACACTTAGTAGATTAGATTTTAATCGAATCCAGAAGATGTTTAGTCGGAGTTAGGTCGGTGCAGCTAAGTAAGCCTGTGTGACAGTGTCAGTAATGGAGAGAGACAACTCTCTCGTTAATCTTTATTTAAAGCTGTGTTTCCACTAATGTTACTTTATATTTATTTTAAAATCTTAGTTAAATATGACTTATTTTAGCGATAGAAAAGTAGGTAAGTAGGTTATTCGATCAATACCTACAATGAAATGTTATGCATAAAATACTTTACAGTACCTAGTAGAATATTATACTAAACCTAATAAAAAGCTTCAAAAGATGCTAGAAAATTAATGCTTGATTAATATAATACCTACTTACGTCTTATTCTTGATTTTGTGTGAAATTAAGATTGGCGCTTACCGAGTGTAGCACAAAGTCAAAATATTGCTGTTGACTAATTTTAATTTTCTTTAAGAATATTTTGACATTGAATTTCAAGTTCTTACATTTAACGAAAGGATGCGAGCTTCATGCAAGGAACGCCATTAAGTATACAACTTGCACCAATTTATTGAAATTTTATAACCAAATTTATGCGTAGGCAAACCAAACCACACGTAACGTTTCAAGACGCTATTAGCTTTTTTATAACTTCACGAAAATTAAAATTACTTCAGCCCTAAGAGCACATTTTTGGCAGAACGGTACGTACAGCTATCAGGTGTGGAAGTAACAATCTAACTTTACCGCGTTAATTCTTGCACGAGACTTCGGATCGGAGTCGCACGTTAGTTCTAGCTTTACTTCAACCAGTTCTGTCAAAGATTGGACGCCATGTGCGCCATTAATGTGGATGTTAATGCGACGTTACCCGGTAATAAGACGGGAAACCCGAGCAAAATGTTAGATATCTTAATTCATTTTGCGCCTCGCGGAATAACTGCAACGTTCTGATTGAATTTTTATTTGTTAGACTTTGTTTTCATTTCATAAAGTGAGATAGGAATTCTAGAAAGTAGAACAAAATTAGATAGACATGTGTGTAGTCAAGATTATGCATAGAAATGATTACTCAATCGCCTGAAATGTTGGAAAATAACATACAAAATATCCGAAATAAAGATTAAGATTAAGCTACAATTTATTACCTACTTACATACTCAAGAATGTTTCGTTTTAAAGAAATAATTACTTATTGTCTTTTCATATTCTCTCATTTGATTTCGCACCATTTCAAGAAAATAATAAAGTAGGTAATTATTTTCTTATTTATATTTTGTAAATATATTTCTCTAAGATTTATGGTCTGTTGTGTTTTATTAAATAAAATCAGATGAAAAATCTAATGAAATAAGTATTAATATTAATAAGTGCTTGTAAAAAATGTAAATACATTTTGTAAAATTAAACAATATATATTAGGATAGGATTGGTCGAAAACCTATAGAAAACTCTAAAAAAGTCTACTAGAATTTTGCAGAACTTATGGCTCATCAGATTACATCTCAATTATTTCGTCACAAAGCACATAGTATAAATATCTACACTGTTGTTAAGTAATTCAATTACTCTTACAAGTAGGTATTATATCATACTATGTTGAATCAAATAATATATCTTTATCATTGATTCGTTAAACAGAAATTGGTTAACAAAAATGTTGTTTTTCGATGATCATTGTCAGTCGTATCACGTCGCTGTGCTTTTTGCGAATCAGGACGGCAAACATTTAAATTGTTCGCCAAATTACTAGACTTTTGGACGTTTCGCTGTACAGCTACAATATCGAATAACTATTTTGTTGTCGAATATATTTCAATGTATATATGCCATTAATTGCTTGTTTACTTTGGGGAACTTGAACAGTCGTTAGTTCATTTATTTTTGGTCGAGCTGTTGTTTCACTTTTGGTGAATAAAACGATTGGACAGTTTTGTAGGTATACCTAAAAATAAACTAAAAACTGTAGTCCATTGGTGAACGTACCAGGATTAGCTGCGATCTGGTCGTCACGGCTTAGAATTTTATATGCATGTCGATATAAAATGCCAACTTGTAGACTCCACAACTACCTAAGTTGAAAGAACTCTATACCTAATTAATATTATAAGTAACTTGATATGTGTATTTATTATTTCAATCAATTTACAAATTCAGTCTTTCCGTCTCCGATGTTAGTGGTTAGAACGTTAAAGATCTCTGCTTTGTATAAACTATTTTTCTACTTTATATTACACAAATTTATCAAATAGCAGACACGCTCTAAAATTACGTACGCAATCTTCTTGGCTTTAATATAATCTACAGCCAGCACACATAATTTTCGTGATATGTTTATTAGGAAAATTTAATCAGTGTAACTTAGTAGCGGCTAATAGCACTGTCACGCTGTCGCATAAGAAATTGTACGCAGCTACAGAATACAGAAAAGTTATTTACATAACTGGATCACTTTGTGTTCGAATATTTCCGGGCCGTTTGTCCGCAAACGCATGGACATGATTAGGACAGTATTATTGTGTCTTTGGGAACATATTTCAGTTGAAATATTATTCAGAAAGTTGGGAGCATGCCAACGCCGGTCTTGATGTATCCCCGATCGCCATTACTACCGGTCTATTAATCATAATTCAATATGGCTGCCAATGAATGGCCATTTTTGAACATTAATAGGAACGTTAATGTTCAATAATAATGAGATAATATGAGGTTTCTGGTTACGCCAGATAGCTAAAATAAAATAACATAGGTATATAAAGGATAGAAGTACTTGCTCAAATATTTATTTGTTAAGTTTATATTGATTAATACTGCTTCGCTATGTGTGAAACCGACACGTATAGGTAGTAAAACTATAAAATCGCTACTATATTTTAATATTCAAATGTTTAAGGTCGAATATGTTTATAGTAGTAAATCATGTTTGTATAAGTGCGACTACACCGTCCTCTGCAAACGGGACCTCCGACAAACTTTGTGAGTAGCTATTATCCACATGTTGTAAATCACGAGCAAAAAGGGATAGCGATTTTTCACTTGGGCTACAATAGTTTTTATATTAATCTGAGTAAACATTGGAAATAAATATTATCCCTGATCCCATTGATCTTTCTTTATTGTTAAGCGCTCCGTCACTCGGTTTAGTCGTTTGGAAACCTACAGTTACACGATTTGTTTGTCTGTAGCGTTCTTTTTGCTTTATTAAGTAGCGACCTACCCCGGCTTCACACGGGAGCAGTGCTGATACTGCAATATACTACACAGAATATAAGCACGCGCCGCCGGCCGCGGCCTTTCCGGTCGGGTTCGCCGCAACCGTTATGTTCCGGTAATTTAAATCTGCAATATCTTCGAAAATATTCATTCAAATTACATACTGTAAAGACATATTGAACTATATTAAATGCACAATGTATTTAAGGTACCTAATTGGATAAGGATTAATCCTGTATTGCTTAAAATCGCTTCGTGAAAAAGCCATTATTTCTCGTAAAAACTAAAGGACAAAAAAATATTATTGTGGGTTATCCCTAAGAGATAGGCATATACCATCGCATACTTATTTGTAGACCTATTTATGGTGTACATTATTTTTATCTATCTCGTAGGGTTCAGCCAGTGTTTGCAATGTAAGTGCAAAATAATGTGTTTATTTACGACATCACATTAGAACTTCACGTATTTATAGGTACACATAAACCTTCTTTTCTTGAATCACTCTATCTATTAAAAAAACCACATCGAAAACCGTTGCGTAGTTTTAAAGATTTGATTGTTTTATACTACTCGTATGTAGATTACCTTCAAGGAGTGTTGGACGTAAGTTTTTTTTGGTACGGTAGTATTAATTGTACGTGTAGTTTAGAAAAAGTCGTACAGCTGTTTGAATGCCTGTGTGTGGATTCTATTTAATTAAATGGTTCTCGTGTTAGTTCATTTAAACGAAAGGTCTTCTTTTAATATGAATTTTGAATACTTTTATACCCTTCTCTGTTATTGTGGATACAAAGTCTCAAAGCTAAACAAACAGGATACGATGTTACGATATCCATAGAAGATTTCTATGACATGTCTTCAATTCTGCTTTAGTTATTACGTAAGACCTAATGTGAGTATGAGTCTAGTATCTATCAAGATAGACCGTTAAAAAAAATGACGCTAATTGCCCGGCACTATGTCTATAATGCGTATACCCAAACATAGTAAAACATCTTACAAGCAAAACTACATCCAACAACAAAATCACATATGATACCTACATACGTCACATCTCATCTAAGTAACACGACACTAATACTGCCCCGCGGGCTCACAAACTTTAAAATGAGCCATTTCAAAACAATATCTGACAGAGATTTCCCTAAGGCCGTAACTTCATATGTTGAGAGTATAACTTGTTGATACAAAAACTATGCGCCATGCGAATATGGCAGATGAAAATATTGTACGCTTTAAACTAGCGATGTGACAACGTGCTCGCGAATAGACTGGTTAAATTCATAGCATGTTTCAGAAAGGTGAATCATTCTGTATGCCGTGTCAGGAAATAAGACTTCTATTGTAGTGGTTTTACTAACATTTTATTCTTACGGTAGCAGATTCACGCTGGTTTTAGCATGAATGGGTCAGAACGAACGGGAAGTACTACCCTCTCATAGAAGATCAACGTAAGAGTTAGATACTATTGCGTTTCAGTTTCGTGCGGTGAGTAAAAGCGCTAGAGGCCTAAGTTCCCGTCCTTCCTCTTTCCATAACTCCCTGATTCTCTTCACCCACCCCATTTCCAGCCGCCATAGTGGAGGTCACCATACCAGCAGTTTGAGACAACGGCTTTTGAAAAGGTGGCCACCACTTCTAGATTCCACTGATATTATTAATTTGGCTACTTTTATAAAGCAGGTCTTCACACTCGCAGGAATCAAAAATTCGATATCCGATTCTTAACTGTTTTATCTAAAACCTATTTAGCACATATAGAAACTTGCGTGTATCTTTTAACTTTTGTACTAGAATACAATTTTTAAAATAATAATAATAATATATAATTATATAATAATAATAATATTTCAACAACTACACACAACGCCATCTAGACGCACAGTAAGCATAACATGCTTGTGTTATGGGTTCTAGAATGCGGATATACATACTTAAGTACTTTTATTTTGTGAATACATACATATTATACATAGAAACACCCAGACCAATGTAAATAGACATGTTCATGCACACACATATTTGCACTGAGCGAGAATCGAACCCGCGACCTCTGCGTGGCAGTCCATACACAGTACCACCGAACCACAGAACAGTCAAAACAATATATATCTTATAAATTTAATATTTATAAGATCCCATAAATAACGGGTACAGTATAATAATTTAACACATTTATCACATTATTAGTAAATTCAAATTGCTTGTAAGTTTAGTTTTAATAAGGTAAAAATTCCGATTGGAAGTGTGTCCGATGGAGTAGGTATTACACTGCACTTACAAGGGTTTGTTGTAAGCACCAAGTTTAGCACTGCACTTACAAGCGTAGCTCCTAAGTACCAAAGTTTATATGAAAACACATATTACGTAACAACACACTAACAACGTCCCCGTAGCAAGCAAGCTACAGCCAAATGCATTCCAGTGTTTTTTAAACAATTTTGAAGTTAGGCAAGCATACGATCTACCTGATGGTAAATAGTAGTAACCGTAACATATGGACATGGCATGCATATGCATAAGCATTACAAAAACAAAGAAAACAGCCAAGCTGTTGATCTTGTTAGAAGAAGGTTATGAGGGAGCAAAGCAAGAGGACCGAGCGAAGGGTTAATTGAGTTACCGGTATATCGTTTTAGTAGGACATGAACTATACGACAATATTGCTACGTCGTGTCGTAGCTAGCACTACGCCGTAGCTGTCTACACTTCGTAGATGTTCATAGTGTAGCAATGATTCTTTTCGCTAAAATTTTCTTTTAACCGACTTAAAAAAAAGGAGTGAATCCATTCGACCTGTATCATGTATGTAATATTGTTACAATTGTGTAATTTTTAATTATGCTGTTCTGTATATGGCCTTCTAAATAAGTGGACGAAATATTGAAAATGTTTTTATTGTAATAGTTCTACAACTACAGTTAGAAACTGAAGAAGTCTGAAATAGTTGGTTAAATAAAACACACACATATTTGTTTAGGAAGTGAAGTGCCGCAAGTTTTAGAAATCAACTACTAAAAAATTCAAAATAGAATATTTTTGTATTTAACGTTAAATACGAAGATATTATGTAATCGCTTTATTAGATAGCCAGAGCACAAGCACATCTCGTCCCCGACATCTTATAGTTTATAGCATTTTTATAGTTGATACGTTGTATGTACTTATTGTCTCTGGAATAGACTTGTTTGCCAAACACTTGTAAAGTCTCTTCTTTACCCCAAGAACCATTCGACGCTTCGGGAACACTCGTCCCGAACATCTAACAGATGTTGTATGTGCTCGATAACTCATTGATACTTATTGTACTTAAATATTAGTCGCATATAAAGAAAAAGAAAGAAAGAAAAAGATTTATTTTTGTACACCAAACAGAACACACTTAAATTAACACAAAGGTAAAACTAAAAGTAATTAAAAACTAAAATCAAAAAAATAATGCAAAAATAATGCTCACTGGCAACACTACATTTTCCATTTTCTGTAGTAGGCATTTTAAATATTTTGTGATTTGTGGTAGTAATAGTAATAACAAAACAAAGCCAGTTTGTCAGTGAGCAGATTACAATTAAAATTTTGAATGAATATTATTTATCTAAAGTATGTAATGTGTGAAAGTGTGTCCCATTAATGCCAAAAATTTGGACATCGCTCAGTTACGTTGCGATTCTTATGATAAACCGCAACACTGATATTCTGCGATATCCGATTAGTGACGCCGGCGCCATAGTTGTGTCTGTCTTTCCTAAAATAATATTTAAGTAAAAGTTAGAAAATGGTTGCATACTATTTAATAACAAACGAAACAGAAAGTTTTCTTAAAAAAAAAGAGTCTTTTGCTTTAGAGAACAAGCTCTATATTTCGAGGGACATACAATGAACATACAATTACCAGAAACAAAAGGCACACAGTCTTGGAACAAAATGAAATAAATGTGGAATGCAAATATATTTGTCTTAGCTGGCAATCAACGACACTCGGCTGTAACGATAGAATCGGGGGGAGCAAAAATAATCAACAAGTTAAATAGTAATCAAATAGAATCAAGTGACAGATTAATTAGGCTTAAAATGGATAATATAATTGTTTATTAAAGCAGCCATCAAGGAATGAACATTGAGGGAAATTTCAGTAGCATTTCAAATTACGGGCACGTCCGTAACAGTTATTTTACAAATCATTTTTGTTGTTTTTATTGTAAATTGTAGTAGATACCAACCATCGATCATGTAAAAGATTCAATCTCTACAAATATTTTTCTCTTACATTTTACAACATGATTTACAGTCGTACTCGTTTATAGCAATTGCTATTTATTTAAAACACCAATTCCGCTTTTGTCCTGTGCAAGTCCTGTGTCAAGAGATATTTCATGATATATTATATTGACAATGTATTCTAACATAAATAAAAAATAAAATGAATGCTTCCTCAAATTTAATACATTCAGTAAGCCGTAATTGTTTTGAGAAATGTGGTTATAAATTATCAAAGAGGCTCATTCCAGTAATGTTAGATTCATTTATTCAGAGCTACTGTAATATATACGGACATATAAATGTTCAAGCAACACAAACATTTATGGTACTTATGTATTAAGATTCGATACGATTACTAATAAAATCGACAATAAAATTAATGTATTAATTACCCTTATATTAGTATCAACATAATATAGTATGACGATTTTCTATGGGCGTAGGCAGAGGCAAGGGCCAGGGTTACTTCTAGAGGAGCTCAACTATGTTATTTAATAAGTGGACTGTGTGCAGTGTGTGACTGTATGCTAAGTGTACATGAAAACTAGTTGCCAAGGTGACAAATAAATTTGGATAGCAATAAGTTATTTCTATGCGGACTATAACACCCTATGTTGGGTCCCTTGTAACAGGACTCGAGTAATTTATCCGGGCTACGTGATTTTCGATATTGTTAAAAACCCAATATCACTTTGGCGATTGAACCTCACTGGCTATCCGTACATACTTACTCGTAATAACATTAAATCACCAAGACAGACATTATATAAAAACTAATATATCTTATAAATAAAAGAAAATAAACATAATACTTTATATTTGTATCGCTGTCATAAAAGTCGGTTCGGAGTCTAAATGGCCCTTAATCATGGCCAGAGATTAGCACAGTATTACGATTTCTTAAGACTCAGCAGTAAACAGTTTTTATTGAGTCGTTTAAGAAAACTTGCAAATGTATTTCGATGTTCGAGGTTTTTAATTTTTCCGGTGACGCTCGTGTTAAAGAAATTAAACATGGAATTATTTTTCCGACTATGGCGAAGCCAAGCGGACGGTTATTAATTTGGCGGGCATGTATGTTCATCTGTTTTCTCGTATCTTCTAAGCTAGCCATCATAATTTGACAAATGAAGTATCGTTAGAAACCTTGATCATTCGCTGGTTATTTATGCTATGTTACGTCTCGTTAAACTCAATATGGCGATCTCTGGAGGACATTACGCAATTCATAAAAAAAAAATACCACATCAACCACACAACGCCACCTAGGCCCAAAGCACGGTAATACTATCTATACAGTATTGCACCGCGCGATACAGCCGCGCGTACGTAAACATGCGATAGGGCTGCCCACCTCCAGCACTTTAATTACATTTGCCTACTTTGTGTTTCCATTTAGTTTCGTGATTGTAATTTTTTTTTATATAAACAAATAAAATACTTTGTGAATTTAATAGGAAGTGTTCAATAAAAATGCGTGTTGTTTTTTTGATGGAAATTTATTTTTCTTGTATTATCCATACACACTATATAACTATTAATAATAATATAAAATATTTTTTAACAAAAAGAAAACCGACTTCAATCAGGAAGAAAACTAAAAAGTAAAAAATAAATTTACATAGCACAAAGTATTTCGTATTTTGATTTAATTAATCAGAAATAATTAAATAAGTATTTTATAATTTTGAAGTTAATTATATATTATATAATATATTAATAGCTTGTAATATGGGTTCTAGATTGCGGATAAACATACTTATATGCTTTTTTTATGTAAACACATATATTATACATAGAAACATATCATACATATTATGTATGTTAGAAATACATCGTGATGTTGCACGTTTTAGAGAGTACGTGCAAATCAATCATAATTATTCGTTCTGAATGAAATAGAATGTACAAACTAGTACTTACTACTAATAAGGTTTCTTTGAGAATATTTTCAATAAAACTTTCAGTGAGATCGTTCTCAATAGAATACAGATATTGATGCATTGTATGGGAGTGCCCGCGAAGAAACTGTCTACTTGATTATTTTGTCTTTGAACGATGCTATCACTAAATAAATAATAATAACATTGTTTATTTCTCAGGTTTATTTAATAACAAGCACTCAAAATATTTATTCTTTGTAAACGATTTTCTTTATCTAAAGATTTTGTAAAAAGGTCAATCTTAGAAAGATTTTAGTTATATCAAACAGAGTATGTCATATTGAAAATTATTTTTTTTTGTATTCCTTTTTACCATCGAGCTACCTCCGTTTTTGACAGAAATAAATTTACTGTCAACTTTTAACTATAGTCCATTCCAACTCCAATTTCGTACAATGTAAACAATCCATCATTTTGCCATTGTCTATGGTTTCATGAATTTACTAGTGATGGGGACAAAGATAATAAAAATAAACTTAATGACATCAATACATTGTTAAATAGTAATTTTTTGTCCTTTTTCTTACATTTTTTAAATAATATTACGTTTACGTATACTCTATTTGCGTAATAGATTAATTCTATTTAATTTATTACTGCAAATATTTGTATTTATGTTAAATATGGTATTGTATTTTATTGTAACATGATTTATAAACATTAAGATAATAAGACAAACAATGTATACCTAATCTAATAAATAAATGTAATTTAAATTAAGCGTTGACCTCTAAATGCAACGATTTGACCACGGACTGAAATGGAATACTGAGATACTTTTGAATATTTTCCCGCCTTATGAAAATTTGTGAAATATGGACTAAATGGAATTTGTATGTATGTTACGATTTACTATATTACAATAAAACAAATGAACAGACCTGCGAGGGAAAACCCAAAATAAATGATGAATTACAAAATATTATATACCTATGTTAAGTAGGTATTCGTTAAACTTATTTCTTCTAATAAATTACAACATTGGTTTTCAAAGACAATAGGGAGTACAGAAAAAATTAAACTGTTAATCAATTTGAAGTCTTTATTCGACCGCAAAAAGTAATTCGTAATTTTATTAAATAATCTAGATTTGATTATAAATCATTAGTAAAAATAGTTGCAAAACGAAGTATATAGTGAACAGAATGTGTATAAATTCATGTGTCATTGGTTATGGAGTTTTTGATAGAAAAATATTGAAAAGACTGTTTGTTTACATTGTCCGAAAATGGATTTGGTCGTGACTATAAGTCCTAATATATGTCTAAAGAGAACATTCTTTAAAAAAAAATTAAAGTAGTTAGTCGTTATTGCGGTCGACTCTACATCGTGTATTTTTGTTGAAAGCGTAATGAAGACTTTTACAAGTATATTGTCCTCTCAAAGTTGAGTAGATACTTGATTCACCATATTACAAAGAAATGTCAAAGAGCTTTTTAAAATTTTGCTTTTACAGTTTAGAAGACTTTGATTAACATTTGATTGCAGTTATATTATTATAGGAAAATTTTTAAAAAAGTTATTGACTATTGCAGTAAAAGTTAGGTGTGAAGTGAATGCATATCATGATCATTATGAACTCGTAAGACATAACATTTTATTATGGTTCTTTTTACCACTCATACCTTGCATTGTCATGCTCACTAAAATGTCATGACTTGTGGTGTCGTATTGGCCGGGTCATCACCTTCCCTCTAATATGGCGAAGGTGATGATGGCTGGGCTGTGCGTCATGCTCGTGAACGGGTGCTACCTGGGATGACTGGTCAATCTTGGCATGGCATACATTTAATACTTAATTCAATATTACCTTGTAGTTCAATATGACTGGGAAATGCATTTACTATTTTTTAATTTTAATTAAAATTCGTAGTCAAATTACCATACTAGATAAAACTAAATAATTGAAACCCTCTATTTTCGTTTCTTTTCTTTTTTCAAAAATGTTATTAAATAATTAGTTGTTTTGTAATAATTACTTTGTATGGTTCTTTGGTTGCGTTGTTGATGTGTTAAAATTGTTAACTCATACAAAAAATTTTAATTATCTGGCGATTGAAAAGAGTGGCGTGAGTTTCTTGCCAGTTCTTCTCACAGCTCTACCTCGTCAGCGAACTGGCTGTAGGTTAATTAGCTGACTTCATGTAATTTGACTTTTCATAAGTATCATTCTGTGATCAAAATGAAATAAATACTTTGACTTTGACTTTGAAAAATTAACTATATATAGAAATAAAGTGGTCGACATAGCTCGCAGAGTTGCCTTACTAAAGTAGCGATAGGTAGCACACATGACTCGCAAACTTACCTAAATAAGGACAGAAAAGTTCTAAAGAGAAGATCACGGACCTGAAAACAAAGCACGGACCCTTACAAGGACCGGCGGACTGGTAAAAATGACCGGCAACCAACTATAATGATGACGGTTCAGTAATGGTCACAGTTTAGGTGACACACATTGTAACTGAACTGAAAATAATTATGTTAACTCCATAGCCATGCAAGATGATTTAACACCTCGCCTTAACTAAATATAGAAATTTTATAATAGAATTCGCAGCTAAATGGAATGTGTAAGCTATTTCTATTAAACTCAAGTGCAAAATAGAACAAAGAATTAATTATTCTAAAAGTGAGTTGAACATAAGTACTCGCCCGACGCTAGTGTCAATTTAATTTTCATTCGCGGGTTACGACCGCGACCCGAATTTGCTAAACATGCACTATGCAGTTATATCACCACTATAACGAGACCCGTTTGACTCAACAAAACGTTTCCATCTCACCCGAATTTACAAGAGAAATGGGACGCAGGGGGGTTCGATTTGAACTGGTGAATAATGGAAACAGAATTTGGTTGGCGCCAACACGGTTGCGATCGTTACGACAACTGCGCCATACAAAACTAAACAATAATGCTTTATAAATTATTTTCATGATTATTGTAGACAAACTTCATTTGTGCTCGCGTTTTCTTCAGTGAATACGACTATGTGAATGTGACATTGCAATTCTTATGCAATATTAAGCTAGATCCGCGAGTGCTTTTGGATTATATCTCGCTGATAGAATTAGATTTAAGGCTTTGAGATGTTACTGCATCTTAGATACAAATACAGACTTCAGTACTACGAGTATAATTATAGAGGTGGATCAATATCAATAGGTTATTTTTAGTTTGCTAGTATTGTTAGTGGTTTTATAGTACGGCAACCACTTTTAACTATTTGATAACTAGGTAAAAAAATCTAAATCATTTTAAATTTTCTCATAAATATGAATTAGTATTAAATATCGTATTAAATGGTCGCATGACAGTTATATTTAGTATAAAACGCGTCGACCGTATGAGTAATTGTTTGTCAATTTGTCGCATGGCCAATGATTTCGCAATTAAGATAATTTATACTACATTTAACTGACACTATAGCGAACGAACTATTAATTAACTAACCGTTTATATTGTACTGACAGGTGACAATTTGATTTATCAAAAATAATAACGTAAATGATGACTTTTAATAATTTTGCCTCGTATGTCGGTTGAGAGTTTAAAGGCAAGTATCAATTGGATTATTAAAGTTATATCTTTTTTCAAGTGCTGATATATTATGAAGGAAAATATCTTAAAGAAAACTTAGACTTTAACAAAAATATTGCATGAAACATCTCGAGGGTCGAAGCGGCTTGGTCTATTAAAAGAAGCCCAACCATAAGATAAAGTATTAAAACGACTCCATAATTTTGGAGTTCATCCAAAGCGTATCTACATACAACTTTGTAAACAAAATTGGAAAAGATCTGCTTTTGTTTGGACTTATTTTATATTGTTATCTTTGTTATTTTTCCAATCGTACCAAGTCGGCTAAAACTTTGGAATTTCAACTATTATTTTAAAGCAAAAGTTTGTTAGTTTTGTCATAAGACTGCAAACTTACGACATCGTGTAGCTTGTTTATTTGTTTGTGTTTAACTGTTAATGCTAAGAGCTCATGGGACAAAAGAAAATGGAAATACTTATTTTACTTTTTATTTACATTTCTACGCTTTGTATATAAAACGCTACTAAAATCAGCCGCGGATGAGTCAAAATAGTTTAATAAATTCTGCTTTCAGGGATGACTCAGAGATCGTGCAACATTCAAGATATATTCTGCGATAATTGTGTACTTTGAAGAGGAGAATAAGAAAATTAATGTTTAGGTCGTCAACTCTTTTAAAAGAAAGGGTAAAAGATAGAGGAAACAGTGAGCAAGGCAGGCTCTTTGTACTCACCTAATGAAATTATACTAATACTATAAGAATTTAGTGTTAGTGTACTTTCTCTTAAAATGATTTATAGTCTTAGTTTTATTATTGTAAGTTTGTGGGCAGAGTCAGGCGGTATTCTTGTAAAGATAATCTCGTGAGTATCTATGACAAGCACTGTCATTTATTATTGTTAATTACTAATCCGCAAATGAGTAATAGCAGGGACGTGGCGTTTGCAATTGGCGAATTATTGCGATGATTTATGTGTTAAATTCCGGAGCCACTGTAAATCTGAATGATAATATTGTTCTCTATAAATTATTGTGTCGTGCCTCGATTGATTGCAGTACATTGTTCTAGATGCTCATGGTATTGTGTGAAGAGAGTTACTACAAGAAATTTTGTTTAGGTTTTCAATCTATACTAACTAGATTTTTATGGTTATGAGCAAAGATTTAATGTTTAGTCAAATTAGATTATATGCCACTCTGGCCTGCGTTTGACATAGTAATGAGCGCGACATCGACCGACTTATGTAGCAATCGTGCCGTACGAGGACACCTGGTCAGTATGTGTTTGTCTAAAAATCATGATATTTACGATAAGTCATCACGCTCCTGTGTGCAGTGCACTAAGCAGTGTGTACTAGAATGGTATGAGTATACGCCTGCGATTCGGTTATGATTAGAGCATGCAATATTGGAAGGTTCTCAATTCCGGAACTGAGTTCCAATACTGGAGATCTGGTTCCGGAATTGGTAATTTAAGTAGAAAAATAAAAAAATGTTTCAAATCAAAAAAGATCTATAATTAAATCAGTCTTTTAATCTTTAGTAACATATTAATTTGATCTTTATACAGTAAAATTAACAAGGCTATCAGAAAACACAATAATTAAACATTTATAAAATGAATAAAAGACTGGAATATACGTAATACGGTAATAGATACACGCTGGTTTCGGCGTGAACGGGTCTGATCGACCGGGGAAGTACTACCTCTCATAGAAGATCGGCGTAAGAGTTGTACTATCCTTACTACTGCGTTTCGTTCGATGAGTGAGAGCGCCGGAGCGGAGGCCCAATTTCCTCCTTTCCTCTTACCTCACCCCCCTGATTCCCTTCCCCTACTCCATTAATTCCCAGCCGCCATAGTGGAGGACACCATACCAACAGTTTGATGGTATGGTGGCCACTACTTCTGGATTCCAGTGACTGCTTACCATCAGGCGGGGTGGAGTCACTTTGGTGGGCCAATATAAAAAAAAAGTACGCTAAATAATTCCCTAAGTCTTAACATTTTTAATATGAAACTAGCTTTCCACGGCGCGGTTTCATTCGCGTCTTTGCTTACTGCTCTGCTCCCGTTGCCAGTAGCGTAATGGTAAAAATAATAATAAAATAAAAATGAAAAAGCCTTATATTTCTTACTTTACAAAGATATCAGTTTTATAGAAAATTTCAACTTAAAATGAAAACTAAAATTTAATTACATAATAAATATATATACTTTCTATGTATAATTAGCAAGAACCCGACGTTTCGAAGGTGAAAACCTCCTTTAGAGATTTCCAAATCTCTCTACTCTTTGCTGTCTCCATCCAATTTTTCTAGCTACTTTTATGATGTCATCTGCCCACCGGGCCGCAGGTCTACTTTTCTTCCTAACGCCTGATGGCTCTGCCCAAGATGTTGTTCTATGAGTCCATCGGTCGTCTGTCAGTCTGGCTATATGACCAGCCCACCGCCATTTAAGCTTTTTGCACTAGCATAGAGCATCGGTAACTTTTGTTCTTTTCCTTATGTTTTTGTGATTAATTTTATCTATTTTTCTAACTTTCAATAGACTTCTCTCCATACCTCTTTGACATGATGTGATTTTTGACTGAGTTCAACTTGTGAGCTTCCATGTTTGGCTAGGGTTAGTCAAGGTAGTATACATGTATCCATAACTTTTTGTTTTATAACAATTGGCATGTCACACTTCATAATTTCTTTTGTGCTCCAAAATTTGTTTCATGCAATTGTTATTCTCCTGTCGATTTCTAATTTGTTTCTCTCTTTTTTAAAGGAAATTTGTTTGCCAAGATATACGTAGTTTTCGACGTATTCCAGTAGTATTCCGTATCGTAATGTTACATAGCCTTACTCCAGAAGTGGGCTATCAAACGCAATAAGATTTTTCTAATCCGACTGGTAGTGCCAGAGATTAGCGCATTCAAACAAACAAACAAACTCTTTCGCGTGCATGACTCATCATGACGATTTCATTTCGTAAAAAAAAAAAACATATTTTTCATGACTAGGTACATTACAAAGTGATCTAGTTAAAATAGTAAATTAATTACGTTTTAATGAAAGATTCACGACAAAATGCAAAAAATTACCGTTATAATTTGAATGGTAGTAAGTAACGCCTCTTAAACGATTTACTTGATCTCAATGTGTTGATTGTTGTGCTACCTATCTCATTCCATAATAAAAATATTAAGACTGGAAGGCGCTATTATGTTTACGTAAGAAAACATCAGTCTTTTATTCATTTTATTAATGTATAAATTATATAGTATTTAGAATCTACAGACGTTAGATTGGCTGCGTTGCGTTTAGAAAAGATAATAACGAAGGAAATTTTGTTGCGATATAAAAAAATATGTATTCCGGAATTGCGAGACTACTCCTCTTAATTCCGGAATTGAAAAATCTGAAAAATTGTTACGGAATTCCGGAATGCATGCCCTAGTTATGATCGATAACATTGCGAGTGCGACCCTTTACACTTACAGTAACCGCTTACATTTTAGCAAGTCGTGTGCATAATTGATAAAGTTTTTGGTTCAGCAATCCCTTAAATTAACGCTGATTACCCTCTAAAATTATCATTTAAATTGTGTTCTGAAAATAAAAACCATATACTATACTCGTCCAATGACGGACAAAACCCTTCCCCAGAGATAAGCCTGCTGAGCAAGTTTTCTTATTCAAAGTTTAAACGGGTATTTGTCAAATTTATATTTTGTTTTTAAACGATATAGGTACATACATAATATGTCATACAGAACTTATATGTGAGCTTTTTTTATGAAAGTAAACCTCAACAACACTACCTCAACAAAACAAATTGTCTAATGAGCCGTTCTAAATTAATGATAGTGCTCGCCACAAACTAAATAGCAGAAAAGCAAAGTAACAATTGATACCTTTACTGTGAGTGGGAAAATTACAAATTTAACCTGCAACCGAACATGCACTCGTAATTGTGCAGCCACCTTAACCCTCAACATTCTCAAATTTCCGGACCGTAGTGCATGTGGCGTGCGGTGTACGTTGGGTATGTTTAATTTTATCCCAAATGTGTCACGACGGTTGTCAGCACACGTAACACTGGCTTGTGTTGTGTGTGTACGGTGCTTGCGTTGCCACCACCCTGTGCCCAATCCCCACTCATCAGGACTGTAGTTAACAACTTTTAATTCTCTTCGTGAATTCCAAATTGAGTTTCTTTGTTAGTTTTGTACTTAGTTTTGTGTAATAAAGGCGCAGTAAACAATGTGAAGATGAGGAACTTTGATTATGGTTTGAATGACGAGGTATTTTGATGTAGCGGAAGGCGATTTATTTGTCATTTATATGTATACATTCCAGTAGCGAAGAGTCACTTTTCCGAGGAGGGAAGCCGGTGGGACTAAAATACTTTGAGTTTCGGAAGGCCAGTTAGACTTTGAGTAGACACTCAAGCAGTGATAGGTATAAGGTGGTCTGGGCATATTTTAAAAGGGAAGCCGGCAGGAATCGTGTTATATTACTTGATACATTCCTTATTATTTTGGAAAGTCCAATTTTAATCACGTCAAAGTGTTTGTGTAAAATATTTGTAACATTTCAAAAACTTAGCTCGGCACTATGCTATGATAGAATTTTTTATCATACACTGTAAGTTACTGGATTAAATGTAATATAATAATTATTTATGTGTGCTTAGAGATTAGACATAAAATCTGTGATTCAGCTGACCTATTTTACTTATAAGCTACCTTATAAAAAAGCTCTTTGTTAGTAAGTTAAAGGTACACAATAAAACGGTAAAATGTTATTGGATTGGTCTTGACAGATGTCACAGACGTGTTAGGTCATACGTGTCAAGCTGTTTACCATGTTGTTGATGTATAAAAATTGTAAACCTTTTTTTTTATATATTAGCCTACCAAAGTGACTCCACCCCGCCTGATGGTAGGCAGTCAGTGGAATCCAGAAGTGGTGGCCACCATACTAAAAGCCATCGTCTTAAACTGCTGCTATGGTGGCCTCCACTACGGCGGCTAGTAATGGGGTTAAGGAAAGGGAATGAGGGAGGTGAGAAAAGAGGAAAGGGGGAAAATTGGGCCTCCGGCGCTCTCACTCACCAAACAAAAAGCAGTAGTACGGATACTACTACTCTTACGTCGATCTTCTATGAGAGGGTAGTACTTCCCCGGAAGATCCGGCTCATTCATGCTGAAACCAGATTGGATCCACTACCGTATCAATAAGCTCTTTAAAATAAATAAATAATATAAGTTAATTAAACTTTCATGCAACGACAAACTTTAAATCTTTTACAAAATAAAAAATACTCGATGTAAGTAAATATAAACGCATTAAACCTAAAATAACCTTCAAACTTTTGCATCAAAACATACTTACTAAGTAAAATGTGTAACACAATACTCAAAACATACACGTACACAACAATCAGTAATACGCGTGATTGCACAAAATATAATATCCACTGAATTACTTTCGCATAAATTGACCCGTATAGATAATTAACTATGACCACGGGCTTGACTACGAAGAGTTGATGTCAACTGACAAAGGTAATTTGGCGAGACTCATCAGGCCGAATAAATCTAATTACGGCCTCGGCTTCGGCCTCATCCTCGTCCTCTTGTGATGTTATATTCAGGTGTAATAACGACTAATCCCACAATGTCCTGTGTCACTAATTACACGCTTTTGTCCGTCAGCTATGATTTTGGTGCACTGTCTTGCTTTATGTACTAGTATATTGCTTTTATATACATACTATATGTACCTATACGTAATATGTTATGTGGGATGTTATAATAAGGTTTATCGATTATTATAAATCTTTATTATAAATCTGCTGCTTCGGATTTGTTTTTGATCTCTGATGTAGAAGATGGTACTAGCTCATGCCTTGCCGTGCGCGCCGTAAGTATTGATTAGAGTAAGAGAGGCAACGGACAGCTGTGTTATCCACATATTATTATATACTAAATATTACCTTGTTGTGGTCACCAAGATATGTGTTAATTTAATCCAAGATATCCGATTAATCTAGTATTACCACGAATAAAAACAGAAATACGCAGTCGGAATAGTTACGCAATGGCTGTGCGCATCTTTAATGCCACAAGACGCTCGAGACTTACCTATAAATAAATTTTAGACACATGTGAAATGGAATGGAATGAAATGAAATGAAACGTAACGAAACGAAACGAAACGAAACGAAACGAAACGAAATATGTTTATTCATATAGGTTAATTAAATTAACACTTACGAACGTCAAAGTTTACAAAATGTCAGCAAACAATGTGTTCAGATGGCTTATGGCGTAAGATGTTTTTATTCAGTTGACAAATATCTAAATTATAAATTTTTAGGACATTATCACTCTATTGGTATTGGTATGAACGGGCTAGTTTCCGCAACTCCACGACTGTGCGCGTATTTTGCGTGTGGGTGGGCGGCGATCACTCGATCCATCCCAGCTTTATCATTATCACTCTATTATAATTATAATTATTCAAATGTTACAATTCTAATTGCAATATTTAAAGTTATTAATTTTAATGATCAATAATTCAGTATTTAGTACCTATTAATATTTGTATGCCATGAACCTGAGATGGCAAATGTGACATAACTTTTAAATATCTCACCATAGTATATCAGATTTTTACAAATAAAGAATTTGCATTTTGAATTTGACTTTGATCTATTTGAATAAGTAGCCCGCGACTTTGCAGTTGGTACAACAGTCAACAAAATAGTGTGTGTCACTCGGGAATAGTATTGTTCGTAAGGCAAGTGTGTTTGCATTGCAAACTTGGCAGCTTTATAGTATGAGTTGAGGTATTAATCCACGTTTACTCTTTGTCATCTGTATACAAATACCTATCTCACGTTTTACATATACAATTTAAGTAATAAATTAGTCATTTTATATTGCTAAGATTTAAGTTTTCTTACATAAATGAAAGAAAACTCAAACGTTAGCAAAATAAAATGACGTAATGTACGTATCTTTTTAATCCATAGGTATTTTTAATTTCACTTAGTGCTAACCGCGGCTGTGCTCGTTTCGATAAAAAGACAGCAACTATGAGTTATTTACCACGATATGGGCGTATGGCCCGTAGCAAAAGGCACAGTCGTCTGTATTAAACTTAGGCCTACGATCTATCCACGTAACGTCAGTCAAGTATTGTTAGAGACTCACACTACATAGCTACTAGTTATATTATTCAAAGGCTTATTCAAACAAAACACTGTTTTTTTAAGAATCTTATCACAAGGTACTTAACAGTGACGAAACTATAAGTGAATTTTGTTTAAAAACTGCATTATTAAAATCTCCAAAAACTAATATTCTACTAATCCCCAGTTTAATACACAAGGGTATAATATATAATTCTGAACAAGACTAAAAAGCGCCAAGCTTAAAATGTAACAATAAATGCCCTTGTACCTAATTAATTTGTGAACTTTATTTGCATTTAGCGCTGTGACACTTGGAAGCCCTCCCTGAATGTCCTCAGACAATAATAAAATTAAAATGTCGCCATTGAACGCTGGAAATGTCTTGCTGCTTGAGATCTTGTGAACGAAGGAGATTTCCATCAAGACAGGGTTGGCCTTAGGGCGAAGGCTAGACTGCTACTGCAGCAAATGTTCATTGCAATGTTTATGGGCATTAAAGTATTACAATAGAACCCTTTTTCGTGACGTTATCGTGTATAACAAGAGTATTTCCGCCATTACACGCATTATCAGTTTTGCTAAATGTTAGTAGCCATATAATTTTCAGCTTTGTATGCTATCTTACGTTCGGCCTCATCCTCCTCCTCCTCTCCCTCCTGGGCATATAGATCATAATTTTAGTGAGAAATACATAGTTCCCAGAGAGACAATAAAAAAATAACAAGTTTTAAATGTAAAGGACCATAATGTTTGGATTGAAACAATGAACTATTTACAGGACTATTTTGTTTGGAAACGCCTAAATAACAGTATGTTTGCCACAAAATAGAGTAAATAAACAGTAGGCAATGTCCGTGTTTATTTGTGTACCGCAACAACCCAGTGTGATATAAAAACGACGCATGCATTTAATGTAATTAACTGTTTGTAAGTTGTTGCGTATTCCGCGCTCACCGCTTTCTTGTGGTTTTAAACAATTATTGTTCATTAGGATGCACACACAGCGAGCCTTTTGTAATGCAAATCCATTGTTTTTGTGCACCGTACTTCTATACTTTTATGTGAATGTATGTTGAATGTGCACGGAATATAATTTAGACTGGGTATATATAGTGCTCCCTCTCAAATGAAAAGCAATTTCATAAGTGGAATACATACAAAGTTCGTCTTAACTTTATATAAAATTCAATATTTTGTAGCTCGGGCGCGGTCCGAATGAACTCAAACAGTCTTGACTCGGCGAATTTAAAGAAATCCACCATAAAAATAGTAAACACAATTTTTGGTTGTGAAAAGATAAATCTCGGTCTTGCAAACATGGTTGTATCTCGAGGGGCGGCATCCCGCGCAACTTTGATTTGATTCTTGGAATTTGGCGCGGCATATAGAAAATATTGCAAATTTAGTTTGTGCTAGCAGTGGTGCCGCGTGCCACTGCCGCCACAGTTAATGTAGTGTTGGCGCCTGAGGCACATCTCTCAGTAATCTGATTCAATATTCGAATGCCGACTGTTTAGTTTTTTGTTTCTGTCCATTTCTTTAGTCAAGTATGTAATACGTATTCATATTTCAGCCAAAAAGTTTCATATAATATGAAAGCAACCAGTTTTGAACTTTGACCGCGATGAAGACAGAATTATTTTGTCATGCGTTTTTTTCATGGGAGGTGCGAATAATTAAAAATTGTGTATATATATATGGGGGCCTTGTTATTAATAGTTAACTATAATAAAAATAATTATTTTTACATGTAGGTGTATACAAAACAAGTTAATCAATTATCTGATTGTCCTATTGTCTGTTTCATTGTCGTAATATCTCATAATCACTAATTACAAGATATTATCTTTCCAAAACATCAATATAAACCTTTTGTTCTAATAGTAATAATTTTATTAAATTATAATCTTTTGAGCGTGGAAGAATGATTTATAAAATATATTAAGGAAAATAACTGAGAAATTAATTAAAAACAAAACAAAGTTTATGAAACCGAGAATTTCGTACAAAGAAATATTTAACTAAATACTTGTGACAGACGCAATTCTTAAAACAATATACTCGTACTTAATTAAAGTAGGAGTTCTAATGACATAATGTAAGGAAGTTCTAATGACCATTATAACTTTAAAACTAGTTTTTGATACCACAATTATTTATTTTTCACTGATAGGCATATTGTCCACACTAGTTGCCCAATGGCCGCTTCAATCAATACTGCGGTCCATTGCTAAACAGAGGCCTTTTCCAATTTACGCAATAACATCCTTCGTCTAATAATACATAAGATTCACGTTATAATTTTTATTTAAAGTTAAAAGTGATCATTTTAGAATATAGATGAGTTAAGATCTTGTCCATTTAGTAATCGTAGTTTCTAGTTCTAGTAGCACGGTAGAATATCGGTGTAGCTTTTACACTAGGTGTACTGTAAGCTATAGGTGCTCGTATAGAGTATAACTCGATGAGTGGAACACTTGCTCTCTCGTGCAGCACTCGCGTCGTATTCCATGTGTTTTCACTCGTTCCCCACGAGAGTTTACACTGCTAGCTGTTAGGGTTACCACTACTGTTTTATAATATAGAGATGTGTTAACATTTTGAATTAAACATCTCGTCTAAACAAGTACTATTAAATAAATAATAATATTATTATTATTATTAATAATAATAATATTCTACCACGTTCACACAACGACCTCCGGCTTAGCAGTCAGGGTCACTAACCACTAGACCAACAGGCCAGTCAAAAATGTTAAAAATGTGTGTTATACTCTCGTTTAACATACATGTTTTAAGCGAGAGTGATTGAGCAGGTATCTTTGACTATCAAACCACTATTGCTCTTTTGTGAGGCATCAACTATGGTAATAAAAACATGACGACATCATTTATATCTGAAGCTGTATTAAGAAATGTCAGAATTATTAACAGTATCACAATTTAAACTGGTTTTGAACATTTCTACTTTATGCGACTCGAAGATGAAACCCGAAAGCTTGCTGGGAATGTCGTGTATATTCAAATTAGTATTATTGTACATTTTCCTGTACGGGAAAAGTTGAAATAGTAAATGCTTTGAACTTAATGTTCTCATTTCAAGTACGCCTTTGAAGTGTCTGCCAAATTCAGCAAAGGCCTGTAGCGAGGCGACCCTACGACAAGCAAGAATATGGCTCACAGCGCTTTCGTGGATTACCCTGCACTATCTGGTTATGTGGTTCAGATGACGTTTGGTTACATTACACTATAAGTATTTGGTATACTTATGTGCATATATTGTCATTCCTATTTTTCTATCTAGTCGATAAAATGCAGCGCACAAAACTAACGAATAAATTCACAGCAAATTCTGTTTTTTTAGTAATGGCATACCAGAAGTGAGTGGAATCATCACTTCAACCAGATTACTATTGAAGTACTTATCCAGCGGTCTTCTATCTTTACTAGTGCAATCAATTAACCTAACGATGGCGGTCAAACTAATATTTATTTACGAAACATTTACGACACTTTTATAGCATATTTCAAAACAAGTTTATAAATACATAATAAAATATAAAAAACACTATCCAAACACATGAGAAGGCGACAGGCGAACTTTTTTTGATACGTATAATTGGCCTATCCATTTTTACGTCTTCACTGAAAAACTTATGGTGAGACTCGAAAGGATAGAAAAACCTTTTCGACGAAAAATGCCTTATTTTATGTCATTAATTGGTTAAATTCGTGTTTCTGTGATTAAACGCATAACTTCACTCATAAGGTCACATGCTACAACTACCTAAGGTCACATGCTACAACTTTCTAAATGAAAACAGAACCTAAATATAGGATTCGCTTCTATTTATAGTAATCTCAATATAATTTATAACTTCGTATTTATTATTATTATTGATATAATTCATTCTACTTAAGATAATATTTGAACTATAAAGTTTGTAGGATATTTTGTACAGAGCTTTTTAGGTATAAAGTTGTCATAACGTATTCAGAGTTTTTACTCTACGAAGGACACACGCAAAATCTAAACTATTACATAAATCAGAAGAGTTTGTTTGTTTGAACGCGGTAATCTCTGGAACTACCAGTCGGATTAAAAAAAATCTTTTTGCATATGATAGTTCAGTTATCGAGGAAGGTTATAGGCTAACATCAACAATGTCTTGGCAAAAGTCTAAATTTAATAAGAAAAAGTGCAATCCGTCTGTTTTCGACTAATTTCGGGTGGTATGTTGATGAAATTGCATAATTTATGCATTAGATATTCGGAAGATTGTCTTTCGAATGAGAAAAGACAATCTTTCGAATATCTTATCGTGAATATTCCATAAAGGAATGATGACTTCTCAAATTGCAGCGTAATAATATAATAGGCATAATAATTATAATATGCATAGGTTATTGACTTATATAAATAATAATATTTATATAATCTGAATAAATTTAAGATATCGTTACTTAAGAATATGTTGAAAAAAGCTATTTATACGAGAAATGAACATTAAAATCTAAACCATAACAGCCCAGGGGAAATCAGATGGAAGGTTTGCGAAATGTTGACGAGCTATAGCGGGTACCACGACAACGTTATTCCGTCATACTTGTAGAGAGGAAAACGGTTTATTAGACGACTTTATTAGCCAGAATTTTATGTTCACAAATAATTATGTTTAGTTTGTTTACTGAAATACGTTGTCGAACCGTACTTCGGTTCTACTGATTGCTGCTGAGGCAGAAAAGACCAATAACCAGGAGACGCAACATGGGCAGGCCTCTTATAAGGTAGACATATATGAGCTGATAAAGGTGACAAGCGATGATCAGCAATCTCGGCTCACGACTTGCCAAAATGGCGATAGTTGGGGTAGGCCTATGTCCAGCAGCCGCTGATGTAGTATCAAGTTCCGGCGGCCTATCCGTTAAGGCGAAAGCAGGTGCACAGGGAGGTTTTAGTCAGTATTTCGGCCACCTACCATCTCAGGCCAGCGAGTCCGACATAGCCGCCTCGTTTCTCCGGACGAGGAGGTATGCGTAAATGCATTTCCCCTCTATAAAAAAAAAGCCTATTTCCAGCAGTGGACGTCTGTTTGCTAAAAAGATGAAATTAAACCCCACGACTCTATAATATAAATAGGTAATAACTTTAATAAGCTAATTTTTAAATTACCAGCCTATAACATTATAGATGAATAAAAAATAATTCAATAGTATAAACCATGCTTGTTAATCCCTCCGGACCATACTCATGAATAGAAATAATCGTGAATAAGGACGAACAACAATAGTCCACGTAGAAAAATATTTTCATTTCTCATCTGCTTGTATTCACAATCGAAGGCTATATTTTAATCTATTGTTGTGGAAAAAGCGTCCGTTTTATAAAAAAATATCATGGATAGTAGATAGGTAGGTACTCACGCGAGGAAAAGCCAGTATAATGCGGGATACTTGGTGTTTTTATGCTATTTATGTGGCAAACAAGCACGTGAAAACATCTACATTAATGTCAGTGCTGATTATGGGTATAATTTGTGTTCGTTAATTGTATATTTCTGAAGTTATCAAAACATAGCTAGGCTAACCGCAGTATAATATTATTTTCTATAGTTTCTTTCCGAGATCGATAGAACGCAGGTATGTTTCAGAGCTAGCAGCTTTGGTAGTCAGAAGTACGACGTTACTACGTCGTGCTATGTTTATTTTATTTTTATAGATCAATGGAATTTAGGTACCTATGTACATATATATATGTTTCTACGCTAAGAGTGTTGGATATTTGTCAGGTGAGAGCATCAATTTGAACACTTTATACACGGCGTTAATTTAAATAGGCGATGCGAACGAATAAGCGATTCGTGTCTATTTGATTTTACAAGTGCAGCAAGATGGATTCCTGCTTTGATAATCTTATTAAATGTTTTTACAGTTTTCTCATTTCTCGTCATTTTATATGTATAACCACCAGCAGGTTTTCCATTTATCTATTAAACTTTATAAATACAGGAACTTTACAAGCTGTGCCTCACCTTTTATTATGTTAATATTTTTGTAAAAAAATTTTAGTTGCAGCCAACAGACGGTAATGGAAAAATTATACAATCGATGTTATGAACGATGTAAAAGCACGAACTGTGATCTATTAATCTTACTAAAATTGTTAAAAAAAGAAGTTTTCTTTAAAAGGCCGCTATTACACTATCATAGAAATATGATCATAGATGTGTGAGTCATTTTTAAATAAAGAACATATGACGGTATAATATCTACATGTGATTCATATTGTCTATAATCATAGTTATGGAATTCTTTTGACAGCTAGCGTACAAATAGAATCATACTCAATATACTAGCACAGTCTGTATGTAAATACAATGTGCTAGTGTATTGCTATGATCCTACTTGTACGCTAGCTGTCAATAAGGATCCTTTATCTAGACTGTGATACTAGCGTAAATGTAGCACCCATAGCAACGGAAAACACGGCTTGATGGTATATGACGTTTATATGATAAATAGGTGTAGTATGTAAAAATGGAGAACATCATCATATAACTATGATCATAGTATATATTAGTTATATATTTGACAGATATGAAATCAAATTTATATGATTTAAATATGATAATGTAATACCGGCCTAAGTCTCGAAACAACACATAAAAGCAATCAGGATATTATATACTTACATATGCTGTTTGTCGGTTTGGTGATCAATTCTATTCATTTACAAATTTATATTATTTCCAGCTAATAGTCGCAATAAGCCCCATATGTTTAAATCTACACAAATTGGTGTAAAGTGAGTGGCGTAGAGATTTAAATTGAAACTAGATTGGTGGGCAGATGCGGCAATTCATTGGTCACTCAGTCCGAATGGTGCTCGATAGATGCATATCACTTATCCGGGGTAACGAACTCTATTTAAAGCTAATACGATAGGTAGTATGCTAAGTCCTTGCAATGAAGTGCAGTACAAAAAGGGTATAACTTCTTATCAACATAATATAGATATGTGATTTGACCCTCTAAATAATTTATACTATTATATAAAGCAGAAGAGTTTGTTTGTTTGTTTGAACGCGCTAATCTCTAAAACTAGCAGTTGGATTTCAAAATTCTTTTTTAAATCCAACTGCTAGAAGCTACAACATTTTTGCGTATGATAGCTCAGATTTTAAGGAAGGTTATAGGCTATGTAACATCACGCTATATACGTCAGAAGCAGAGCAGTAGGCAAAGACGCAGGTGAAACTGCGCCGCGGTAAGCTAAATAGATAATATATTATCATCTTCATTTTAGCTGAACGTTCACTGCAAAAAGTATCCAGCAGTGAATGTCACTTCGGCTGAAATGCTTAAGATTCGTGGGCCCTTGTCCATCGTTCGTCGTTCCACATTTGTAGGAATTCACCCGGCGTTTACGACATAAAAATACTGAATTACAATTTTTTTTTTTTGCTGTATATAACATTAATACATACCACTAGAACCACTATACATGTTTATAAATAGCTTTAGAATATCCTAAAGTTTTTTTTGTAGTCAAACAATTGAACCCATCCCGGATATCTCTTGGAGCCAGTGTGAACACTCGGCTTTGGGCAAGGGTAGAGGCCAGTAAGCCAGCTTGTACAGTGTTTGTCTAATAATGTTAATTTGTACGGTTTGTTTTGTTGTTGCGTAATAAGCTTAGTTGCGTACTAATAAATAAGTAAGACAACTTTTGAATATAATCTCTAATATAATATTTGATCTTTATAACTGCAAAAGAAATGTATTTCTTATATTCAGTTTATAAAGCAATTTTGCTTTGCCATTATATTTGTATCATCATCAAGCAGTAAAGCTGCTACCTGTTACGTACAAGAAGAGATGGTATAATTCATTCTAGACCGAAAACTAGATGATTCCAAACGAAAAACCTGGTATTTTTATCCACAATATGTTATTGCTATCGTAAGTACGTAACTGAATAAATACCTTTCTGAATTAAAAGCATTCTGTGAACGAGTGCATTGTATGTCGGTGTACAAAAGACGGACACTAAATGTTTACGGAAGGACAATTGTATCCAGTCCGGGAGATAATTGTTCAGCGGCTGGAATGTGCCTCCACATGGGAATGTCCACGTGTCACCTCGACTCAGATATCTTGTGAAGATTTATGACAGAAGTATTAGATTGTTCTTGTTGTCAGATTAATAGGTACGGCAATTTAAAGCGCGCATTTAATTTCATATATACCTATACGCTATAATATTACCTGCGTTGATCCTACGTTTGAGATAAAGTAGAGACTTGATGTCGGACATAACATCATTTTTAAGATTTTTTGCTTTTTTCCTATAGGGGGATTTCTTTTTATCCTATAGTGTAGTGTGTAAAGGTAGATGGGACAGCAATTACTTGTCTCTACTTGTAACATAGTCTGCACTAATTTAACAAATTTAGCCATACATTAAACAAAGTAGGTATGAATTAACCATCGACGATCGAATTATTACTTTTATAGGCTTACGGCACAGTTCTATATCATAATATTTTTGTTCTGTACCTAATATAATAGTTATCAAATGTCGTATTACTTAAATCATAGTTCCTTTTTATAAAGATTTCCATCTAAAGATCGTTGCAATTAGTATTTAATATCGATATGCTCATCTTTCAGCTTGGTGGTATTTAAAGTTAACCTACTATAATTTACCTGTATAGTGGTTTGTGTTGTTCGCAGAGGCGTGCGCTCATCGCGCAAATCGGCAGGACTTGTGTTTTAGCTATGAAATATTCAAACGGTTTGCCGTGTGGTTTGCGTAGCGTTGCGGATTGCGGCCATTCGATTATCTACTTCACTCTGTTTGCATATGGATAACCCAAACCCCACATATTGGACCGTTACATTTATCAATTTTAGGGAATTATAATCGATACATAAAATCGTAAACATTTGCTGTAATCGTGTAACGTCATCCTCGTAGGTTGTAAATAACATTTAAATTATATCAATGAGAACATTGAACTTGAATGGTGTTATGTCACCTTCTTTTTTCTCGTGGATGTAGCAACGTTATCTGTGTTCAAATAGTCACTTTACTGTGAGTATTAGGCTGCTTATTTCAGACGACACGCGCCCGCTAAGCGCACGTCACGCACGCAGACTCAAATTATGTAAGTACATCAACCAGCGTCAGCTCCCTGCATCTTACAATTTGGTTAATATAATTTGAGTCTGCGCGCGTGGCGTGAGCTTAGCAGACGCCAGTCGTCTGAACGCAGCCTTAATCTGCCGGCTAAGCGGCTGCCTTTGGGAAGAGTCCTATAAACAGCAGTAAACGTCTTCATGCCGATGTGTGTTCTAATATAATGCAAGATTAAGCTATTTTGACCTTGACTTCAGCGCGATAAAATGATCACAGGTCCTGAAATGTTTCAATCACCTACAATAAACATTTTACAAATTCGACAAAAAGCTTACGTCCCGTTTAATATTAAGTGATTACCATTGCCTGTTCATGCTCGCAAAACCATGTATCATTCACAGATTACCGACGGAGCATATGCATAATTTATACACACCACATATTACTACGAGGGCTTTATGTGTGGCGACCCTTCCAATAAAATGAGGTAGCGGTGTGCAAATTAAGCTGTAGGTGGCCATTATAATAAGTACCGTCATAAGATTTTTTTAAATTTCTCTATTCATACATTATTTGATGAATATGGCAAGAGACTGGCTATCATATTTGTTACGATTTGAAAACATTCAAGTATTTTTCTTTTTCCTTGCGTTTATAATGTTAAGGTGCTCTCTGACCGTGAGCCTCATTCACCTGTAATGTAACGTTAATTATCCGAACATAACATTGGTCGGGGAGGCGAACCAAGGATTACAGTAACCAAACTGATGATACAATGCATAATATTTTAAATTTTGAATGTTACATTACAAGCAAATTCTCGCGCTGTCAAGGAGGCAGTTTGTAACGTAATGCTCAAAATCAAATCTAAAAATTTATTACAAAGAATGTTTGCGGTGAGGGAGCACCTTTAGAAATTTCGTCATTAATCCACTTTTTTAATATATATTGAAATCGTGATGATTTTGCAAGAAAATGGTGTAAATCCATAGATATTTTTTTTTGTCAGACTTTATTAAAAAAGTTATCAGAAAGATGACCGAAACATAAATATCTCTATTGCACAAGCAAGAAGGGAACCTGTTGAACCTTAGCACTATGTGTACCTAGATCACTTGGCTAGTTTCAAATATTCAAATATTCTCTTCTTCTTTGTCTCTTTGCCCATTATTTGGGGATATATCCTCACGTTCTCAACGTTAGTATGAAATCGACATCTCTGATATTTTAATGATGATTACTCAAATAAATAAGTTTCTAAAATATGGAAATACGATTTGTGTGTAGTATGTACGTCAAATAGAAATCAAAATTCATATTTTAAAAACTGTCCTGTGTAAAACAGGTTCTCCTACACTGCGGTCAAATAAAACAGAATTCTTTAAACAATTAAATTTATTTAAACAGAATAATAAAAGGCGAAAATAAATAACGTGAAAAAAAATAAAACGAAAATTGTTCAACTATCATCGGTACTTTCGATTACCAGTTCCGTGAATTTGAAGATTACCTGTAATCCGGAGTCAAATAGCATATCCTAGGGGCGTTATCTTCGATATTGAGGTGCCAATAAAATTAAAAGTTTCCCCAAAGCGCCTACTTACCTCGCCCCAACCGCCCTCAATGCCCCATTGGGAACAAGCTCGGGGATATTGTCCCCAATTTATTTATGAACATCGAATTTCGTTTGTTATCATTTTCGAGTGACACCAATTACTTGTTTTCGTTAAATAAATAAAAGAATGAGGCAATTATTTTATTATAATAGTTGGGTACTGAAATATTGTCAGTTGACAGATTTACATCGTACGAGAAAAATTACTTTTTTACATTGACAGAATTTATTGTTATACTTTACAGAATGAAATATGACTGCCGCAATACTGAGTCAAAGGCATGGCTGACTATCGCAATCTATTACCTTGGATGAGGAAGAAAGTTAGGTTGGTAAATCGATATTTATAATACCATATCTGCATTAGTATGGCAGTCTGTGAGGATTCAAATATTTCAGGATCCTTAGAGCCCTGAGTTAAGACATCGATGTCCTTATTCATATACTTAGTACGGCTAATACCTCTACCATGAGGTGAGCAGCTACCTTTTATGTTATAATTGTTATCAAAAGGACGCTCATCAAAGATAGCACACTTCTTTTTTACGATGAAGACAATGTATGTATATTGTCTGGTTTCCAAAGCCATTTTGTAAACCCATTTTACTGCTTGAAAGAGCCCTATGTATGTCTAGTAGACCTTTTTAGGTAGAAATCATGAAGATCAAATGGCAAGTTTAATCTTGAAACAAATATTTATAGATGACACATGTCTCGGATGGGAATTGAAGCCAAATGTAACGTATTGAAGTCATTAATAATTATAAAATATTTTTATGTAGATCTGTTACAATTTCGATCCAAGTTAATGTAATCTAAGTTTTTATTCTTTCGTGTGCAATCATTAATACAGTGTAAGAGTGTTCGTGCAAAAGAAACTGTCGGCATATCAGAACTCCAATTAACCTGATTACAGAACATTCCGCAGCTACGAAGCTTCCCAAGTTTTTGGCGAAATTAAAACTTTTCCAACACTGCTCACTTACCTAAACTTGTATACTCAAACACTTTATACGTGCATATGTATATATCGTCAGTAGAATATTAATCGGTAACGATATACTTAATGTTCATTTGTTAGAATATTTAGTTCAGATAGTAAGTAAGTACACATTGTTCAATTTTAATGTGAATGTCATCTGTAAAGTTTCTGCGTCGTGCATGATATTAATTGCCTATCAGACAGATTCAAAAAGACGTTTATCAAATCGTATCACATACTCACTTGATCATCATGAATCTTTTCAACGCGGGCCATAAAAAGCATCTCAAAAGCCTAATATCGTCATAATAGAATTAAAGATAGTGACTACCTCTCCTGGATTCATTTACATATTTACGACTGCCTCTGTGGTTCGGTGGTACTGTGTATAGACTACCACGCAGAGGTCGCGGGTTTGATTCCCGATTAGTGCAAATATTTGTGTACATGAACATGTCTATTTGCGTTGGTCTGGGTGTTTTTGTATAATATGTATGTATTTCTAAAAAAAAAAAGTATTTAAGTATGTATATCCGCATTCTAGAACCCATAACACAGGCATATAATATGCTTACTTTGGGTCTAGATGGCGTTGTGCGTAGTTGTTGAAATATTATTAGGTATATACAGAAACGCGTATGTGCTGCTTTGAATACTACGATACTATACTTTGAATAGTCCGATTTTCATTTATAAAAAAATGAACAACGAAGCAAATTGAAGATGTAATAAATACTTAATTAAATAAAAGTTTTCACTACGGATAATACATATTAATTATCTTAGTTCTGAGTTAAGCTCGCCTTTGTATATAAATTCTATTTATATATTTTCTTCTTATCTTTATGTGTGCAATAAATAATAAATAAATTATTTCGCAAATGTAAAACAAAACAAATGTACATTCAAATCGATTTAAAATTGGTTCAGTGTTGCCAGCTTGATTAAAATTGAACAGTGTTCATTATTGTTGTACGAAACCACCGTGTGTTTGCAATGATCACAAGATATTATTTATTTACGCTCGATTCATTGTGTTTAAACATGGACGTTATTTAATATACATTAACTACATGTTTTTTTAAACAATAGTAGGTAACTGTTTATTGTTTATCTGTGATTAGTGAATACCTATTGAAACAAAATAATAGCAGACAATGAGAATTAAAAGAGAATTGTACACTGGCGTAATCCTACACGTTATATAAATTACAAAATTGCCTGTGTATGTGTTAAAAAATAAGTAAAAACTTTATTTTTGTCATAAGTAGCTTAAATGTAAAAGTAAGTAGGTATTGTATTTTTTGAATACCGTGATAAATTATGCGGTAAAACAATGCTGTACTGTTTACAACTTTTAAACGACTAAAAGCCTGTATATTATTTATATATAAACTAGCGTATATTTTTAAAGAGCTACGTCATGTAGCAGATAAACAGACCATAAGAATGGTCTATGACGCTATGGTGCAATCTATTCTCAGCTTTTGTATTACGACATGGGGAGGTGTGTGTAAATCCAACATGATAATCCTTGAGAGAGCTCAGAGGATGATATTAAAAGTTAGTACATCTAAACCTCGATTGTTGCCTACTACCAAACTGTATGAAGAATGTCAAGTACTGAATGTACGACAACTATATATACTGTTAACCGTCCTTCACACACACTCAAACTTATCTCCAGTTAGAATACAACGCGTTGCCCACACTCGGAGAAACTATGCAATATGTGAGTCAACACCTACTAACACTACATTTGCACAAAGATTTAGCATGTTCCGAGGGTCTAAGTTGTTTAACAAAATAAATAAATTAATACCCATAGCAAACTGTTCAAAGGTAGAATGCAAAACTAAAGTACAAAAACTACTACTCAATCTAGATTATGCAAAAACAGAAAACTTTCTAAAGGTAGCAGCGTAACTCACACTCACACTCACATACACACCCACACACCCACGCACACCCACACACACCCACACACACCCACACACACAACACACACACAACACACACAAACACACACACTCGCGCGCACACACACACACACACACACACATATAGAGCATGCACACATAATTTCCTACTCATAAACTCAACACGTTGACTACAGTAACTTTAATATTGGGAGGCCTGGAGATTAAAATACAGGCCAAGGCTTAGTTTAGACTCCAGATCGCCCACAAATTACGAATTAACCCAAACTTTGTGTCAACCTAGATATTAAGACTAGTGTAATTTGTGGAGATAAATAAAACATATTATTATTATTATTATTATTATTTCAGACTTGTTTTAAGCAAAATAATTTTCATATTTTTACTCTGTATTGTCCACACTAACAAAATATAGGACACAACACAAACACAATCAGTCAATAGAATGATGGCGCCTGATGGAGGTCAAACCATCGTTCGTGTCCGTCCGTCAAAAACTGCATACTTAGGTCTATTGGTTGGAAGAGAACTTTGTCCAGTAGTGGACGTCTGATTTCATGATCAAGAAATCAAGAAGGTATCTTGTAATATTTGGTAACTTGTTGTTAATATTAATATTAAACTAGCTTTTCGCGACGTGTTTTCACCCGCGCGTAGAATATGGTTTATTATATCCATCGGGCATCAGACCGATTTTCGGGATAAAAAGTAGCCTATGTCCGTCTTCGAATCACCTACATACCAATTTTCACAGCACCGAATCTATCTACATACCAATTTTCACACGCACACGCACACGCACACGCACACACAAACTTTCGCATTTATAATATTAATAGAATAATAGGATTTTTCTAAACCTGACCTTAGTCATCATCGTTATATATGTAGAAAACGTTTGTATCAAAGTTTCTCTCGTTAGATTAAACTTTAATAAATACAAGAAGAACAATTCCTACGTTCTTCGACTATGAAGTTAATTTTTAATAAGGAGTCCTGGGCAAGTTAGTCTGAAACTAAATGAAAATTGTAATGATTAGGTATACAAAAATAAACTCTGCGACGTTATTAAAAATGTATAACATTCAAGATTAATTTTAGATCCGTTGGCATTCTTGTCATCTCGTTTTTATGTTCGACTTTGTCGAAAATTCTCTTGAAGCCGCGCTTGAATCGCAAAAAAATATTAGTGAAGTTAATATTAAAATGTATCGCAGTCTTTCGTAGACGTCAGCTCGATTTTTATAATGAAAAAACGGTGGAAATACCATCACAACTCATGTGATGATACCCCTCGGCTATAGAAAAATAACTAAATACTTACATTTAGAATTTACCAACAAGCTGTCCTCTGTTATGAGTATGACTAACGCCACTGCGGCGATCGCCATTCCGCCAAGCGCCTAACGTCTCATACATGGTAAAATACTCCAAATGTAATGTTTGACATATGGTTGGGTGAGGCTGTGGATTATACCTATCAGTAGACGTGTGTTGGCATCATTGATGACAGTGGGTAATAAGTAACTAGATTTTCTTTAATTTTCAATTTGATTATCAGATACAATGTAACGGATTAATATATATCTAAATAAATAACAGTAACGCAAAATACTCGAAATGCAAATTTGCCGAGTCTAGTGCTTACATACATTAAAATCATTTTGTCAATGTGTTTTTACACATAATACATAAATAAGTATGTTTATAGTGAAATCATCACAGCAAAGCCCTTACATAGTTAATTATTCATAGTGTTACCCTGTAATTTGGTGTTTTAAATTAAATACTTATTTAATGTAAGCCACTTTATTACCTACCTTAATTAACAATAATTATTGTGCGACTAAATAGAGGAGATACGACTTGTTCATGTCGTGATTATTTTATTTAGAGTAATAGTTTTGACTGGCCTGTTGGTCTAGTGGTTAGTGACCCTGACTGCTAAGCCGGAGGTCGTGGGTTCGATTTCCACCCATGACAAACCTTTGTGTGATGAGCATGATTGTTTGTTCTGTGTCTGGGTGTAATTTATCTATAATATGTATGTATATACAAAAAAAAAAAACTTATTAAGTAGTATATCAGTTGTTTAGTACCCATAACACAAGCAAATATAATTGCTTAATTTGGGGCTAGATGGCGCTGTGTGAATGCGGTAGAATATTACAGTATCCGTGATATTACGTTTCGTTCGGTGAGTGAGAGCACCGGAGGCCCCAATTTCCCCCATTTCCTTTTTTCTCACCTCCCTTAATCCCTTCACCTACCCCACTCCCTTCACAATAGGCAGCGACTTCGCAGAGTTCTGAGGCCACTGCAGAGATACTGAGTTGTCCATGAGCGACAGTTACCACTTACCATTACGTAGGCTGTTTGCTTGTCTGCCACTGTCGGCAATAAAAACAAAATCACTTGAAGGTTATTGTATTTACTTGATAACTTCTTCATATTCACCATTCCGCCAAAAGAGGTCCACGTAACGGGCTGGTATGATTTGTTTTATGTTTTTCTATAAACACCATACTTCATAATAGATGAAATATTAGTTTATAACATAATTTAAATATACAACAGCCTGGTACTTGCGTCGATTTAAGTAGTCTTGATGGATGACCGAAATGGTTCGTAGAGCTCTTTGTTTAGAATTAGACGTGTCGCGCATCATTTGATTGATAAGGCAATAGTATAAATGTTTAGTAAGTACTTGGTCGTGTTTTAGTAATGAGCTTGTTTCATTTTATAATTGAAGTATAACAATGCATATGTAGTTATTTTATTTAGGCGTTATTAAAATACTTTTTTAGAACTATTGCTTTATAAAGGTAGGTACCTAGGTAGGAGCTTTCTGCGCAACCCTCATGCAAACTGTGAAAACTGTATGAAAACCCGTTAGCGGAGAAACAAAAGAAAACAACCACTTTAATTTATTTCTTTAAGTACCTATCAATCTTGCTTTAAATTTCACGGATTAAAACTGCGAGTTAGTTTATTAGCGGCATTATATTTACCTTTCATTGACGCCAAAATAAAACTACAGTATAACTAATTTGTTTGGCGGGTAATGAGTAGAATGTGTGGCATTTTGCATAATTCGTAATTTCTGTGTCTTCCGGTTAAATTCCAGGACTTTCATCAGAGGTCCTTACAATTATATTTTCAGTGACGAAATATTACTCTTTCTTTCAAACAAAATTCGAAGGTGTGCATGACAAAAAAAGCAATATTGTGTCGAAATCATTGATCATTTTCTTTTGTATTTTCGGTCATGTTTCAGTAGTCAACGTTAAAAACATACCTAATGCTTTGGCGTGTGCTACACAAAAGAATTGGAACATAATACATTCATGAACATTGTACCTCCAAAATACAGAAAAAGAGCCATAAAAAACAGCTACGTAATCAAAACCTGAGGCTTGAATGGTAAAATTGTTAATACCGCTAAATCAGCTTTCTTTTCTCGAGTGGCCAGTTTATATAGAGCTGTCATAGTGCTAACGTTTACTTGTTTTTATATGAAATGTGTGAGGCGCAGTAGGTCAAGTGAGCGTGGTCCTTCAATATCAATTTATCTTGGCCGAACTTGCAACTCGAGGTAAGTGATGCTGAAAAATTAACCATTGACTCCGACCTGATGTTCCTACCACCTACAAATTGTGACGAAATACTTTGTAATAAATTATACGACACTTTCTATGTTGTATTTTCGCGTTAAAGATACAGAACTGCAAGTTATAGTAAATTTTAAAATTTTTCATAATCAGTGAAAATGTAATCAGTAATGAGTAGTAAGGTAATCAATGAAAAGTCGTTTATTAAGATTTGTATGTAACGTTTATATGTAAATCCAATGAAGCATTTGCTTGTATCTTACTACATTAAAGTCGAAGTAGATATGATAAACAGTTAAGTTTTTAAACTGTTAACAAATTTACAATTAAATTCAAAATTGTCAACTATAGTTTTGAATATTATGTTATAAGGATGCAACCTACAGTTTCGGTTGCATCTTCCAATATGACGTCGTCATCATTTGATTCGAAAGATGTTCACTGCTAGACATTGTCTCCATAGACTAGTTAAAATTCTTTTTAAAAGATATAAACCATTAAACCAACGCGTGATCATTGAATTGAACTGAAAGAAACTTGTGAAAAATGTATTTTTATTTTATTTGAAAACCGCGACAAACTTTTGCAAACTAAGTCGTTATGACGGTGTAAATATTAAAAGGGTTTGTCGGGACTTTTTGCAAAGTTCGCTAAAGTTGGGCACTTGAACGAGCCGAGTTGGGATTAAAGTTGAAAATTCAATACATTGCTGATTAGACACCTTTGTGATGAACCAAGTTGTCATAATGACGGGGTGACGATCAACCAATGAAAGTTACTGTCTTCAACTTTGAAACAAGGCACGCAAATGTTACAACACTGGAACAAACTTAAAACAAGGTACAAATTAGAATTTTGTTTGAAATAGATGTTTTTAATTATAACGTTACTTTATTGTTCTGACTTTATATTACCAGTTGAATTGATAAGGTACTTTTACTTACACGCTATTTTACTCTCTGCTAACAAAAGTAAAATAAGTCATAATGGCCCAATGGTGAAGGCACACAATGTTGATTTTTCAAATCATATGTACTTTCTTATTTTCTAAGTTTATTTGGACATTACTGACTTGACGGTGAAGGCAAACATCGTGAGGAAACCTGGACTTCAGAGGTAGTCTGAAATCGCCGAACCCCCTTGAGCAAGCGTGGCGATCAATGCTCACACCTTCTCTTTATGAGAAGAGGCCTTTCCCTGCAGTGGGATAATCATAGGCCGATATGATAATAAAATAATCTATTACTTACTTAAATATTTAGCTCAGTGCAAATATTTGTGTGTATGAACATGTCTATTTGCATTGGTCTGCGTGTTTCTATGTATATTATGTATGTATTTACAAAAAAAAGTATTTAAGTATGTATATCCGTATCTAGAACCCATAACAAAAGCTATATAATATGCTTACTTTGGGTCTAGATAACGTTGTGTGTAGTTGTTGTGATATAATTATTTTCTAGCTAACAATTGGAAATACACAGGCTTGTTATAAACTAGCAATACATAATTACTACAGTTATTAAAACGTAGGTATACTTACTTAAATAATAATTTATTAAATAACTACGAGTATTACAAGTAGAAAGTTTTAAGTCATTGTTATGACGTAGTTTACCCATAGCACCCGTCCAAAGAGCACCTGCGTGATGAGCACCTAGCCTGGTCTACGTTGAGCACTTATCAATATTTTTACTAAGGACAACACCTGCCAAGAATCATCCAAAATATATTTTTGGTGCTCAACGCGCAGGTGCTCTTCGGACGGGTGCTCTGGGTGGACTACGTCATTGTTGTGCTTTGCCTTATCACATCTAGGCATCGTTGTGATAGGTGAATACAACCATGCGACAAAAATACTACATACCGTAAAATATAATATAGGTACTGTCGCTACTAAAACTACTGGACATCTCAGACCTAAGAACATAAATGTCACAGAGCCGATAAGCGTGAGTGATAGATAGGCTTGATATGATAAGCTTCCATAAGCTATATTTAATTTTTTATGCAACTTTTATAGTAGCAAACAAATAAAGATAGTTCTATGGTAATTGTTTATTACAACGTTTACCCTAGGTAATGCATGAGGTATGTTAAATTTAAATTAAAGCACGCGTTGTACTTTTTCGTTATTTTTTTTGTCATTTTTATACATATACCTTAACTCCTAAAACTCAACTTCACTTACCCGTATACCATTGTACACATCGACTCAAAATTTACATTTGCCTAAAGCTTTCGCGTTGCATGATATAATTTAAATTATAAACGGCAATTCACGCGATCATGCATTAGGTATTTACATGCCCTATTTTGTTTAACGTTTCAATCAGGTTACACCAGCACAAGCTTGGTCACAAGCTGACTAGTAAGGCAATGATACAGCTCCATATGCGAAGTAGATCTTTCGAAATTAACATTTATAAAACACACTTGACAAAACTTGTCTTGCTTCGAAATTTGTGTCAATTTCACGTACATCTTTTTACGCAGAAGTAGTACTTTTACTTAGCTATTGAGGTAGTCAAATCCTGTAGGTCCTTGGAGTAATGTTAATTGTCTGTTAGGTACTGCGAATTACAGTAGCCAGTTGCCGTGTGCCAGCGTTTAGAAGTGTAAATAGTTTAGTAGTGTATGTTAGTATTGTGACTCGTTTAGATGTACTAAAGAACAAACAAGTATTAGATATGTGACTAAACTTAGTCTCTTTGAATAAAGTATCAGCTCGTTATTGTACATAGCAGGAGGAAGGCCCCATTTCATACATAGAAAACTTGGGCATTGATTACTGTGCTGGTTCAAAGCGCTTTGACAATTTCTGTAGTCTACTTCTCTTGACAAAATCAAAACTTTGTAGTCACGACTTCGCCGCTGAGATACCGCATTTTTTTGGCTGAGGAATTCTCAGTAATAGAATGTCCGCGAAATTTCAGAGAAACTACGAATAATTTATAATATAAGCAGTTATGTATTATTTTGTAGCTGTAGTCTTCAGTAGAGTAAAAGTGCTTGTCTAGCGTTTATGCTGTAATCTACGAACATGTGTCCTTGTGTCCTACTTTTACATATAAGCAACATTTTGAAGTGGCAATATATTTAGTAACAAATCACTAGCTCGAATACGAAGGCAGCATAAGTTTGACATAGGTAGGTAGCAACAGAAAGCACTTAGAGTATTTCCCCGGGCGCGCTGCCTCGTCACACCGCTCACCGGGAGCTGTCAGATTGACGCGAGAGGACGTATCGTGCTCGCTACTGATACATTTTCATCAATTTACATCTACATGACGCATGGTGCGGCTTTTAGATGTGTGTACTATAACATAGGTAGCAATATATATCACGCTATTTTCTCGAAAGAGATAGGCAGAGAGGCCTAATCCACCAAAAATGACTAATAGTATTTCTTAGAACGAGTTGAATGTCGCGAGGAGATACCATCCGCGGTTAGGGCTTTGCGGCAATTCGTACTCACTCAGATGACATCTTAGAATAGTTTAGTTGATAAAACATGAGACACATTTGAATAACAAATAATTTATAGACAGGAGAAGTAACAAGATACAGATAAACAGCAGTCTCATGACAGTCCAAATAAGCACCATTACAGCACAATGCCGAGCACAGCTGCACGGCGCTGGTTTTCAAATTGGCCTATTTGATGTAATACATCTGTATATGTACGGATGTATTAAATTAATTTAAAAATACCAAAGTTAACAATAGTTGTGCCATATACAAGAATAAATTATTATTAGAGTTAATATTAGGTTATTAGAGTTCTAACGTAAAATGTAAAAATGTAATCCACTTAGTATCAAATTTATATCGATTCAGTTATTGTTGAAGAAATAATACTTTGTTTTTTTATCTTCCTACAATTATGTGTTTCTTAGTGTCAAAGAATATTATTGTAGAAAGAAATCTTCCACCCACGCAGCTACTTACTGGCTGGTTAAAATATGAAGATTCTCTCTTTAATAGTTCACGCCCACGGTTCCGATGTAGGCGTAATCGTTCACTGTCTCTCCTAGAAGATATAGTTAATTAGCTAAGTCAGTAGGCGTAGTTATATCAAAAAGGCAATGGAGAAAAAGGATATAATTTCTGCTCTGTAATTTTCATTTTTCACTAACAAAAACATTGACTATATTATATACTTTTCTTTATGACAATTTTCTATTACTAGAGGATCCCATTGATATAAACCTAAACCTTCTTCGACGTTGATTGATAGTTGCGGGTGATCCGAATTTGCTTTGACCAGTGCATCGGGCTCTTTTTCTCGCTTTCTCGAGTTATCAAGTTCTTTATTATAAATAACAATACTATTTTTTCATTAATCTCATATTTAGTCGTTTAGAGAAGAACATCTTCTCTGAAGCAACAACGACAAAAACGATTAGACGAAATGGGTTATCTTGTGGCCTAGCGGTATGGCGTCAAATACTGGATAATTGCCAAAACTGGCCCACAATAATAAAATTAGGCCAAGATATCTTTTCATAGTGAACCAATGTGTTACATGTGTTTCAGTATATAGCGGGTATGTAAAAACCATAAGTTAAAAAGCCCGTGTTTTACCATTGACATTTTAAAATAGTAAAAGGCGTAATGAATTATGGCAGTACCTCTACCTCTAGTAAGAAGATTTATTATCATCAAGTTAGAACGGAAGTTGAATGTCCATTGCTGGACATAGACCTCTCCTAAGCGTATGGCAAGAAGGTTGTAATCTGAGAGCTACTGAAATTGGATTGCTCCTAGAACTTCTGTGTACTTCTATTCACCGAAGAAAATCATATTCTGTAATTTAATCCAAAAGTCCATTTCAGCTTTATGAAATACGGTATCCTAAAAACTCGGCCACCCAAGAATACTCGCAGCGGGTGTTCTGAATTTATATCCTGCATTTAATCACACGCTTATCCGCACCCATCTATTGCAGTATTTGTAATAATTCCACCTGTCCTGTGTTAAACAGGCGTACGCTGCTATATTGTATGATTTCGTGTGTTGAAAGCCCTATCTCCAATGATAAAGTAACGCCATTGCGTACCACCCCTGAAAAATTGCAGGCCCGGTATAACGATCGACATTTGTAACTAAATGTTGACCGGACAACCCTATGAATAATACTGAAGCAATTTAAATAGAAGTAGCAAAATATATAAAAATACATGATGATGTTATTTTTATGTTAGATGCGTACTCTTACTTCGTTATATGAGGTAAGAAAATAAGCTTCATGAAGTAAACTAGCTTTTGCCGCATCGTCTTGTAAGTAAAAAATTAATATCAAGCTTATAATAATAAATTATTTAAGTTTAAGTTTTACACAAGACGCTTGACATTAGTTGTAATACTATTGTTTAAAGCTATTTAAGTTTTTACGTTAGATATAGCAATCATTTTATTTTTAAAGTTATGCTTCGTGTCTGGCGAATAGGCACATAAGTTTTTCTTTCTTTCTTTTTTATATAATAATAATAAAAATATATAATAATATAGTAGTTTCAGTGAATGGACTTTTTGCTAAGAGCCTCGATCAACATCTTAAGAGGCTCGCGTTGGCTGGTTGGGTCAAGGGCCAGATACAGAAGGCGGTGTTGCTTGACACGGCCCGCATTGTGAGGAGGTTCCTATCTCTGGAGCCCTAACCGCCGGTAGCTTGGTCCCTGTACCCGATGCCGGTGGGTCTTCAATTTTTATATTTTTAAATGTATGTGTTTTTTTTGTATACTTATATTTAAAAATGTAATTTTGAGAATTAATTTAAATAAAGGAAATAATAATAATAATAAATAATTTATTTCGGTTCGCATAAACCCATAGATAAATACCTTACAGACTAACATACATAATATAAACTTAAAAACTACACTTCACATGCACTAAGTCACTGTGCGTTCGTGGCACTTGTCCGCGGAAGCGACGGAACACGTCACCTTGCGGCCAAAAGGTTTCCTCCAAGACGAGGTGCAGATAACACGTTGGTACTCGCACCACAAACGCCTTGCAATTGACGTTGCGACGCGACTCCAACGGCTGCACTCTCGGCCTGTACTTCATCTTTTGGCGCACGTACCTACTCTTCGATGTCCTCTGCCTTTGTGGTGTAGTGTAGACGAGAGATGTACAACGGGGTGTTCGGTGCGGCGGCACGCAGCTTCATGTTAGCATCCGCCGGTGCTGTACCGCAACAGTTCTTGGTGGTTCGCTGGCGGCGCTTCCTCTTCTGCACCGTCACAAAACCATCCTCGTCATATACATAAAGGTATAAGTTCTGTTAATATTAAAGATAAAAATCGCAAATGGTTGCACTAATGTACTTAGGACAGCAATTATTACTCTTAACATATTAAATATCTATCCCTAGTCGCTTTTTTCTAAACCCACAGACTGAAAAAATTGAGACTAATAAGTAACCTGCGGGCAGACCATGGTAGATATATTATTATAATCAATTTAATAATATATCTGCCAATAAATGTTCGTGTATATTAAAGAGCGGCAAAAGATCCTGAAAAACACCATCACTTAACTCAAAAGTTATGTCACTAAACTACTTTATTCAATTATTTTTGCATTTCGTCACTAGGAAATGCTAAAATAAACTGATATTAGGTACTTGTTACACAGCATGCTGCTAGTTTAATTAAATGAAGGAAACACGCGAACATTAAAATATAACATTCGTAGATGCATTCTGCCATTAGTAAACATAAACCGTATTCATCGCTACCATTTTCACCGCAACTGTAACATTTTAAAGCACATTTGTATGATAAAACATTAAAACATAGCACATTAACGAGACCGCATGAGGAATGACACGATCGACGACGTAACGAGGGCCGCATGTGGGCCGTGGGACGCTGCAGGCCGCCGGACGCGTAGGCCGCGCGGCCTGGTGCGGCAGTACGGTGTAAACAAAACACAAAATGTAACAGTTTTATTGGAGTACTAGCTTCCCGCAGCGCGGTTTCACTCGCGTCTTTGGTTACTGCTCAGCTCCCTTCGCCAGTAGCGTGATGTTACATAGCTTATAACCTTCCTCAAGAGCTGGACTATTATACGCAAAAAATAATTATTCAAATCCGACTGGTAGTTCCTGAGATTAGCGCGTTCAAAAGACAAACAAACTTTCACTTTATATAATAGTATAAATAAACTAGCAATACGACCCTATTTCGCATGTACGTTTATGCTTTTTACATGATTATAAATCGTTTAAACTCTTAGCTTTTTTTTTCTATAAATTGCAAGTATTTAGATACAAATGTTCCGGAAGAAATGTTCTGAACTATAGTGAAAGCCGTATCAAAATCCTTTATGTGGTTTAAAAGAAATTAGCCATGAAACAGACATGAAAAAGCGACTTTATTCTATTTTGGAGCGTAACCCACCGTACGGTTACCGCGATGATTAATTAACCGACTTGCTTGTAAACGTTACATACATTACATATATATTATTTATTGGTCACAATATTTCTGTTCGTGATAATGACTTTGTTTGTAATGTAATGGACCTTATTACTGGTTTTTATTGGCCGTAAATTATTCATCGATGAGTATTGTGTTTTTATAGCTTTTTGATGAAGTGTGAATGGTAATTTTGTGACGTTATAAAGAGTTTTGTGATGATAGTTTGATTTTTTTTTTATTAAGTTCTTTTATCAGTCCTTGTGTTGTATCCTATAATATCATCGTTTCGTTTTGAAAAGCATTGTAAACAAGAGATCCAACGTATATAAGATGTATCTGGTACTGCAGTCTTTTAGCAGCAACGCTTATTTCTTGCAGAATGCACAAAATTTGCAAGAGGTAAACACAGTTTTTCTAATACTATAATGTTATTTATCAAATTATAGACATGGTAGTCTAGTGCATCTCTTGTATTTCAAACGTAGGTGAGACTTCTTTGTGTAGTGTAACGAAGTACATCAGGACTTTCCCGGTTATCACGATATAGGAGTATGGTTAATTAGTTAGGTTATTTAGCTGACTTCATGTAATTTTGACTATTCATAAGCATCACACTTTATGATCAAAATGAAATAAATGCTTTCAGTTTGAGTTTGAGTATAACAATAATAATACCAGCCTGTAAAGTTTCCCACTGCGCCTATCCATTCGTCCGCCGGGCTAACAATACTAGACGTTTCTTTGAAACTGAACACATATAACTGCGTCAACATTTTTTGATTTTATAGCAATGATTTGCCAATAAGTTGTACAGAAGCGTACAAGTTAATTCTGGACGTTATTACACAACAGCCAGTGTGAGAGGCCTATTTACCAGTCAAACACGGTGTCTATTAGCTTTCGAGCTTCAGAGTTAGTTCTAATCGACATCTATTAGTGACGAGTGTGGTGCTAAGCGTCGAGCTCCGGTTAACTGCATGCTTTTTCAATTAGATGGAACGTATTATTATAGTTGCGAACATTTAAAGCCTTCAAATAATTCTCAGCAAATGTTTTATGAATTAAATACCTACGTTACTTTAATGTTCGAATGAAGTCTGACGCTGTGTTCTTCACAGGCTTGCAGGCTAGAATAATATAAACAATAATATATTATTAAATACGCTACGGTTATCTCTAGTCGTGGTTTAAATCAGAAAAGTTCTAAAGAGATTTTTCTATTTCTTAGTTTTTATTGCAATTCGTCATTATGAATCATTACAAGTACTTAGCACTGGTCATACGTAGTGCGAAGTCCAACAACGAAAGTCGTTACGAACTTCCAAAGCGTGTCACTATCGTAATTTTGACACTTGCATTGTGGTACTGTTTGCTCACCAACATTATTGCTTGTGACAAAGAGCCAAGCCGTATTGGGGCAAATTCCACCATGTTTGTTCGCCACGAGAGCTCTGGGAAATTAATCTATACCAGCGCCTATCGCATTCATCAGCAAATACTCGCAGAATCAAATTATTGATGTCGTGTTCAAGTACCAGTGACAATATTGACTGTAGCGTAATTTGTAATCATAAAATAGCTGTTTTAAAAAAGCTTTGTTAACTTGTAATTTTTAATACTGCTACCCGTGTGTATTTTTTCTTTAACTGCCTCTTACAACAGTCGTGAGATGAGGTGGCTTTTGACTCAAGAACACTCGCATATTACTATTTCCTTTACCTGTTACTACGATGTTTTTGTACCGTATATCGGTAACGTATAAAGTAATTATACTCGTAGAACAAAGTGTAAATGTGTTTTCTAAGTTTAGTATGAATTTTAAAACTTCTTTAGAGACACGTGGTTATTTTATTATTTTTTAGGTCAGATGGTCTAGATAAAAATAAATGACTTCTTGTAGTACGACCATTTCACAAACAATCGAATAAAAATTATACCTGCTGCTATATTAAATTAGTATCCATGTGAATGATGTGAAAGCAAATGAGCCGATCAAAATGAGCCGTAGTTTCAAGTTAAAGTGTTCGTAGGGTTTGGCAGAGAGTGTCACGAGTTGGCAGTTCTCCCACGGGAAGATTCATCCATCTTGACTGCCATTAGCCGTCGATTGGGAACTTAGACCAGTACTGCCATTTGTATACGTGGTTGACAGATTTTTATTGGGATTTTTCGCTTTTTTTGTACATGTGACGCAATGGTTAAGGTAATTAACTCGTTCAAGTATTACGTGGAGATGTCAGATAAGAATAGCATTTGTGACAGGGTTAAATTATTATGAGTCTGTATCTATATCGGGGCAAAGTCGGAGTCGGGTCGCTAGTAAATAAATACATTTTAAAATGAGGCTTTTTCCAATTTCCACCCACAATATCTCCAATTTCACACAAATAAATAGAATAATATTATTATTGTGGAAAAAAGCGATAGGTACTGTGTGTGATAAATTTTACAATTTAACACTTCTACTTTAATAAAATAATTTTAAACAAAAAGAAAACAGACTTCAACCGGAAAGGAAACTGAAAAGTAAAAAATAAATTTACGTAGCACAAAGTAATTCGTATTTTGGTTTAGTTAATCAGAAATAATAAAATAAGTATTTTATAAATTTGAAGTTGGTGCCAAGTAAAACAATAACTAGATACTTGTATTATCAATCTTAATTTGCTATTTTATTAAGGTTCTTATAATATTTAGTTATTGAGTATTTAGTAGTATTATACCAAACAAGATCAACTCCAAACCTTCACTAAATAGTAGTGCCTTAAAATACTTAATGAAAAACATAACAAATGCACTAGTCGTCAGTACGATTTTCAAAAGTTTCCCTCGATTTCTCTGGGATGCCATCATCAGATCCTGGTTTCCGTATCACCCTTGAGATATCTCCTTTACCAAAAAAAGAATCATCAAAATCGGTTCATAAACGACGGAGTTATCCGTGAACACACATAAAAGAATATATATATACGGTCGAATTGAGAAACGTCCTCCTTTTTTTGAAGTCGGTTAAAAACAATGTCAGGCAAGTGATGATATTATATAGAAGAGATTTTTTATTAGTGTTTCCGCTTTCAAGGCAGTGAAATAGTCTTAAAAAGTTAGCTATCAGCAAAGAGAATAATAATAAACGAATCAATTTATTAGTAGTTGAGCAGTAACAATAAAGTATCAGTACATATCGATACGACGATATGAATATTGTATTACGAATAAGCACAACACAAGTATTAAGAAAGAGGTTGTGGCTCGATACCGATGTCTTTGTTACTGTGAATTATATGGATTTTGTACCAAATAGTGGGGAAAGAGCGATTATTTATTACTGGTAGTAAATCAGAGGCTTATAATGTATCGGGGTGCTATTCATGGACTCGTGTGACTTGCTACGCCGGCACACCAAACCACGCCGCTCCGAGACCGCTAGAAACGGGGCTAAAATTTACGGCGCTATATTTTTTTACAACTACTTTACAAATGCTGCGGTTTTTCAATTTATAAGTTTCTGAAAAGAAAGTGACCCGCACAATTTGAAATTCAACAAAGAATTTAAATTGTGCGGTTCACTTTCTTTATTTGAAAGTTCAAGTGTTGTCGGTGTAGCATTCGCCACTGGTCGTTTTATATACTGTCTTCTTATTTGATCTCTTGTCAACTTCAAGATTTTATTTGTCTCGATTTACTAAGCTCAGCCTTAGTCTTTGCATACATACATTATACCCACTTTTCGGCATTTTTTATAACAGGGGGCGAGCCTGTTACGATTTAGCACAATTCCAGACTCCGGGCTAAGACTTTTTTCGACAGAAAACCTAATATCACTTTACCTGACCCGGGGATCGAACCCGAGATTTCTGCGTGGTAATCCGCACACAGTCTTAGTCTTAGACCTTAGTCTTTCTCTTCTTCTATTCCCTTCTAATTCCTTCTTGAAAGAAATTGCTAAATGATAAATCATATTCTTTTATCAGTCAAGTCAGTTCATATAGTTAGAAAAAGAACTACTTTTTCACTTTTCCCGTTATATTCGCGAACGCACATTTCTTTCGCAAAATTGATTTCGATTTGGATTTTACCTATGGGAATACTGATGTTCCGAGTCTTTGCGTCGCTATTTGAGATTCCACTTAAGTTCCTTTCCATGGATTTTTATTCGCATGTAATGGGACATTACGGTTAATTTAATGACTCTTTGTAGAGATAATAAGTTTCTGGGTGACTTTGACTGAAGATAAATTGTATTAGCTATTCTCGTACTAATGCAATAAAATAATATATTATATGACTTTAATATAAGCCTTTTAATAGAGTACATAGGTAAGTGAAAGCGAAGGTCAGTCCCAAATAAAATACGGTGCACCTTATGACAGATCATAAGGTGCTACAGATCGCTCATGAACTTTTGTAATGCCATGGGCTCAGCAAACTTTTGGGTTTTTGTTTGTATTTGCCAATAAAGATGTATGATACAATTTTCGCGATTTCTAAAATACGTATCAACTTTTGAGTTCATTTTTTATACAATTTTCAATCTTTTCATATTTAAAGAATACAAGGAAAAAATATTTCCTCTTTTTGCTAACAACCTATTTGCAAGAATAAAAATTGGTATAATGTTGAGTTAAATTTTACTGTAAAAATAAAAACATTTTTAAGTTTTTACAAAATATCTGCATCTGCTATTAGCTGTTCCATATTTTGTTCTACTAAAATCTAACAAAACCATTGGGGACATATTGTTCTTGTACAGTTGTGTGCCTTTATGTGCCTTCAAATTAAAAGTTATAAAACCATAGAGAGCGCCTATAGAGAGTTAATTAATTGTGTCAAATTAAGTTTAAGTGGGCTATATCGAGTTGCGGGCTTGAACTCTCGATTTCTACCTACGAAGGCAGTGGGTACTGGGTACCCGCGTACCGTAGAAGTGTTTCACAAATTAGATTACGCGTTCCAGTATTGTGGCTTAATTTCGCTCAGATTGCTGTAAAATGAACTTTCTGCAGATAAAACCTTTTTGTTCTCTGTTTCGGGTTTTAAAATTAAATTCTGTAGTGTTGATTGTTTTGTGTGCATTTTTTAATCTTTTATGTAAATGTGGATGTATATTTGTTTATAATTTGCGAGGATTTTGTTGTAACAATTAGATACTTAAGTACTTTCTAGATATAAAATAAAGTATATTCAATGATGTACCTACCTAATTGATCATGTGATTTCGGGTTCAGAATGTGGAATCACATGGCAATACGATATACACATATATTAGAGAAAATAACAAAATTATGTCATAAAATAAACTTATGTAATAACATCATCATTTAAAATAGTAGTAACAATTATATAAAAACACGTTTCACCCGCGTCTTTGGTTACTGCTTTGCTCCCGTCGCCAGTCGCGTCGTTGTACATAGTCTATACCCTTCCTCGAAAACCGTGCTATCATACGCTAAAAGTATTTTTCAAATCCGACTTTTAGTTCCAGAGATAGGTAAACGCGTTCAAACAAACAAACAATCTCTTCCACTTTATATAATAGTATAGATAAGTATGACTACATACAAATTTAACCCATAAAAAGTACAGTTTTATCCCATAGACAAGGATGCAATCTGCTAAAACAGTATTACCGGACTGCAGCTGGGCTCGCTATTTTATTACTCTAGTGGGTCAGTGTTGACCAACCTTTTCATAGTTCGTAGTTATGACGCCCAAGGGAATTGAAGGGTTGTTCTATTCCTGGGTACACTTGCCCCAAATACGCATTACATGGTCAAACATTAAAAGTACACTTTATAATGTGCACAGCTAAGAAGTAGGACAACTTACAATTAGTTCAAATGGCTGTCTTTGGGTCTCTAGTGATGAGTACCTACCTAGTACCTACCTAACTAAATATTCTAGATACTTAAGTAAACCAAAAAGTGAAAATTGGGGAAGATCTTCGTCCAGCAGTGGAAGTCTTAAATAGTAGACGACATCACTGTTTAACATCAGACGAGTTGGTGGTGTAACGCGAGCCTTGATAAAAAATCTTTGAGCTTTAAATCTTCGAGCCCACCACTTCTTTTATAGCAATTTGTACACAGTGTCATAGTGACAGATATTGTACTACTCAAGCATCATATGTGACATCATTTTCATAGCACAATAGTGTACCTATTCTGATATAAGCGTTAGACCGGCCTTCTTGACATAATCTCACTCAAACTTTCAATTACTTTTGTATACCAAAGCGACTAACAAGTCAAAATGCAGCTGCCTTTTGTTCCCCATTGTAATACAAACAAAGCAGGTTACTTATGCATTATAAATCTAAGCCAACCGCTTCGTAATAAGCCCGCATAATGTGGAGTTAATTACATTTAATCATGCGTGGCTTATGCCGCCTACAGGATAAGCTCCGCGAACCAAGTTTAACACTCTTACGAATCTGTTGTATACAAAATCAAAATGAATGATTTTGTGTTGAGACACGTCTTTGTGTAAACGATTTGAAACAATAATGGATCATCTGTTTAAAATTTTGTGAGTCATACAGTATTCACAGCTCTAAAATAAGACATGTGTAGCTTTGTTTTATTTCAAGAGTTGCTCTAAACCTTCAGAAATTTTACCGCTAAACTACCATAAAAGGTTACATTGCTCTCATCCGATTTTATTCAGACACCTGTCAGCCTATATCACAAAGTTTTCAAAACGCTGGGGAATCAAAGTTTAACACAGAGAAATCTCGATACTTACAAGAACATGTATTTTAAATTCGCTATCTCTGAGAGTATATTTCACCCGTCATATCTCGTAGAACCTATTAAACACACATCGCCAAGGCATCCGGACATGTTCTACTTGGAAGCCATCGACCTATTAGCACTAGAGACGGCTAGGAGCACTAGAGTTTTTTTTATTTTTACATACATATAAATTTTGAGGATTTAAAACGATTTTATTTTAGAATTTGCAAAAGATCAGATCTTTTATCATCGTCGTGATCACCTCGTGGGAGATATTTAGTACGCAATAACTTTGGAAGACCTTTTGTTTGGAGGTATCATCTAGTAATTAAGGATGAAGCAACAAAAGAATGAACGTTTTGGTATTATAAAAATACTGCACGGCAAGAAGGAAAAGGAGATTGACAGGAAGAAAAAACATTTATAACCGTATACCTACAGGTTGCGCATAAAATGCACATTGTATTTAATTCTTTAATATGAATAATGCCCCTTATATCCTTATTGATATGTATCCCCACTGCTAGGGATACTTAGAATTTTTATGACATTGTGACCTCAAACCTAAAAACCCGTAGGAGCAAAAGTTATTATAACACTCAGTATGTCCATTCTAGATCAAATAAATCATACTCTGTCCTACTTTAGTCGCATTACTTTTCGCTGCTACTTTTCGTTTTGAAGGCACACATTTTTATTCATAGTTTTACATTTGTTTTAGACACAAATCCGCAGCGCGTAGCTAGTGCAGTCACGTACAGATATTGCATTCAGTCTCGACGTCCACACTTGAAATACTTTGGACGTCAGCGGTTGCAAATGTACCTACCTACTACATATATGTATACTTTATTTAGTATAGTTTACATTACCCTATTTCTAATGTATATGTTTGTATTGTAATAACATAGTAGGTGCTGAAGGTATTAGTGTACAGAATGCTCGCAAAAACGGGACATTTCCTTTGATATAGGAAATAGAACATGCTTGAAAATACCTATTCTTTTAGAAGTTACCATCTAAAGTTTTGAGAAATTTTTAAGTAGATAAAAGATATTCAGTATTGTAATTAGTTACAAACAAACAAAAATAATTATTTCCTGTTATGAAATTATTTTATAAATCTGTAAAAATCTTATTATTCACAACGAATAGTTCATGCAAACAAACCGTTAAAGCAGTTATGTTGTAAATTTCAGTGTGTTTGTCGAGTGAACCATTACTCAGGCACTCGCGAATACGTCACAGACAAATACTAGAAAGCCTCTCATACGCCACAAGTGAACTCCGCCATGACAAACAGCTACTTATGTTAGTTATTGGCTTAGTTTCGAGTGGTCAACGCACTTGTATTAATGACGGTCAGTTACAGTCGAAAATTATAATGTTAGTGTTGAAAGTCGATCGTATTTTATTAAACTTTGAACGATATTATCACGATCGATATCGCTTCGTTGTGTTTTATTTGTTTCTGAGATGTTAAGAGGACAAAACCATATCCACAGTTTACGCTTACAACTTACTAGTACCTACCATCAGAAAAAAAAATAGAAAGAAAGAAAATCATTTATTACACAGACAAAAGTGTGACTTTTGTCTGTGTAATAGGAGACAGATACTCTTTCATACATGTTTGGGCCCAACATGTAAAAGTATTAAAGTTGTCTCAATTAATAACTATGTATTAACAAAGATTCTTTGAAAATTTAAAACTATTTGCCAATCTAAATTAAGAGTTATAAACATTTTTATTTACATTACCTAGGGTAAAGCTACCAACCGCTGTCAACATTTTTCGGCATTTAACTTTAGGTTTCCTATTATATTCTTCAGCTTTTATATGTAATTGTGATATTTTTAGACAATGCATTAATGTATTATTTTTATTTCACTTTAATTTTATATTATTTTCATAATTTACTATTGCTGTATTACAGATGTTTAATTATTACAAAAAGCGTTTCTGAAGATAGGGCGGGTACAAGGGCAGTTTACCTATACTGTTATTTCTGTCAACACAGATATACAATACAGGAACAGACTTACAACTTATCAATTGATGAGATAATCGAAGTCAGTTCATAATTTAATTAAATGGTTTTTTCCTAAAACCTGGAAAATGTGCTATGGTTAGCGATTAATTCGTTCTATTTTTATTTTTTATCTGAATTTAGCATATCTCGGTGATCAATATTTGTAATCGATACATCTGAATCATTCGCGTTGACCTTAATTTGCAGATTGTAAATTGAGCTGGTTTTTGGATATTTATTTATTTATTTATAACTTTATGCAAAAATTGTACAATGGTGGGCTTAATGCCAAAGGCAACCTTTGGGTGATGCAGAGATAAACGAAGTAGGTGCAAGTTAACTTCAAAGGGGTAATAACAGATAAATATGACTATAGGTAATAGTCATATTTATCTGTTATTACCCCTAATACTTATACAAAAATACATATTATACTTAATACACATATACATACAATACATACACACATACAAATATAAATATATATATAAATATATATATATATATATTATTTAGAAAAATATAATAATTTTTTTAAGTCATATTTCATTTCATTACATTTGGGCCCAAAAATCCCCGTCTCCTTTACACATTTCGGAGATCGTTTATTTGTTTGTCACCGAAGAAATGTAAAAAAAATTAAGTTTTGGTTCAAAACTATACCTATTTCTCCAAGCATTATTTGTTTAATATATACTCGTACGTACTAGCTTCCCGTAACGCGGTTTCACCCGCGTTTTTCTTTACTGCTCCGCTCCCGTCGCCATTAGTGTGATGTTATATAGCCTATGACCTTCCCAAGAACTGAGGCTATCAAACGCAAAAACAATTTATTCAAATACGACTGGTAATTCCAGAGGTTAGTGCGTTCAAACAAATAAACAAACTCTTCCTTCCTTTTCAACCTTCCTTCCAAATTAATGTGTAAATTGTTTGTGCGCTCCTTCTTTATACAAATTTTAACAAAGCCAAATCTTACGCTTCCGTGCGCGCAAAAATTGTTCTTTACATACCTATTGATATAGGTTAGGTACAGAGATACCGCAAACATTAAATTTCCAAGCTCTGTTGTAAAGAACTAATTTTAAAAATTCTAGTTATAGATTATAGAAATAACGATATATATATTTTATTGTTATAGTACAGAGCTTTGATCCATTGGAATATTTTTCGCTGTAGCCCTCCAATTTACTCTCCAATACTCCTGCGTATTACACTGTTGTGGTCTTCTGGTCGCAGTTATGTAAGTTTCGTGCATACTTATTATCTTGTCTAAGTAGTAATAGCGCTTAATATGACGTCGCATAAAAATCCTACAAAACTTTTTTGTGATATGGATTTCAATAAAACTATGCTGCCTAAAAATATATCGCAACATTCTACGCGCAGTAGTAAAATTTTATACATTTCTGAAATTGCTAATCCGATTCTAAAATCCTCTCACTATTTGGAAGCCATATTATCTCTGAGTGCTATAGACTATTTTCAAACAACTTTTGTGAAGCAAAAGCCTGAGTTATTCGGACCCAGCATGGGGATAGGTAGTTAGTATTAATTTTTTTTAAACATATAATATAATACATACTCGAACATTATTTAGATTACAAGCCGTAAAATATTATTTATTCGTATAAGAGAAAGGTCACCACTTTAACAAATTGCTTAAAGTAAGAAGTTAACATTTGGCAATCTTTAAGTATCTTTATAGGTAGGAGACGTCTGAACGGACTTAGAGCCAAGGTCGAGATAAGGGGATCTAGAGGCGAAGCTCTAGTTAGCTATAGGTAGCTAGTTTAAATAAATAACATGTATTGAAATTAAAACATACTTATGCCTAAATCATTTCCTGAAAGATAAAAATTAAGCTTGAAAATTACGTAAATTTGTGTTTTTGCGTGGTCTCTTATTTATGGAACCACCTAATCTCTTGGCATAGCATTACCTGCGTCCTAAATGCGGGACTCAAGTGCCACGTTTCCTTTTCATACTATCTTTTTTCTTGATTCTTTAGATTTCTTTTTCTTTTAGACCCTTTGGATTTCACTGTGAAAGCTCACAGTGGAATCTAAAGGGTCTCGAACTAAACGGTTTAGCCTTCATACTTCTGTCGCTAAATAAAAGCCTGAAACTCTTTACCAGCACACGTGTTCCCATCTAACTTTAGTCCTAGGTCTTTTTAGCGGGGCGTCAAAAAGCATCTGACAAAGCCGCCATAGTAGAGGCCACCATACCAGCCCTTTCAGAAGATAGCTTTTGGAATGGTGTCGACCACTTCTGGATTTCACTAACTGCTTACCATCAGGCAGAGTGGAGTCACTTTTGTAGGCTAATATATAAAAAAAAACCTATTGCCAACTCGCCTACAAGTGTAGTGACTTTGTCAAACATCTCCTTTTGAAATAGACCTATGTTCTACAATATTTTTTAAGTTGATGACGTGTAAGTTTGATTTTGTCTCTCTGTGCCGCGATCTAGTGTGTTATAATGTAGATATTTAAAAGCCTCATTAAGGAATAATCAGAGCTAAAATCGCCATATTACGGCGTATGTGAAACGTTATTTAGTGCACAAGTTTGCAGCGCATATTCGAAGTATACATAATTATCATTACCCGAGCGCTCGGTTAGTTAGTGACTCCGACACCAGAGGTCGCAGTTCGCACCCTCTAACCTCATTATTGAACGAAACTCGATCCCTCCCTCACCTAACCTTCCTGTGTACTTAGTCAACGTAAATTATTGTCAAATAACTATTAAGTGAGTGTAAACGATGCATTTTTAATGTATAAGGTGTGATAATAGTTTGTTGAGGCAAAATTTTTGGGAACAGCGAAATTTAACGTTTTTTAACTTGGAACTGAGCTTAATGGTTTTATTGAGGAGTAGTTTTCGTTCCAGATAACATGGTGATATGAACGGGAAGAGTTCGGTATACTACTTAGATTATGACTGCAATGAAGACTTTCGAACGGTTTTCATTGTGAGTAAATGGTTATGGAGCATACCTACGCTAAATCACATTCAGCGAGAATATTTTTGTTATTTATTATGGAGGTTCAACAATAATAATTATTTAGTAATGCCAATTAAAAGTGTATTTATTTTGCATCTTTTCAAAACTACGAATCAGTTGCAAAAATATGTTGAATGTTAAAAAGTCTGACAAATATGAGCTCGGATTAGAATAAAATTCGTATTTTCTTGAATGTAGTCGGTCTCGTAGCAGGCAAAAAAGGGACACCTATTTTGGAATATAAATTTTCTATAAGAAGTTTTTGGTAGCAAAAACTTAGGAACAAAATTAAAAATATCTCTGTTATCAGTAGTGACTACTATTCGCCAACACAAGTTTGTCTTACCAGTAAAAAATATCAGCGCTCCTAGTATTTACTCGTAAGAACTACATTTTGAAAGCTAAAATATTTTACGCTGCAACATCGTTGAGACAAAATACATTAAACTCATGTTAGCTAGCATAATATCGCTTTAACGATAATGAGATCGCACGCTACTACTAGTTAAGTACAATTCATTTCGTGATGAAAAAAAACAAGTTTAAAAAGTGGTCTCAATCAGATACCATTGCCGACGGCGATGTTTTACGTTTTTTGTTTCAAAAAGTCACTGTTTGGTGACATTCAATGTTCTTTTGTTTTAATCTGTTACTCGTTGTTATTTGCTTGTTTCTCTCAATTATTATGTTTATTTATTTTTATTTATTTATTAAACTTCATGCACATAGGTACAGAGGCGGACTTAATGCTAAAAGCATTCTCTACCAGTCAACCTTAGGTGATGCAGAGATAAACAAAGTAGGTGCGGTGCAGTTATTGAAAAAGAATGATACAAATCTAAAATTGTTATGATGTAAATAAAAGTATAAAAATAAAGTTCAAAGTTTAACCATAAAGAAAATAAACAGTGAATATTATAATACAAATAAGTATAAATAAATAAATATATATATATAAATACATACATACATACATATATACATAAATACATAAATACACTATAAATATGATGAGTAAAGAGACATTAACGTGATAACTCCAACAATTTCTCAAAGAGGAGAGCACGAACTTTCAGCTTAAAACGAAAACGATTAGTAGCCATCCTGACCTCAACAGGAAGGTCGTTCCAAAGACGCACTGCCTGGATAATAAAGGAAGAGTCGACAAACCCAGATTTATGAGAATGACATGCAAGGAGAAGGTTATTAGAAGAGCGTAAGTTCCTGTCGTGAGTGGAGCACAAGAATTGAAAGTAAAGAGTTAAGTATGAAGGAGCTGAGGGTGAGTTGAGAATGGAATAGAGAGTGGTGAGAGCACGCATGCTACGGCGTTGACGAATTGGTAACCATTTTAATTCAGAACGATAAGTAGACACGTGATCATACTTGCGAAGGTTAAAAATGAATCGAATGCAGTTATTAAGAAGACGGTCATATTTGTTGAGTAGATCTGCATTCAGGTCAAAATAGCACACATCACCATAGTCAATTACAGGAAGGATTAAATTCTGCACAAGCATCGTCTTTGTCTTAGAAGGGAGGAAATTCTTCAGACGATAAAAGGCCCGAAGTGTACCAGTGACTCTCTGACTGACACAGGTAGCCTGAGCCCGCCAATCAAAGGAGGTGTCTATAAGCAAGCCAAGGTCCTTAACGACTGAACAATAAGGTATGGACAGATTGTCATAGGTGAGTGGAGGCAAATTACGAGTGTCCAATCTGTCCATCATGCAGTGACTGCCTACTATAATGGCTTGGCATTTGTTTGGGTTAACAAACAAGCCAAATCTTTTGGACCAACTTTTAATAGTCTCAAGATCACTATTTAAGTTGGTGACGGCTTGCGATATGTCCATTGTGCTTGCTTGTGAATACAACTGCAAGTCATCGGCATAAAGATGATACGCACATTGAAGATTGGGAGTAAGAAGGTTAATAAAAATTGAAAATAGTAACGGAGAAAGTATACCGCCTTGAGGAACACCAGAGACAAGGTCACACCAGTTAGATGATGACTCAACTCGGCGGACAGACTGCTGGCGTCCCCGAAGATATGTTGAGAACCAATCCAGTGCATCAGATGAGATCATATTATGGGCAAGGATAGACAGAAGGATATCGTGGCTGACGGTACAGAAGGCGTTAGAAAAGTCTATCAAAGCCAACACGGTGACTTTGCCGTTCTCCATACCCGCTCTGATGTCGCCAGTCACTTTTAGGAGGGCTGAGGTGGTACTGTGTCCAGGACGAAATCCAGACTGTAGAGGACTAAGGATATTATTGTGAAACACAAACCGAGTTAACTGCTTGTGAACACAGGCCTCGAGGACTTTAGAAACGTAAGGGAGGATAGAGATTGGTCGAAAATGTTGAGGAAGAGAAGGGTTGGATATTTTGGGTAAGGGAAAAACAAAGGCTTTAAGCCACAAGGATGGGAACGTATTAGAGCTTAGGGAGAAGTTGATAATATGGGACAATGGTGGAATGAGATAGTCAAGTATCATCAATATCATACGACGGCTGATGCCATCGTAGCCGATCGCATTTGACTTGATAGATAGGATTATGTTTTTGATCTCACCTGGTGCGACTGAAGAAAATTTAAAAGGGTCGATGTTAGGACGGGATAAACCAACCATGAAGCTTACAGTTTGACACCTGGTGTGGTGATCTTTATATAGGTAAAATGAAAATGTTTACTAAATAAGAAAATTTCAAACGTTTAACAGCCAATAATCTGTCACGGTACAAATCACGTACAAATTATTATTTTATTTACTTATTAATTAGTATCGTAATGCTAAATACTAGTACTTGGCCTGATTACTTCAAATTAGCTATTCGAAACTGTACCTGCAACATGAATAATAATAAGCGTGATGACTGATGACAAAGCTCAGCGGATTGTCACTGTGCAAGTAGAAGCAGAAGGTTCAAAAAGCATATAGTTAACTTCGACCAGAAACGGCTAGAAATATATATACCGACGCTAGTTTCAAAATTATATTACAGATAAAAAAACGTAAAACTATAGGAACACTAGCGGACCCGACAGACGTTGGCCTGTCTTAATTATTATCTATGTTTTCGCAGAAGCTTCTCCTGACAATAACAAACACAACAAAAGAAGAATTAACGTAATCGGTCCAGTCATTCAGGCGTGATGCCGTGACCAAGGGAAATAGGGATTTATTTTTATATAAATTGATATTTCTAATCTCCCATTCTACAAACCCTCTTTCACTTACCTACTCCCCCTGCCCTACCTCCCCTCTCCATTTACCCGTCATTTCACTTTCCCTTTCCCTGGCTTCTCCCTCATTTCCCCCTTACTTACCCCACACTTACATCTCGTCCCCTACCTTGCCCCATACTTCCCACTCACTTCCTTCTCATCTTTCTCTCATTTTCCCCTCACTACCCCCTCACTTCCCCCTCGGTTTACCCTCACTTCCCTCTCACTTCCTCCGCACTTACCCTCACTTCTTCTTCCCTACCCCTCACTTCTCTTTCACCCCCCCCCCCCCTTCCTTCAATCTCCCTCTTTTCAATTTTTAAGTTGCTAACTTCAAAATAATATTTCATCTCTAATTCCGTCACTCTAAATCCACCCCAATTAAAAAAAAATTTGAAGTATTCCAAAACTGAAGAAGTTTCATACAATCGTTTTCATCCCTTTTCAGACCACTCTTAACATTTAGGGGATCAATCAATCAATCAATCAATTTATTAATAAATATAAATTACATACAATATACAATATAGGTAGTTTCCCTTTGATCCCAAACTAAGCTAGTGCTTGTATCTTGGGCACCATCGGGATTACAATTTTAATAAATATAAATTACATACAATACAGATACTTTCCGTTTGGTCCCAAACTAAGCTAATGCTTGTATCTTGGGCACCATCGGGATTACAATTCTCTAATATACTTACATATCCTAAAGAGACATACATATTTTATAATAAACTAAACAAATAAATACTAAACAAGATTTAGATAAAACATAATTGGACGTGGTCAATTAGATATTACAATGAAATTAAGCTAGGTACTTAATAAAAAATCTAAGAAGTAAACTTAATTAGTCTAATTTAAATACATAGGTATATATTATAATTTAAATATCAATGGTTAATACAACTTTTATCTAGTCCTATTAATATGTCTATTTGTACAAAATTATTAAATCTATACATATAATAAAAATGTAACCGATCGCTGTCTGTACATGGAAGATATATGAGAAAAGAAATTACTGGGGCCTTTATCAACGCAAATAGAACCCAAAACAATAATTGTTACAATTTTTGTCTGTTTGTCTGTTTATCTGTTTGTCTGTTTGTCTGTTTGTCTGTTTGTCTGTGCGTTTGTTCACGCTAATCTCAGAAACGGCTTATCCGATTTAGATATGGTTTTCATTTATACATTGTGGTAAGCTTCACTTAACATTTAGTGTTTGTTTCATGTCAATCGGTTCATAAATAAAAAAGTTATGCCAATTTAAAGAATCACGTCGAACATTTTCTGATAGAAACAGAGACTAACAGGTTACGGAATAGCTGATAGCGTTTTTATTTTTCGGATTCCTCTCATTCTAAACAATCTTCCGTTTAGTTTTAAATGAGTCCAGTTTCCAGTGACCCTCTGTTTCGCGATGACAATTAATAAAGCCCAAGGTCAGACACAACTAAAAGTTGTGGGCGTGGATCTAAGTATTAGCTGTGTTTCGCACGGTCAGCTTTATGTGGCTCTATCACGTGTTAGCATTCCTAGCAGCCTGTATGCTTTAATCCCCGATGGCTATACGTCTAATCCATACATCCATACACCCATACATATTATATAAGGCTTTGTCCTGACTGACTGACTGACTAACAGACAACGCACAGCCTAAACTGCTGGTCGTAGTGACTTGAAATTTGGAGGGTGTGTTTGTCTAAATGTCTAGAGGTTGTACTAAAAAAGGGTTTTTCAAATTTAATTCCTAAGTGTGTGAAAAGGGATGAAATCGATTGTATGAATCTTCTTAATTTTTTAACTTACAGTTTTGTAATTTTGTTTTGGAATACTTCTATTTAAATAAAAAAATATCCTTATAATTTTATTTTAACAGGGGTGGATTTAAAGGGGTGAAATTAGGGATAAAATATTCTATACAAAGATCTTTAGCTTTTGAAGCTAGCGACTTGAAATTTACAGGGAGGGGGAGGGAGGGAAAGGAGGAAAAAAAGGGGGGAGGAAAAGGAGGAATTGAGGAGAAGGAGGAAGGGAGGGGAAAGTGAGAGAGAAGTGATGGGGAGTGAGAGGAAAGTGATGGGGAATTGAGGGGGGAAGTGAGGGTGAAGTCAGGAAGAAGTCAGAGGGCAGTCAGGGGAAAGCCAGGGAGAAGTGAGGGAGAAGTGAGGGGACGTGTGGAAAATGTTAGAGGAAAGTAAGAGGAAAGTGAGGGGAAAGTGACGGAGAAGAAACGGGGAAGTGAGGGGGAAGTGAGGGAGAAGTGAGGGGAAAGTGAGGGGAATGTTAGAGGAAAGTAAGAGGAAAGTGAGAGGAAAGTGACGGAGAAGAAACGGGGAAGTGAGGGGGAACTGAGGGAAAATTGAGGGGGAAGTGAGGGGGAATTGAGGGGGAATTGAGGGGAAAGTGAGGTGGGTGAGAGGGCAGTGAGGGGGAAGTGAGAGGGATGTGAGGGGAGAGTGAGGGGAAGTGAGGGGGAGTGAGGGTTCAGTGAGGGGTGAATGAGGGGAAAATGAGAGGAAAGTGAGGGGGAAGTGAGGGAGACAGTAGAGGAAGGGAGGGGGAAGGGAGGGGGAAGGATAGGAAGCGATAGGAAGGGAGAGGAAAGGAGGAAAAGAAAGGAGAAGGAAGGGAGAAGAGAGGGGAAAACGAGGAGGCAAGGTAGAGGGAAGTGGAGGAAAGGACAAGAGATGCTGGAGGAGGGGCAAGGGATGCTGAAGGAGGTGAAGAGGAGAAGGGGAAGGGGAGGAGAGGAAGGAGGAAACTGTGGAGAATGGAGAAAAAGTGCAATAGGGAAGAAGGGGAAGGGGAAAGTTATTGTAGTGAAAATTTGCCTATGTGTATTGTATATTGTTTTTACGAGGGATATCTTTAGGTAGGTGAAAGAGGATTTGTATGAATGGGAGATTAAAAATAGTATGAAAAACAGTATTTAAACAATATAAAAATGCTATCTACATACATAAAAGCAAAAGGTCACTCACTCACTTATCACGAAATCTCAGAAACAACAAGTGCTAGGAATCTCAAACTTTGCATTGTCGTTCCTATTAGGATATAGGTGCTCACTTAGACGGAATTTTGCAAAATCCATCCCCTAAGGGGGTATAAAGGGGTGGCAAAGTTTGTATAAAATTTCTATAGTTTTTATAGTAGGATTATTTTTTATTATTCTGCAACCCCCCTTATTAAATGGGCAAATAAGAGTCGCAAGTTTGTGTGAAAGTGGTTTGTCAGTTTTAGCGGTAGCGGGTTTAAACTGGATTCGCCATAGAGACGGATAATACTGATACAATGTACGATTGCCATAAAATCAGGCCCGCAATATTCTCATAGAGGCACCCATCTGAATTTTCACGCAAACGAAGTCGCGGGCAACAGCTAGTACTAAATAAATTTCCAAATATACTTAACAAAAAGTTACAAAAAAATTAATTTACTCAATTAACTATTTACGTAAGTTACGGAAGCAATAGCGTCATCAGAATTACCTACACAATAGTATTATAATCTGGGTTAAAGTAAATACAATTTATGTCACGTTCGAAGCTACTCATGTTAATTTAACTTTTTTGCTGTGAATGCATTTTGTTCTTAAGTAAATAGCAATAAAACGAGATTTACTATCTAGGTCATTACATAGTTTTGAATTTAAAACAAAATTTAATAATGGAGAACAAGTAAAATAAATCTAATTTCGAATAAACTTAATAGATTAATAGGGTTTTCAAGACCCCTCATAATCTATTGAATTAATAGAATTATCCTCTGCATATTTACGCGCTGGACAGTCGACGTCACCCGTGTTATGATCACATTTTCTCTTAAAACGTTTGCACGTTGCACAATTGGGCGGAGAGGATTTATTGGTGCATTCCTTGTGAGTGTGACCGTTTTCTCCACAATGATTACAGGTAGGACTAGATTCTTTGCAGAACTTGGCTGCATGACCAAACTGTTGGCAATTAAAACACCTAGTAACCAAAGTGAAGTCTCTAACAGGGCACGACGTCCAGTTTATAAAAACTCGACCTTGAGTCATAAGAGCTTTCCTAACTGTAGATGGCACTTCTAATATATAATTACATATTGGTAAACTTCTTTTACCTGATTTATGGCTTACTTTTATAGTCGCCAGAAAGAAAGTGATTCCTTTCTGGCGACTATAAAAGTAAGCCATAAATCAGGTTACTCTACCCGTAAATAGGTACTCTACCCGTGAGGGTAGAGTTCTGAAATTTATCTACGAGGTTTTGTTCGTATAAGCACTCTAATACCTCCTTTTCGGTGAGGGCTACAGGAACTCCTATAATGACTATTTTGGGACGGCGTTTCGGCGGCTCTTCGATCGTGAAACCAGAAGATATTAGTTTCTCAGAACTCCTTAGTTTTTCAATGTCACCTTTGCTTTCAGTGCTTATCAATACGCCCCCATTTTTGGTCTTTCTTACGCTACGAACATGCAGCTTTAGCTCTTCTGGGGATATCATTTTTTGCACCAGGGATTTGGTATCGTCACTTGTCTTGGTTTTATCGCTGGGATAGATAACTACAGTGCTCTGCTTATTGGGGCGAACGTAATTATTAGTACCTTTTTTCACCATATCTGCGAAAGAACTCTTCTCCGTATGTTTCAACCTATCTTACACAACCTCTTTGAATTGTGTAATAGATTTCGCTACTTCTTGTTGAGTCTCTTGGTTATTAATGGTGTCGTATGCTTGAATGGTCTTTTGTTTTAAGGATTGATATATAACAGCCATTTGGGATGTTCCACTTGTAACCCTTTGACAAAGATTAGTCACACGAAGCTTCTGGTCAGAGTTCATTTTGCCTTCCGCGACTATAGCACATATATCATTTAGATATTCGTCTATAGCCTCTAACCATCTTTGTACCTCTGATGTTGGCTTGACTTCTGGTGGTAGTTCTTTACGTGCAGTAATAATTTCCCGTTGAGCTGACCTCGGTGAAGGATGGCTGCGCCCACAAGGGCTACATCCTGGATTAGACATAGCTAACACAGTAAACAGCCGCTTATTTATTTTAGTAGGTAAATTTTAATTCATACTTGCAGTTTTATGAAGAAGTTTAGAAAACCGGATGAAAAATAGATGTTGTCCGATTCTCAACCCTAACCGATATGCATACAAAATTTCACGAAAATCGGTCGAGCCGTTTCGGAGGAGTTCACCGTGTACCGTGTACTTACACCGTGACACAAGAATTTTATATATTAGAAGATTGTTTATTGAACTCTCGACAGTCAAATAAAAATAATTTTATATGAAATGACTACTATGGGTTTAATATGTTTCGTTACAGATTTTTGGTTCTGATGTATATGAGATATGTATTTATTTACAAAAAAAAGTATTTAAATATGTTTTATCCGCATTCTAGAACCCAAAACACAAGTTGTAATATTACAGTCTTATTTTGGGTCTAGATAGCGTTGTGTAGTTGTTGTGATTAATTATTTTTATTTACGCACTGCATTCGTGTGTAATTTACCCACTATTAGCTTTAAAGATTTCTGTACAGTCTAAATGATGTCAACTTTTATAAGTTCGAAATGTTGACTTCGAATCAGGTTTAGGTAGTCAGTGCCTTGCGACAAAGCAAGGGTTCTCTTCCTGTGAAGTAAAAAAACGTGTGGCAATCTAGACTATACAAGACTGCAGCACTTAAATGGTCGTAATAACTATTAAGGAGAGGGATCTTATTTTAAATTTGATTTATATTTGACACTTGTTTCCAAGTGATCCTTCTGCACATGTTTATCCTGTGGCTTTAGTGTGATGTGGTAATCGCAGCGGACACTATCCGCCCGACCGTCACCCCGTCACGGCGTCCTGACGCAGCTTGCCGTGACATGCTATGACACACGTCACGGCATGTCCCTAAGCTGCTGTTTGTATTTCAGTGTTTGGATGTGAAACAAATATTTACATAAGTGTTGCATGTTATGATTATCATTATGTTACTGATAGCGATAATTACCTATCGTTAACCTGACTTGTGAAATTATATTGTAGCTTTTTCGAGTACTTTTACACGATGTCATTTTCGTAAAGTCAGACTCTTTTTCTTCTCTTTTAATAACGGTAACACGTATAATTTATTTATTTAATTACAACATCGCTTACTATAGCCACGCATGCTTTCACTTTGTCACCGAGGTAGAAAAAAATACTTTTCTAAGTAGCTAATAGAACTTGAGTGTCATACAACTCTGCTTACCTCTTTACAATTATAATTTATTACAAATTCAAGATACGTGAGTTCATGTAAATACGGCACTTCAGTGTTATTTGACCTGACACTGCACGTGACACGTTGTGTCAAGAGAACAATTATTTATATTTTTAATTGGTTAGCGTGATAGAAACGGTTTAATACTATACTATATAGACAGTAGTACGATCTTGAAAAATGTGTAAGGATTTACTGTGTGGTACCTATTTTCAATAGCAAAAATCGCGAGATGAAATTCGTGTTTTAAAAATTTACTACAGTTACAGTTGATTATATTGATAAATAGTTTTTCAAATCTTATACATACTTTGAAATTCTACTCATTCAAACAATTCAACTCTTTAAATTTATTGACGAGAAAATACTAACACTAACAACATACACACTTGGCATGAGAACCACAAATTGTACCTAACGCTACAAATGGACAGAAACCTATGAACTGAGACGAAAGTTCGAGGCATAAAAAGCATTGCACACTGAAATTATCATTATTCCACTAAAAAGTGCAATAAAACCACAACCCACTCTGTTAGCGCCATTACCCCGAGTGGGGTAGAATTACCCCGAGTCGGGGAAATTCGCTTTTACACAAAATTGGGTAATCGACGGCCGACAGGCAGTTTATTATTTTTAATATCGCCCCTTGAGAATGTAAATGGTGTGCTCAATCAGTGATGCTGTCTCATAATGTGGTCATTAGCTTGATCGCCGAAATCCCTATGCTGTTACGTTGATTGCGATTGCCTTAATTGATACTACAAACTTTATTTAGGTTTTAAAAATATTGGAGATAATAAAAAGGTTTTAAAACTTTTAAACCCTTACAAAGGAGATTTTATAAGGTTTTAACACCAGTTTTATTAATATTCTGGGTAGATGCACGTGTGGTAAATAAAATTCTTGACGCTTTGTTTAAAATGAAAGTCCTTAATATAAAGTTTGAAGGTATTTTATTTTGAAAAACAATTTGAAAGATTATTTTAAGTAAATGCTCCTTCACCGTCTTACTATTAACTTAAATAATATGAGCGCCGATATCCCTGCCGGTGGAAATGATGATGGTGTTGATTATAAATGGATGGAATGACTGTTGGATTGATGGATGAATATGCCATCTGTCACGATCAGCAAAATCATAACGCTAGTGGTGCCTTACTGGTTACGGCTACAGTATAAAGGAGCGGTCACGAAAGTATCTACTCCCTCATATACCTATCGGCGAAAAATACCTACTTACTACGATGACTGAGTTCGCCGAAGGCCCAATTTTCCATCGATACTTTTCTTTTCCCTGTTGTTTTCTTAGTATTGTACCTATCTACAATACTAAGAAAACATCACCATGTTCAATGTTCATACGCTACTATAACTAAATGGGATGCATGCTTGTTTGTAAGCTAAGTTAAAGGTACTTATATATACTACTATAGTAGCAGCCCGCCCTGACTTTGTCTGGGTACGAAAATATATACTTAATATAGCCTATGTGTAAAATCTATATGTAAAATGTAGCATTCTAATGAGGAAAGAAATATTAAAATCGATAGAGTATTCAGTTAAATTGTAACAAACATAGAAAAAATCAAATTTTTCCTCTTTATACATTTTCATTAAACATCAACATGAAAAATAATTCTATCACTATAAAGTAAGGTATACATATAGTCATATGGCGATGTCTTTGCAATATTCCCACGGTCGTGAACTCGTGATTCAGCGTGATTCGGCTACCTGACACGTCGGCGTCGTCATCCGGACTCTTTGCACGTCACTGCGCACCTAAATTGATAACAGTCATTCTGCTGTCACTCAAACAATGTCTATATAACAATATTTTGATGAATTTTTGTCAAGGTAAAGAAAATAAAACGTGAAGTTTTGAAACTGTAGGTATATGTAGGTTTGCTAAATATTTCATACCGTTGTATGTCATAAAATTTTGTATTAGTTTATGGTATTTGTAGTATTTTATGCAAAATGTATACTAGATTTAAGGGAATGAAGTTGAATGAAGCAGTAGAAAACAGTAGCAAAGCTGATTTTTACACAGCAGAGTAAGGCCTCTTCCATCAATCTCAAGGCGGAATATCAATTCGCATAATCGAATAATAAAACGAAACAACGTATATACATGTAAAGGTTATTCAAAATTAAATTAATCCTTTGATTGTTGAAACCTAGCCTAATGAACTAAACATCAACAAGCTAATTCCTCTCACACCTCTCATTAAGTACCGACCCTGATTAGTAACCACACGCACAAACAGACAGACATACACTATCTATCACGCCAGTCACGCTTATCTCTACGCTGTCCTACGTGACGGCGATCTAACGGACATGCATTGTCACGTCACTAAATAATACGGTGGCCAAAACTTTGCAGAAATAAAGAATTATTTGAATCTATAATTAATAACATTGGAATTCCAAGCAATTTTAACAAAAACATATTTTATTTTATTATTGTCCATACAATATTGGAAAAATGACAAAGGAAATAATTTAAAACTCTGCGATAAAGTCAGTATTATTGTTGTATGTGTATGTTTTTTCTTTTCTTTGATTTATTTTTATTTGTCATGATAACAAAAAAAGATATGGTCTTGTAGGTTGCCAGCATGGTAGTATACTTTTTAACAGTAGAGAATCCAGAAAGAATTCTGTTTTTTTTTTATTCACACAGGTGACATACAATGTATGTGATGTTAAGTACCACCGCTCTTAAATTGATAACACTAATAGCACGGTTAGTTTTAATTCTAAAACCTCCATCTGCCGCTGCATCGTGTAAAACCTACGGCAATAATTGAACTGCCTGCCGGTCGAAGGTATAATCTATACTGCTGTGATTGAAGTATTTTATATGTAGCGTCTTTTCTAAAATATGTACTATATTATAAATTTTATTGATGACATTTCCAACTCGTCACAATTCCACTGAATATCCGCTATGTAATATTTTACTAACTTAGTTTACTAAACTGGACAAGCTTTCATTACTATGTCTATTTACCATCACAAAAGCTGTAGATATGTTCATTTATTATAACTAACATAAAAACGCGAGAATCTCAAAAAATCCTCACTCATACCCACCCTATATCAAACATGACCACATAATTAGGCTACAGTTAAACTTTACTCTAAACGCTCAATGGTAATACCTTCGGTTTGTCACGGTAATATTGTATGTCAGTATTTATCTTTAAATAAAAGTTGCTATTTTCCTGTCTTTTTCACTGCTAATTCCTTGTAAACCACGCAACATATTTTGATACGGTATTCAGTATCGTTTGGAGAATCTCTTTCGGAAGGTTTATCTCAAATATAAATACGTGAAGCAAAAATTTTGCACCCTTTTTTACGAAAATTGCGAATGAAAATTCCCTTTTTATGAAATTTTGCACACTTATAGTTTTAGAAGAAGTGCAGAATGCTAATATATTTTTTATAAGTTACGCATAAAAAAATAATCATGGTCGAATTTCGAGCACAAGGCGACCACTAGTTATGTATTAATAATACATGCGTATTTCAATTGATAAAAGCTGAGAATATAAAAGATTTATAACCATGTTGTGAAACTATATTGATACACACGGGCGAGACAAGGGCAGGTAGCTAGTACGGCTATGTAACATAACGTTTCATACTCAAATAATGTAAAAATAAATGTTTCATAGTGTTGTGATGTGGTAACGTTTATGATACCCTCAGAGGAAAAAGGATGTAAAACACAACATTTGTTCGGTAATTTCCATCTTAAGCGATGAACACACGGTTAAGTATTGAATAATGGCACTTCTTAATTTGCATAAGTTTTTCGAATGATGCGATTTGAGTAATGTAATAAGCGGCTGATATTATTATTTGATACTACATGAAAAACTAATTTCCACTGAAGTACAAAAACAACTAGATTTGACTGTTCCCCGAACCATACCTAGACATCCTATCACCAGAACTTTTAATTCAAATAGTAGTAGAACTAACTTGGGTAAGAATGCTCCAATGACCAGAATAACGCGCACTTACAATGAACTAGTATCCTGTAATAGTACTGTTGACATTTTTCGTATGACAAACATTCAGAACATTAAGAATGTAGTTATAAACATTTTAAGAAAACAACCAGTCTGATCCGAATATTGTCACCTATTTATTTTATTTTACTTCACACGTGTTTTTTTTATTTTTGTAGTTTTTGCTGTTAATTATTTATATTTATAATTGTTTCACTAAAGATTTTATTAGCCTGTAGAACTAACATAAATTTGTAATTGTTGTATGCACCTGGTGGTGTTTCGCACTGAATTAGACAATTATTATAAATTTTATTGTAACATTCCATTGTGAAATGCCGATGACGTGTCATTAATAAATAAATAAATTTGATCTATTTTTGGTTTTGAAACTTGGGATACGATTCTGTTTTTCATTTTTTTTATTTAAGTACCAAAAACACTTATTTTCCGCTGTTTTTGCATTTGTATGGAGTATAAATTCCTCAGAAACCTTCAAACACCGGCACACAATTTAATTATCAGTTTTTATGACGTCATAAAAACCAATTTTGAATAAGGACATTGCTAATTATTATAACAAAAAGCAACCGCAGAACACGTCTAATTATGTTGAGTTCTAAACAAAGCCCTGGTTGTACTGTGAGGGCTTAAGTTTGTGAATTACGAGTAAACTTGAGTAATTTATCAATAATTACTTGAATATTCGCTGCTAACAACCCCTCTTTATGTTTTATTGTAATTAAATATTTTCAGTGTTGCCGGCGATTGCCAACTTTTAAATGTTCCTTGTTTCAAAACTGTTGTTTAATTAAATAATCTGCGAAGTGTTACTTTATTGTTTTTGTGTTACTTCTTTTGTTTAGTGACCTTGTTGCTGCTCGTAGATTTTGAACTTACGGTGTTAAAACTGCTTTTAAAAAGACTGGGTTGGTAGCGCGCAGGTAGTGAATCAGACAGAAAATTATTGGCATCGAATTTTTGTAACGACTACCGAAAAATTGTCATGTCTAGAATTAGTTCAGATGTTGTTATATGGTAGATACCTACCATATAACAACTATTGTCTTTCTTTCATATTACCCTCTTACCTACCAAAGTGACTCCACTCTACCTGATGGTAAGCAGTCAATGGATTCCAGAAGTCGTGGACACCATTCCAGGACACGTCGGCGTCGTCTCAAACTGCGGTTTATGTGACCTCCACTATGGCGGCTGGGAATATGGTAGGCGACGAGAATGAGGGAGGTGAGAAATTGGACCTCCGGCGCTCTCACTTACGCAACGCAACAGTACGGATACTACTACTATTACGTCGATCTTCTATGAGAGAGTTGTTAGTAGTACCGCCCCGGTCGATCCGGCCCATTCATGCTGAAACCAGCGAGGATCTACTACCGTTCACCGTATAGTGTAAGAAGAATTCTTACTAACTGTTATACGGTTTTTGTTTAACATTAATTAATCGGATGCGACCACTTGCTGTGTTGTGCGTGTGATGCATACGGTATGACTGTTTGTTTAATGTACTAATGCTTATCACGTTTAGAGAACAGTAATTGTACTATTAGATAGCGCGTTCATGTTAGTAATAGCGTAAAATATTTACAACACACCGTGACGCCTACTAAGACCCTTGAGCCTTTACAGCTGCGAAGAGACATCGCCTCAAGGGCCGTCTTCTATCGCCTTTACCATGGAGAGTGTTCTGAAGACCTAGTTATCACGGAATGGATAGGCAGAGCACTTTTACGTCCACTTTTCTTCTTTAGTTATATATACTCGTAGTTCCTATCTCAAAAATTGTTCTAATCAGAAAATATCAGCCCTTTTTTATTGTCATCATATCTTCCAAAAGACGTCCACTGCTGGACAAAGGCCTCCCTCAATTTTCGCCACCGTGGCTCGGTCGTTCGCCGCCCTCATCCATCGGTTGCCCTTTTTTATACTACATAAGAAACATGCAGCTCGTCTAATAATAAGTGGTTACAGTACTTGTGGAGATCGGTTTATTCACTAAATATTGCAGGTACAATACTAAGTAGGTAGCAGTAGTTAGAGAACGAAAAGAGCATTCCCAAATCTAAATTTCTTTCAAAATAATACAAATATTTTTATTGGCAGCTTATTATGTTCTATACCTCTCGCCGAGTAGATTTTTAAATCTTTTCTAAGGAGCGCTGTGAAAATACTTGACAATGTTAGTATTGTGCGAGACGGCTTTGTGAATAGGACAGGCGTGAGTGAAGCGAAATAACGTCGACGATGCTATTGTCCGCTGCTGTAGAAAAAGCTTACGAAATATTCGATAAGGCTTAGTAGGAGCCCCATAATACTCAAATTATCTTATAGGAATTTAATATTTTTAAATTTGTATTTACATAGCCTATAGAAACGTTTTCTTTTATTTTGACAGTCAGGCTTAATCAGTTTTATTTCTGTTATAGTAATAGAAGTGTCATATAAATTCAAAATAAGAAAAATGAATTCGAAACATAATGAAATTTATTACGGCAGTAAATAATAGATTAGATAACAATTTGTAACGCATTGACAGCTGTCAAAATGCTAGTTCTATTTTCATTATTAAAAAACACTGTTCAGCGGTATACCTTTTGCATTAAACAAAACGTATCACATTAAATTACACTTTATACCATAGAGATATTTTTCAATCATGATAATGTGATATTTTAGTAAATATTCAAACGCTCTAAATTTGAAATGACCTTCCCGAATCATTAATGCAAAACATAATATTTAATAATGTGGGATTTGTACATCGCTAAACTTTAAATCTTTCTAAAAACGCAGAATTTAAAATAACAGGCGTTTGAACAAACCAAAAGTTTACAAGTATATCTTCACACTATGGTTCTTTTTTAATGGCCTACGAAAAAGAACCCACTGTGTCTTGTCGAAGTGGACATAACTTGTGGATAACTTCCATTGCGGAGATGGAAGATTGGAAGTATTTTGGAGATCTTACAAATCGGTACAATCCTTGGTTACCTTGAGAGCTGGTGATCCTACATTATAACAATGCGGACTACCAGTTAATATAAAAAGGCCGATCTACTTTGTATTTTCTTAAGAGTTCATTTTTCATCATTGATTAGGTTGAGATCCTGTTCACTCATGTTGTTTAAATTTGATAATAGGATGTCTTCGATTTTAAATTTCACTTGCTTTGAGCTTTTAAATCGTTGTTATGTTTGTATATTATACAAAATACATGAACTATGTATATGCAACGTTGAATAGCGGTTCTAATGAAAAAAAACATTAAAAATAACATTCTGTATAAAAAGTCGCATGATGGTACTATACACTTTCTGTTGCGCCTTAGGTAGTGTGATGATACCTTTTGAAATATTTTTAACCTTGTTCAGTGTGATTGACGCCTAAATACCTAGATACAACGCGGTGATCAGTTTGTATTACGTTTGTATTCAAATGGGGTTCCTGGTATGTCTCATACCTTATATAATAAACTAAATATAGTAATATAATGAACTAAAATTAAACCACAATGAACTTTCAACACGTCTGCTCTATTCGACGTCTATTTGACTAATGATATGTATAAACAAATAACACAGCACCTCTTATTTTAAATATTTAACATAGCAATAGCCTAGTCATTAATAAGTTGTAGTGAACGACTATTAGCTTGTCGTTGCGATAGGGCAAATAAAAAACATAGTCACGCCCCTATTGGCAGACAACAAGCAATAGCCATTGTTTTGTCAATCTACCCGCTATATATTTAGTACCGATTAAACCATTTTATGAGTATTGCAGACGTATGAATGTATTTAACAGCGAATATTTAGTATGTGAACTAAAAACACGTTTTCTAGATCATTCGGTTTAATGATATTATAGGTGTTATTTTACACAGTTCGATTCAAATTGTTTTTTGTTTTTATTACCTAGTGAATAACGCCTCTGTTAGTTTATAGTTAGTAGCAATGGGTATTAGACAATTTGTTGTATGACTGCAGTATAAAACTTTCCAGTTCGTACCGCGAAAAAAGAATTCCGCCAAATCTAAGGTTTTGACAGCTGTCAGATATTTGACATAAATTTCTCAGACGTCAAATTATGTGTTGTTTTTTTTTGACTTCAAAGTGGACGACGACGACACGAGAATGAAGGAAAATAAGAAAAAGGATGGGAACCAAAAAGCTAATCGGGCCGCGAGCCATCTCTTTCACTGAATGAAACGTCGCAGTTTAAAAACTGTAACATATTATATTTTCTTTTTAAGCTTTTTTAATTAAAATATGCGTAGTGGTTATATGAGCCATACATAAAACACTTTCAAATTGAAACACTTATGACACGGTAATATTCTATGATACGTGCAACATGGTGTTGTGTAAAACATTATTCCATATCTAGAACTTTCAAATCGATATTCATACAACTCTAAATGAACAAAGTGGCAAACAGCCATCCATACCATCCATCCATAGATGATTAATCGAACGATTCGACACACGAATGATAATTCGGCTACAATTCGATCCGAGCAATTTGGTTGTGTCATTTGCATCTATACGTCAGTAATCATAATTGAGGAATTGTTAGTGGGTTTGCATATTTAGATAGATCACCGTGTGAGAATAATACTCTCTCTGTTTGAAGGTTTCGAGGATTGTTTTGATTGCTTATATGACATGAAGAGCTATTACAAAGGTCTATTTTGAACGACTCTGGATAACTTAAAGTGAATAGTAGGTACTTATGATTACGCAGGCTCGTCTGCCTCCATTGTCAAAAGTAAAGAAAAGATGATTATGAAAATGAACTAGAGCCTTATTATATAAACGTGGATCACACGAAGTGTGTTCCGCGTAAGTATCGTACTATGGATACGATTGATACTTTTCGTTCTTACACAGTAATCGCATGTACTACACTAAAGCGGCACTGAAGCGGGTTATCTACGCTTTATTAATTTTATTTAACTTTTTTACTTTAAAGTCTGATATAAATTACAGAAAATTGTTTTCGCTAGCTGCATAAAAATATATTTTGAGAAATTTGGTTTAATATTGATATACCTATTCATTAAACACAATAAGCCATTAACCCAAAAACACCTTAAAATTTAAACTATAATGATTTTTTTGATTGTATATAAAACTCCATGCGATTCATTCTAAACCAGCGCGAGTCCATTCGTTTCTTTGTCTTGCATTAAACCTAAATACTCTTAAATCAGTCGAGACATTGCCACATATATAGACTAAAATATTGTTCGTAATGTTGGCAAATGAGGGCGTATGAGGCCGTATATCGCAAACAAGGCGTAATCTAGGCCGTATTTTAGATTACAGCTGTACATACGACTTCGTTTGTTGTTACATAAATTGAGTCCTTTACGCCATAGTGTAGAGGACAATGGTGGATGATGGAAAATAATTAAAATTTATGTGTAAGTGGGTATCATAAACTGTAAATATGTCTGAGTTCTGGCAGTGCAGGAACAATGCAATAAAGCCGTTGCTGACTTAATAGGGACGAAAGATTGAACGAAGAGAGATAGAAAAGAAAAATAAGATTCCAATTGAGGCTCTGGCGCTCTGAGTTACGATTTATAACTCAATTAGTTTAGAAATTAATAAATTACGTCTGACTATATTATCTGATAGAATAGAGCTTTTCCGGTCATACTTACTCACTCGATGCCGATATCAACAGGAATCAATTATAGTACCAAAAATTCGTACATACATAGAACATTTTCTAATACCAAGATTATTTTTCAAGTTATGTTAAATAGAGGCCCAAGTGGCATAAATTTCTATTCTATTCATGGAATAGATTAAAAAATCTATGGGATTGAAATAAGCTAACGCCAACGTTGTCAAGATTATCTTATCTTATGAATGTTATACAAGTACGTACACTCATAATCAATCCTGAGGATATTTTCTTAAGTCTAGTTAATTTCATTATCTTCATTAGCAGTATCGTAAGGACAACTAGCTTGTGTAGAATATCTAATGGTTAATTATTATCGATATCATTAGCCTATTACACAGTTGTGGTTTTTTAAGTTTGAACAAAGAAGAGAGAAGAAACAAGCACAGAACTTAAAATAGTTTGAGAAACGCAAAACAAACAATTTCGCATTTTTCGCACCAATCGCACTTAGCGCTCAAGAGCAGTTTAAATTCCTACTTTGAGGAAACTGACACTGGGAAAATAGAAGTAATGACGTAATTCCTGGAAGTTTTCAAAACTTACGCTTTCTGTTATAAAATAAAGGCATTAAATGAATAGATCCCGGTATGATATGGAAATCAAATGTATTGTCCGATGTTTGGATGAATTATTTAATACAATTCAGTCAAAAATGGGGAAAAAATAACGCACTTTTTGAGATATCTTTATCCAGCATTGGACTGTAGTAGGCTAATGATATTAATAATAATAATAATAATAATAATAATATATCCTGAAAGACGCCACTGTTGACATATGTCGGGCATGTCATCGCCCTGGTGAGTCTCTCAGGCATATTGTTTCCGGCTGTTCGCGTCTTGCTAATGGAGAGTACTTGCACAGACATAACCAAGTGGTCAGGATTATCCACCAGCAACTTGCTTTGCAATACAAACTGGTGGACATCGAAGTGCCGTACTACAGATATAACCCTGAGCCGGTTCTCGAGAATGGTCGTACGACATTATACTGGGATCGCTCCATCATCACGGACAGGACCATTATAGCGAACAAGCCTGATATTGTGGTGGTGGATCGTCCCAAACGCTTTGCAATGATAGTCGATATTACCGTCCCTCATGACGAAAATCTCATGAAAGTTGAGAAAGATAAACAGATAAAATATCTCGATTTAGCCCATGAGATTGTCGACATGTGGGATGTGGATTCAGCTGTCATTGTACCGATAGTTGTTAGCGTAAATGGCTTAATAGCAAAGAGCCTCGACCAACACCTAAAGAGGCTCGCATTAGGTGGATGGATCAAGGGCCAGATCCAGAAGGCAGTGCTGCTCGGCACGGCACGCATTGTGAGGAGGTTTCTATCTCTGGAGCCCTAACCGCCGGTAGCTTGGTCCCTGTACCCGTTGCCGGTGGATCTACAATTTTTATATTTTTAAATGTATGCTTTTTATATACTTATATTTAAAAATGTAATTTTTGAGAAATTATTTAAATAAAGGAGAATAATAATAATATTGGGACACTATCACACACCGTCATCTAGTCCCAAGCTAAGCAGAGCTTGTGTTATGGGTACTAGATAACTGAAATATAATACATAGACATACTTTTTTTTGTAAATGTATACTTAGAATACATAGGAAACACCCAGACTAAAGACAAATACAAATGTTCATCACACAAATATTTGCCTTCCGCGGGAATCGAACTCACGACACCCGATATCGCAGTCAGTTACACTAACCACTAGACCAACGGTGCAGTCAAACAATAATGTTGATGATATATGTGTATAAATGGTATACTAAATTTCCGCAGCGCAGTTTCACCTGCGTTAAGTTACATCTTTGGTTACTGTTCTGCTCCCATCACCAGTAGCGTGATGTTACATAGCCTATAACCTTCCTTCAGAACTGGGCTATCTCAAATCCGGCAGGTAGATCAAGAAATTAGCGCATTTAAACAAACAAACATACAAACAAGCTCTTTTACTTTGTACGGGTGGGTATATTAGTATATCTATATGAATTTACAAAAAAAATAATCTAAGCGATAGTAAAAATCCTATCAATATTCATTGCGAGGTTTAGAAGAAGTAGGCGAAGAAACAGACGCAATATACTATTTTAAGATATTCCGCTTTTGGTTTGGAATCAAAAGAAAATAGTTTATTGGTTCTCACAAAAGTTTAAGTGTTTTAATGTAATGGGTACGACACAATAGAAAAAACACTGTTTTTGTGTTCTCGCGATAGCGACGTTAAATATTTCTTAAAAAGACATGATTAATCTTTAAGAATAACAGGCGAGCTTCAAATGCGGCTGTTATTAAACACCGTTTATTTAAGCTGAATAGTTTCATTTCATTGTTTTGGTGGCTTTCGAAACGTTTTTCATTTCAAGTACCTAAAGAAAATGCTCTTGGTACAAATTTTATTGTATGTTCTATTTGTTTGTTATAGTTCCGGTTCCTTGCCCGCGTTAATGTTTTGGAAGTTTGTAACTGGGTAAGTACACATGAAATTTTTATAATCATGTAGGTAGTAGGTACCTACTTTGAGCCCGACTTCTATGTATGAGACGAAGTCCAGCGTTCGGAATTTAGGCTAGTAAATAAATAATAGTGCTATTGACTGAATTTTATCTACAGTAGCCAATCTAAATAGAAGTGCCAACTACGCAACCTTAATAAAATATGACTAAAATACCTACTAATTTTCAGTAATGTTTTTTGATATTTGTCGTTGAACATTAATCACAATAATACACAAAGCCAGCTGTGTGTAGGTACACAGATCTCCAGCCGCTACCACTTTAAACAATACTCGTAGTTAACGTCCGTACTACGCCACATAAATTACTACAAAGCACAATGTTCATATCATCAAGTTTAAGTGGTCTTATCATATGATAATCGATCGAGTAAAGTCGAGTTAATCTACCATAGTACCATAGTAAGCAACTATTCCTCAAACCACTCTATTGAGACGGGTGACACATATGAGTCATAAGCAGATGTATTCCAGTTTGAGAACTCAACTTGTGATGATACTCGTATCTGATAGTATCCAGCTTTAGCAAAGATATTGTTCATGTCACCTAGACTGAGGCAAAAGTCATGATAATCCAGAGGTAAAGACACCCGCTCCGTAAATACGAAGTCTTGGATATGAAATCGAACAAGTACCAATGTGACGTTTTCAAATTTATACGTATTTTCCAAGTTTATCTTAAAAAAAAACTCGCCGCCTTGAGAGGATAATAATCAATTAGCGGGCTAAGCAACATAGAGTGCAGCTGGCCAATGGATGGGTGACCGCATATTGGTATTTCATCTAAGCGTCTTCGTGCTTTTGAGGGCACGTTAAATTTCGGTCCCGGTTGTTACCAAGTTGATAACAGTCATTAGGTCAAGTCAGATGCCTCTATGGGCGACCTGAATAGATCCTGACACTAGCATTACTGTTGCATCTAAAGTAAACAACACGAGGTTTTTATACTCGTAGCTGGCGAATTCACGGCTTGTTACACCGAATTAACATATGCACATAATTTGCAATATTACGTTGTAAGTGGGAGAGGGTAATATTGGGCAATAAATAACAACTAACGGCCAAGTACGGGGTTACCATAATACACGTTTTGTTACCTTACATGTTTTTACCAATGTTTAGCTTGATTGTTCTTTGTATCTTCACCATGTACTGTGTGCGTAACTTCAATCTTTATTATTATTATAGCGGAAGAGTTTGTTTGTTTGAACGCGCTAATCTCTGGCACACCAGTCGGATTTGAAAATTATTTTCGGGTACTCGAGATAGGTTATAGGCTATGTAATATAAAGCCACTGGCGACGGGAGCAGAGCAGTAAACAAAGACGCGGGTGAAACTGCGCCGCGAAAAGCTAGTTAGCTTATAACGATAGAAGGTCTTTGCTTGTTTCAGAGTGAATGGATCAGATTGGGCGTAGAAATATTATTCCTTTCATAGAATTTTGACATAAAACAGTACTTAAGTGCTGCGTGTCGCTTGGTTGGTAAGAACGCTGAAGACACTATTACAGCCTTCATTCACATTGCCTTTAACTTATGGTCGGTAACGGCTATTTATGATTTTTAAAATTTTTTTATACTCTATGGATGTGTTGTCCATAACTATAGGCACATTAAATTATTCTTATTTCAAAAAAGTTGTTAAATTTATTATAACTAACATAATTTTTTTATCCTTTATGTAAAAAGGTACATAGGTATTACTTTCATATAAAACCTACACTATTATTATTGTCTCGATTTATCTACCTGATGGTAAGCAACTAAACAATTTGAATAACATTATCACGTTTAATTCGTCACTGTCATTGATATGTATATCCTCGTGTTATTAAGCACGTTATTTTGCTTATAATAACATTGTTAAGCAAAGGGAAACACAGGAGAAATTGACCCAGTGCCATCGAGATACCTCTCTCTCTGACACTTGCCAGCCGCTTAACGGTTGACACTGGTGAGAGCCTGACGGTAGTAGATCCACGCTGGTTTCAGCATGAATGGGCCGGATCGTCCGGGGAAGTACTACCCTCTCATAGAAGATCGACTTAAGAGTAGTAGCATCCTTACTACTGCGTTTCGTTCGGTGAGTGAGAGTGCCGAAGGCCCAATTTCCCACCTTGCCTCTTTCCTCACCTCCCTCATTCCCTTCCTCTAACCCCATTCCCAGCCGCCATAGTGGAGGCCACCATACCAGCAGTTTAAGACGATAGCTTTTGGTATGGTGGCCACCACTTCTGGATTCCACTGACTGCTACTATCAGGCGGGGTGGAGTCACTTTGGTAAGCTAATATACGACTGGATGTAGGTATGTACAATTCTCGACATGAAAATATTAAACAATATCAAAGTTGAAGCGTAAGAGTGCCATATGTCACCATGTTTAAATTATGTGGAGGGTCAGTCATCTAACTCTGATTGGAGCTAGAAATCCTCTAGAAGAAACCTTTCTTCGGAACTTACGCTGCAATACAGCGACACCATGTTTCACAAAGCAAATAAGGGTCTTATTTGCTTATTTGTATTCAATAGATATATCCTTTGATCGTAACAATTGTACAATTTATATAAAAGAAATCGTTTTGCTTCCTTTCAGGCAAATAAATACAATGGCAACACAGTTTATGTATATTATTGCAGTAAAACGTCACTGGAGCGCGGGCTGCCCAAATTAGAACATATTGCTACGTACCAACGGTCGGAATACGGACTACGAATGCAATGCTTGTATAATCATGTATCACTTTATTATCTGCCCGTTTCATTGCAATTTAAATTAAATATGATTATACTTTGGATACATACGTGTACGTAGATTATATTATAAATTAGGAGAATCGATACTAATCTGTGACACAATAATTTTATACGGGTATTGCTTTGACTAAAGTCTACCAAAATGACTCTTTTCTTTATAATATATTATGTACTAGCTGACCCGGCGAACTTCGTTCCGCCTAACAGTCGATCAACATTACTTTATTTTTCTAAAATAAAAGAATTTATCTAAAATAAATGTAGCCTAAGTTACTCCTTATTACATCAGCTACCTGCCAATAAAAGTTCCGTCAAAATCGGTTCAGCCATTTCAGAGATTAGCCGGAACAAACAGACAGACAGACAAAAATTTAAAAAAATGTTATTTTGGTGTATATATATTCATATACATGTAGTAAAAAACGGCTATTTCAATATTACAAACAGATACTCCAATTTTATTATATGTATAGATAATGTATTTTTTAAGCATCAGCGGTTCACAGTCATAATAAATAGCCTACTACTTTTCGAGTATATTGATCGAATGAAGCTGCACTACCTGCTGCTTTATATCAGCTACCAGTTCAACACAGTACACAAACTTTATTATAAAGTCTTACTTATTCAAACAATCTCTTTTACAAAAAACAAAACTCTGTCCACTTCATACTTCTCGATCAGTTTCAACACAATTTTATATGAAACAAGCGTCTTTAAAAACGATAAATAACTCTGTAAACATTGAACTTTTTATCGAATAAAAGTTCAGCTACAAAAAGCCGACGGAACTTTTCCAATACTAATATAAGTTGCTAGGTACTTGATCGTTCATGTACACAACCGTTCAGCTTTGTTTACGTACATACGCACTTAGCTGAAGATTCACTTCAGACTCATAATATGCTGTAAATATACACGATACGATCAATAACTTAGACTCAAGTGCTTTGCGAATATGTTTCAACATACATAACTGTTATTTAAGGAGAATGTCAGTAATATTGAGAATATGTCTTGAAATATTGTTACTAACATAATTGTTGTTAAAATATTTGACTATTGTTCAGAATTGTCTTTTTATATACTGGAATATGTCGCTGTATAATTTTGCTAGTGGTATTATAATTGCACGGACTTTAGTCGCCTCTATTTCATACAATGTCACGGTAAAATTTTACTTACATCTCCTCTCTAAATAGCTTAAAGCAAAGACGATGTTTCCTACTGTTTTCCGCTAACTTCTTCTAAACTACATATTTATTTATTTTGATTGACGGCTTTTTATTTTTCATTATTATTTAGATAAAACTGAGTATTATTATTTATTATTCACGTGCAAAGTAGGGGGAGGTCTCTAGTAATTAATAATTTTACTTCATTGAATATGACCACACTGGATTAGATCTCGTAATTCAGTACGCTATTTGCAATTCAGTATCCATATCAATATCAAAATTGGAATCAAAATTAAATGGCTGACCACGTTAGTCGCTTCCTAGATTAAATACAACATGTTGTTCGATTCATAAACATGAACTCAATCATTACAGCAAACAGTAATGTTTAGATTATTTATTAAATTAGATTTATTGTATTCATATAACTAATAAGCAATGATCATTCTAGACGTCCTTTATTAGCCTTAGGTCTCACTCACGCATGTAAACTTTGACTAGTCTTGAGTCATTCTAAAGTAGATACCCACAGCATAAGATGGTAAATATACAGGTCTGTGATTTAATTGACTGATTGGTCGGTATTTTTAAATTAAAAATATTTTTTTGTACATAAACAATACAAAATTTCTATTTTGCCTACGCAAAATGAAAAAAATTTTCCGATATTATATAGCTAACAGTCCTATCTGTTCTTGACATTATTTATATAAGCAATATTATTTACCAAACACAACAACCTTAAGCAAATTTATTTAATTTTCTTCCTTTGCACAAAAACATACAATTCCTTTGTGCGCTAACAATTAAAAAACCTTAAGCTTATTAGAGGCGGCGTTTTAAAGGATTTTAGCTGAAAGAAAGAGTTAATTAAGTTGGTACACAAGTACTTTATAATGGTGGAGTTCCCTGCTAGCTTCTTATCACTCGTCACTTGGATGAATTAAATTATAAAAAGGAGTTGAATTTATTTTTACTGTTGTTGACATCTGACGTAGCGAGAAACACGCTTCAGATGGTTAACTGTAACCTAGTTTTTATAAAAAGAAAAACATCGCTTGTAAAACTATGTAACTCTTTGAAATGTACATTTAATTCGTAGATAAACAATCCAAGGCAAATGAAAACTCGGTATAAAATGTACCTGTAACTTTACTTAAGACCATTCTAAAGTGCGGATATTAGATATTCGTGAATGAATACAGCCTGTTTGTAATCGACTTTCAAAATTGTTGGATGAGGCCTTAGGATTAAGAAAGGAATTGGTACTTTTTAAAATCCCTACCTCTATTATTTCATCTAGCACATTGCTAAGAAGGGAAATATTAGAAGCTAATACGCGTCTGTTCAAAGAGGAGTATGAGAAGTTGTTTGAATCATTGCATCACTCGGCATACTAGTCTATCTGTATACGATATCTGAGTTCTGGCGTTGTTGAAGCCAATGAGCGGCGGTTCCACTTCGAATAGAATAGAATTTGCTTTATATGCAAAATATTTACATGTTACAAAACATACAACAGATCAGCACAAGATTATGTAGTTAGGGTTATTGTCGGATAATTTACTGACTCGTTCAAAGGCATTAAAAACAGAATAGTATACTTATATTATTAATAACTTAACAAGTATTAAAAATAATGTCCTTTCAATTACATTTTAATGAAGTTTCATTAAAATTTCTGTCTATTATGTCTGGCTTTCAAAAATGTCATTCTTTACAATTTATATATTTGAATACTATTAGTCTACGATAAAATATTTTTTAAACTTCTTACCGAAATAGTTTTTAAGCTTATGAGACGGTCCGTAAATTGAACTCACTTTTCTTTTAATGTTGAATGTTTAATGTTGTTTTAAATTGATGTAATACTTATTATAAATGATTCATTAAGCACCTTTAGAATCTTTCGAAGTGATTTGATCTATAAAATATTGCGTCAATCACAACCATACCATAGGATACTACAATTTAGTAGACGTAGCGTATACTAGTCCCTATTACTTCATAGACAATCATCACATCACTTGAATGACGGCTAGGTTGCATTTTGGTTTATTTGTGTTGAGGTTCGATTCCCAGTTAGAACAAAACTATGTTGATTCATTTTTATATATCCATATTATTATATATTCATTAATATACTTGCCTGACTGACTGCCTCTGTGGTACTGTGTACGGATTACCACGCAGAGGTCTAGACCTCAAATAAAATTACGAAACGTGGTTAAACACCACTGACTACCCCTTTCGGGATAAAAAAAGCGTGAAGATATGTATGTATGTAATATACATACTGAATCTGTTTGTGCTTAGATTGATTGTAATACTTTACACGATCCAGTTTTTTATTCCCAGAAGTGGTTAATTTACAAAAAAAGGGAGACTAAAAATTTATCAGTATCCACATACGCTTGGTTGAGCGGTTACGACCTTAGCCTAGTTTGATGTATGTCACTAATTGTACAATTACAACGAGTGAGTCTGTCCGATACAAACACATTGGCTTTGTGAAAATGTTAAAAGAAGAGATTTTAAAACGTTAGCTACTAGAGCTACACCTGATGTCACCGCGAATTTAATTTCGGCGTGCCGAAAATTTATGAAATTTTAACTAAAATAAATGAATTGCGATTTAGTCCTCAATTAGAATCTTTTGTTACGTATTGTTCAAATTTTTTTAATATTGAATGAATGATTAATATACAAGTCGAATAATTTTTAAATAACGACTATAATCATTTAAGAATGACACCAACGGATTACGGTTTCCTTAATATTTGTAATTAATTAATCATAATACAAAAATGACATAATTTTCTTTAAATCATTACAAAGGTAAAATTTTTCAGTTTGCATAAGCGACCGTAACTGCTGAATAAATTTTCAAATATAGCTGAGCACAGTTTATTAAGTCCATAAAACTAAGATTATAAATATCATTTCAAGCTTGGCTTGGAAAACACAGCCATCTCTATAGGTTACGGTTGCCACTTATCAAGTTGTATAAAAAAATGGTGAAATTTATTAGACTTGCTGATATATTACACGATGCAAGTATAATAAGATAATTTCCATTCCACATCTGATCAGCAAAGTAAAGATAAGATTAAACTTTCTTACAGTGGCTTTCTATATACGATCTTTATTTGGAAACTGATTTTATGCGATGGAACGTTTAGCGCTGAATCAGTTTCACAATATGTCAATATGTCTATTATTGACAGCGCTTCAGCGCCGAACGAAAAGTCGAGATTTTCAAGAATCTTGGATTGAAGTTTGTACATAGAAAGCCACTGTTAGAAAACTACAATTACTTAGATGGTTCTTTTTTCAAATAATTTACAATTAACCCAAGTTTGCTGCCACTGTTTTTACTGGTTATTGCTCGTTTGATTATCAAAGTAAATTATTCTATACTATTTTGTTTAGTTTAATAAGTGAGATCGCCTGAAGCTCGACTGTCACTTCGGTTCTCGATACACTTCTCTCACGCATCTATTACGCACTTATTTCATAGTTAGGATTGTATTAGGCATTATATAAATAAATTTTCTCTACATACATGAAAGTTATTTCGTAATATCTATTATATATATAATGTATTACATATCTTATTATTTTTACTACTATTTGAGTTTAGTTGCGATTTTTATAAAACAGAATTATGAGCTTTTATAATTGTTAATAAAAGTTAAAAACAATTAATTAATAATTCGATTATGCAGTCACCCTCATTTATCTATCACCCGCGTTGTAAAACCTAAAATCTTTACATTCTGAACCAAATTAACAAACACCTAATTGTAATGAAAGCCGAGGCCGAAAAAAATTGGTATTGAAAATCACGTAGCCACTCTATAGTGAACGATATGTATATGGCCCGGGTCGCAATTACTGTTACCTTTGATGTGTGAGCCAGGGAAAATGAAATAATGGAGGTGGAAATATTTCGACAACAATTTGTCACTTGCTGATGGATTGACGTTACTTTCCTGTGTGCGAATTAGTGTTGGCAAATATTTACATATGAGTGTTCAAAAGTTACGTGAGTGCTTTGTATGCAAATCGGTGACATACATTTTAAAATCTGTTTATGATTTATTTGTTCAAGTATGATTTACAAAGTTTTATTCTTTGGAAACTTCATCAACTTGACGTCTGTATCCACGGGTTTGTCTGTGCCATCGTAGTTCCGACAGGGATGGATTTTGAATTAATTTTTTTTGTTTAAAAGTTAACTTGATTGAGAGATATGATCTGCCGCCGTTTCAAGATTACACGTAAGTTTGCACAGGTCTGAATGATTCACTTGATCATTTTATTTCTTAATATTTATTGTAAAAACTAAACAGTTTATTTGAATCATTATCATCTTCATATCAGCCAAAAAACGTCCAATGCTGAAAAAAAGGTCTTTGCTTCTGATAAATGTGGTGATACTTAAAAGCAGAAAGAAAACCTTTCGCTGCCCGAAATAAATAATTCTAATTTATGTTCCATTATGTTAAACTCCTTGTAGGACTGTGGCTCGTTGGTCACCCTTACTAACAAGCAAATCATTACCGCCAAACATCAAATATGGCTATTATTAGAGTAAACAATTGTCGCTTTTGTGGTGGCAAGTCCACTTCAGCCTTATTCAGCCTACTTAAGGTTACTTGACGTTCAAGTCGGCTTCTGCGGTCAAACTTTTGGGCAATTTGCAACTAACTTCACTTCATTTAGTAGTTTTCCCTTGTTTGTTGTACAGTTTCACGAATACAATGTATTACACTCATGATAATTTGTGGACGACTTGTGGATTATTTATTTTTCTCGTTTTAAATGGTAATAAGGCTAAACTATCCCATTGGTCGTCTAAACGAGGAGCAATAAAAAATAACAACGTTCTGACTGGCCCATACTGTGCATGTTATTACGAGTGTATACCCAACGAGTAACTAAGTAGTAAAATTATAATTAAATTTTAGACATTTTAAAACTATTTTAAAACTATCTCGTCACAAAAGACATCAACGCGTTGTTTTAAATCTCTTTACTCCTTGTTTATATACGTATTACAAAATATAAAACCAAAACCAAAATACTGAACCAATTTAAAAAAAAAAATATGGGATCAATTTTAGAGTATACGCTTTCAATTAAAAAAATAATTTTCCAAATTGGTTTATAAATGACCGAGTGCTGCGGTAACACACATACAAAAAGAAAATACGACCTGAATTAAGAAACTCCTCCTTTTTGAAGTCGATTGTAAATAAGAAGTATAATAATAGTGAAGATGTGAAGAATCGTAACAACATTGTGTAATTAGTAACAGTTTTTATGTAACACTAGCTGCGCCCTGCGGCTTCACCCGCGCAGAAAATGGTACGTTTTTAATTAATATAACTCGGAAACCAGACGGAATAAAAAGTGTTCTATGTATGTCTCTGACACCGAATCTATACATATACATACCAATTTTCATCGAAATCGGTTTAGCCTTTTAGGCGCTGAGTGGTAACAAACACACACGAACTTTCGCTTGTATAATATTAGTAGGATTTAGATAGTGAACAAACACACCACAGTCTTGACATTACACATTGACACACACATTGACATAGATGTGATCTTAAGCGCCGAGGGAGTTTTAAAAAAATATCAAAATATATTTTGAAATACTTATGCCAAGCCCTCCTTTATAAATGAGTTAATGACATCAATTAAATAAATGAAACATTTCACGAATAATATGATCACATTAACAAATAAATGATAGCAATTATTTTAATTATAAACATTACCTGAATCACTGTTTTAGGTGCAGCGTTTTCATAAGCGTGGCAATTTTTATAGAAATCTAGTAGCCTTGTTTTAGCGAACCACGACCTAGTCCTCAAGCAAGAATCAAGCGATGTCTAACAGAACCAATTTCATTCTTTTGCTAACTGTAGTACGTACGAGTACCGAGCTCAATTACTTTTCTACTTATAAATTCTACTAGAAGGCAACGGTCATGCATCATAACTAGTACATTTATAATGTTCTCAAAATAAACAGCGTTAAAAATGCAATTTACATGATGCACAAAGTTTGAGACGTGAAACAAAAATACACAAAAAATATCAGACTATGTTTGTAGTATTAGTAATATTGTAAAGACTGTTTAGGTTGATACTATGTTACTATCGAGGTGTTATTTACTTTGACGAGTGGTAGTAAGTAGATGGAACGATGACCTGTTCAGGATAGATAGAAGTGGAGATGTCTTCCAAAGAAATTTAACCTTGTGGTTTCGTTTTTAAAATACGAAATCACTCCATCTTGGGTAAGAAGAATAGGTAAATAAGCCAATCTAAGCTTTAGCTTTACCGACGCCATTTATATGGCTGCCAATCATGGTGATTTCCTCCCTTTGTAAGGCTATGACCAGCAGTGGTCTTAAAGCTGATGGTAAACAAATTTAACATTGACATAAAAGTTTTTTTATGAAGCGTCTACAAACAATATATTTTTATGTCGGGGTTTGCCCGGTTTTTTTATTATGCCAGAGTTCAGAATTTTTTTATACATCTTTGGTGGCTAATGAGCATAGGTCACACCTGATGGTAAGTGGCAACCGTAACCTAAGGTCATGGCTGTATTTTCTAAGCATTCTAGAAATAATAATATCTAAAGAAAACTTGATAACACACATGGTATTTAAAAAAGTAACAGAAGCATTAACAGTAACCAGTTACCGTCAGTTCAAGCTTGTTTGTTATCTTTGTTGGTGTAAAAAATACAAGTTGTAATTTCTTGCTAACACAGTCACCTTTATGCAAAAGAAAGTGCAAAAGCAGAAAGTTTTAGCGCAATACAGTGTAATTGCAACTCAACTGAATAAAATGATAAAAGAACTTTCCTTTAACTGTAGCCCGAGGCAAACATGAAATTAAATTGTGGCCTCGTACTAACGCGTTTATGTTTCAAGACTATTTTTCGCCACATTTTCTGTTATTTAGTAGGTAAAAGTATGCATCTTAAGTTGATTGTGTTGATTGTGTAACGAGTAAAAGTATTGATTATTTTAATTAACATCGTAACCTAAAACTAATAAGAAAAGATATTCTTACTAGTTCGACGATCGAACTAATGAGTTGAACTATTGAGAATATTTCAAGACTTTTAGGCATTTAGTGTTAAAGTAGAAATGCTCGCGCCTTGATCGGTCTTGTATCGCTCTTTACAGTTTCTCGCCTACCTCTGTATTTACTTTATAAGGATATCAGGCCTCCTTATGAGTAACCCGCCTGTAGTTTCTATGTCGCCTAATAAAAATAGCTATTAGATATGACTCCATGTTCGGCAGCGACAAGGACAAGGACACAGGGCTGTCCTTGGCAACTATATTAGGTACTGAATATCAGTATTTTACATGAAGCGGTTGCTATCTTTACGATCTAATTATTAGACGCAACCAATATTCGATGTGTTAGTGGTAAATCTGAACTCATGCTCTATTAAATGTTTACCATACTGTTAGTAAACAACAAGCCAAGTGTGATGACAACTTTTTACCTTTATTTTTGAGGTTTCTATAACAAAATAGTTTTATAATGTTTGTTTAGATTAATGCTGATAGTATGAGACACATGTAAAAAAAATAACTAAGTTTTTTAATTTTAGAAGTCATAATTAGATAAATTGAATAAAATTGTCATTATTAGAGAGGTGCGAAAAAAGGACGTGAACGAGTAAGCCCAGCAGTGGATAGGCTAACGAAAAACAAATGAAATAGGTAATAACCGCGTAAATAGAAGCAGTCACAAATTTATAATTCATTATCCTTGACTCTTATCCAAATCGTACAAACCCCAATAATACCATTTCGATTGGTTTCCTCTACTTATTATTATGTAAACAGAGGCCCTAGATAAGTGGCATAGATTTCTATTCTATTCATAGAATAGATTACAAAATGTATGGGATTGACATAAAGTAACGCCAACATTGTCGTTAGCTTCTTTCAATCCCATAATTTAGGGATTAAAATCTATGCCAATTGTTTAGAACCTCAGGAAATCTTTGACAATATCTCGTCAAACACTTTGTTTGACGCGCAATCTATGTGTTATAATAATATAGTATATACCAAGTCTTAATAACTACTAGGCTATTATAATTTAACTACTACATTCAACACCTTTTTTATCATCCCGGAAAAAACATTATAGGTACCTACCGTCCGCTTGGGAAATCTAGACGAAGTCTGAAACTGAATTTATTTTGAACTATATTTTCCTTTTCGTCGGCCCTCTGTCGGCTTCCTGTGTAAGATGTTGCGTGTTCGATTCCCACACAAGACGAAATTTTGTGTGATTCATAAATATTTGTCCTAGTGTGGTTAGTAGGTATGTATGTGCGATTGTATCTAATGCATTATATTTTTAAGTAAACAAAAAATATTGCTAAGTAAGTATAAAAAATGTTCTCGTAATATCACTTTCCAACTCACACAAACTATTTCTTACAGACTACAAGTAAACATATAAAGACTAGATAGAACATAAGAACTACAAAAGAATACAAGTATTATAGTAAGCCACTACGCGTCTGCTTCGTCTTCACATTGTGTAGAGACTTTGTACAAACTTATAAAAAACTTTGAGATACAGGTAGTGTTAATGCACTTGCTACAACTACTTAAGAGCCTAACAAGTCACGTACATAGAAGTATCTAGTTAATGTGGATATGTATGGTATAGAATACTCTTTAATGCACAACAAATATTAAAGAACAAATAACAGAATAACATATTAGGTAGTGATGCGCGATCTTATCGCTAAAAGCATGCTATAAACGATATTTTCCTGAAAACACGCTAACCAACTGAGCTAATGATTACTCCAAAGAACGCATATACCTATCTACATACTCGTAATATAACAACGTGCTCCAATATAGTGATGGCGTAAAGGTTACGGTATATGACCCTTTTGCACGAGGATGTGGGGTTCTACACTTACCAAGTTCTGTGAGGCTTTTTCAGTCTATCTAGAACATTACTGATAGACGGTGAAAGAAAACGTAGGTGACCTACAGTAAAAATACAAGTCAAAATGATTAGAACAGCCTAAATCATAGGATAAGGTATGTTTGAGCGTTTAATATTTACCATTAGGTCAATACCTGACTCTTATACCAACCTACCACCGTAGAAAATAAAAGCGAAATAAATGTGTACGCATTCTATTTCACGGCCGTGTTATATAAGGACGTCGTACGAGAATACTATTGTGTCGTCAAAATACTCCCTATTTTATATTTTAGAGGTGTCCAACATCACTTGTTATTCTAAGACATGGATATATCAAAGACCATTTAACCTGTTTTACGATGACCGTAAAAACATACGTATTGCCCTTAGTTCACGTACTCGTTCACGTAAAATATCAAAAGTATCCAAAATAAAAATGCAGCATCCAATGATAACAATACGGGCGTAGGTAAGGGTATAAAAAGTTTACACTCCCTTATAAAAGTTTTATACTGTTTACGATCATCTGTTTGTGCTATATTTTTATCTTGTGCTTTAAAATGGTATACGTTTTGGCCGTGATAAAATTTGTATAGCGATTTAGGTAGTTTAAACTTTCTTTACGTTTTACAAGGTATAAACATTTTATTATTTAACTATCTTCTCGCAACGCGGTTTCACTCGTGTCTTTGGTTACTGTTCTGATCCTGTCGCCGGTAGCGTGATGTTTTATGGCCTATATATATAATTTTCACAAGAACTGGGCAATCATACGCAAAAAGAATTTTTCAAACCCGAGTTCGATGTAGAATATGTAACCACACTCTGTTCCCGTGGATGTCGCAAATGGCAACTAGAGGAATTTCTGATACGCAGCGTTGTCTCTTCCTAACACCAACAACTAAAAGTAAATCGCAAGTCAAAGTCAAACTTATTTATACGAATCATAACTATGTGCTGTGAGTGACACATTGATATGTTGCGCATTTAATGCTACTATTACAAATGTATTTTCTATGTGAATTACAACTGGTTGTCTTATATAAATAAACATATAAAAGCCGTTATATCGGGAAAGTGGGGAAAGGTGTTAGCAATTTTGTTTACAGCCAATGACCTGATATTTACCAAAGTGCACTCTTTTACTACCTACAATAGCCGACATGCCAACACCTCGCCCGATTGTAATTAGTAGCCTAGCCAACGTACTTTATAATTAAAATTAGCTACTATTAGTAGTGCAGGATTTTAACACATTAATTTAGCAGCGTAAACTTTACAATTTCTAACCCCATATATAGGTATTCATAATTTTAACGAGAGAAGAACTACGTTTAAGAAATAAAAAGGCAACTCATTACCTACTACGCAAATTGTATGATTAAAGTTTCATAATTGTTTTATTTTATACATATACCAATTAATAGTTTAGTAATACCATACTTTTAATTAATATATTGAGGCATTAAAAGATTTATAAAACTATACTAAAGTTCTTAGCTTCGACTAGTTATACTTATTATATCGAACACTCTAGACCTCGACCTGGTGAATTTTCCTAATACTGTCTTGTCGCAAAAGCTTTATAGGTATTGTAGATTTTGTGTATAGTCGGTAGGTGGGTTCATATACTTACTATAAAATATAGTCAGGAGCAGTGCGTTGTTACTAGTTAAAAAAACGAAACAGTCTATTATGAGGACAAGAGAGAAAATGTCATGGATACCCGGGACCCTACAAAGTACCTCGAAGAAGTACCCATACTATCGACACGGCGTTACAGAAACTTCTTAGTATAATATCTGAGGTGGGCACTGAAGTGCCCCACCAAGTTGAGCAAAAAAAATAGCGGCACGGCCGTACCATACTTTTCTCGAAGCAGTTATACTACTTTAGTCACGTATTCGTGAAATCACTAATAAGTTTGTGATTTCACTAATAGGTACGTGATTAAAGTTCAGTGTTTATAGGCTAGGGATGACCGCTTGTCATCTGATAACAAAAAAGCATGTTATGGAAAAGGAATGTTATGGAAAAATAAAAAAAAAAAGATATCAAAGAAAGAAAAATATACCTACAATTTTAATATCTATTACGGTCCACTGTGTGCCAAACAGAAGTATGGCATTACTCTTCGCAGTTAGGGGATATATACGCTAACGACGATTTCGGCCACGAGTGATTTATTGCACACCAACCCAAAACTGAACAGCTTTTATATCCAAATTCGAATAATTTCACCCTACTTTCATACTCAGTTATTTTTGTAACATTCTTCGATAAAACAACATGCTTTTTTTAGGTAGAATTGTTTCATATATTAATTTGAAAGCAAATCATTTGTTTTTGTTAAAATACATGTAGGTTACATTATAACTATACCTTTGTTCTGCCACTAGGTGCGTCGTTCATCATAAGATGTCATAGAAATAAAAAATTAAAATAAAATGAACTAGCTCTAAGTAGTTAAGATTTTTAGGAAATAAGTTCGTAGTCTTAACTTAGCTGTTTCAAAAAGAATAGTTCTAATGTTCTGACTTCTGACTGCAAGGACAGCCTTAAAAATATATACGGTCGAATTGAGAAACCTTCTCGTTTTTTTGAAGTCGGTTAACAAATACAAGATAAAGGTACACACTACCCTTATAGACCGTACAACAGACCTCCTTACGGGCAGTGTAAGTACTTTAGAGGTAGAAAAACGAATCTGCTCATTTGCTTAACTATAACATGACTAAAATACAAAATCAAAACAACAAATTTACCCGCAATTTCTGTAAAGTTATCATTGTTGAACATAATATAATGCAATGTTATTAAATGCTAGTTTTTACCGTCGGATATTACATGTAACGTGGCGACGGGAACATGCGTCGGCCATGATTTATAGCTTGGGATGCAAACGTACTGTGTCACAAGCTCTGCGTATGTGCGGATGTTACGGATAAAGTTTATATCCAATATTATATTAAACTAGCGACAGCTACGTCTTTTATACAGCGTATGGTAGAAATCGGCTTCACAAGGGTGTAAAATGTATGCAAGAAATTCTCTAAATGAAAGTGATGCAACATTATAATAAATTTATTGTGATAGGTACGTATCATAATCCGTTGCGTTTTAAAAGAAATTAAAGTAGAAACAGAGAGAAGAAAACAACGACTTTATTTGAAATTTAATTGATTTCTTAAATTATAAATATTAAATAATTTGTTTTTATAACTATAGTTACATTTCAACCAATAATTGTCCAGAGTGGAAGACGCTGACGACTGTAACACAATTTATATTAGCACAGTCGTCAACGACAACCTCTTAAATCATATAACAAAAAAAAAGAAAAGAAAAAGAAAAATGCTACTTTAGTGATTGAGTGCATAATATCACCATGTGTTCTCTAGTCTAAAATATAAAACTACGTCATAAGGATCGACTAAGGGTTATGAAAAACAGCGCTATCTCTATATTAAATACTAAGCGTCCTCCATCGCTTCACTTTGGTAGGTATCAAAAATTTCATTCGGTTTCACAACAAACGCCTACGGAAAATATCATTACAGTAGTGTCGTATTGCATTATTCAGATTTACAGAGGCGCTTAAAATATTGTAATTTGAAAATAACTTCAAAAATATGTTAATAAAATATAGCATAAGTTACCCGACTTATTTGTAGTTATCTAAAGGTAAAAGATTTTTTTAAATCGATTACGTATATCTTCAGTTAAATCGGAACATACATACATACATATTAAAAATACTTTTTTTCTCTTTATAACATTAGTTTAGAGAAGCTTGCCGCGGCACGGTTTCACCCGTGCTAAGATACATCTTTGATTACTGCTCCACTACCATCGCTCGTAACGTTATGTTGTATAGCCTATATCCTCCCTCAAGAACTAGGCTCTCAAAAGCAAAAATAATTTTTAAAATCGATTCAGTCGATCCAGAGGTTACCCCCTACAACCTTACAAACTTTAACTCTTTACAATATTATCTAGTATAGATCATCTTACTGCGGTTATGAGTTATCAGCTAAGCGATGATAACCATGTCTCTTTTGGCAAATGTACGGCGGTGAGCGACTTGTAGCTTCTGGCATTTCGCGGCATTATTATAAATTTATTTATTTAACAATTACCTACATTTTAAGTTTTGTATAACTTTAACCGTAACATGTCATGATTATTCTATTGTATTTAACTTCGTATAAATACATTGTATGGTATTATCTGGATGCCCGCATGCCTGGTGAAATTGAGACACATGTTCTACTGTAAATGTATGCACATATGACGTTATGAAATAAACTAGTCAACTAAGAATGTAGTCGCAGTTGTGATAACTTGGTAACTAGGCGAAGTGTGTAACTACTACCGACTGCACAATATTAAATTGATATTTTAATTACAATTATCCCTTGCATTGGCTAAACTAATGAAATACATATACTATATAAGAAAGAAGTGAATTTAATAGAAAATTACTTAATTGTGCTTACACATTATTATAGTTAGCGGCTTTATTGCTGGAGTGAAATAAACTGTATTTCGAGATTAGTTTTGAGGTTGAAATTTTTCCAGTTGTGAAAGCTCTTCTAAACTATCACCAAAGATAAGTAGACTTTCAGAAAGACAGAAGTCAGTATCTTTGCTATAAATATATTATTTAGAGATACTTTAAAATCTTTCAAATACACATTCATTACTGTCAGTAATGCACGGTGTTACGATATTTTAAACAAAACAATATGTCATTGTACGACATGTGCGTGTGAGTGGCGTTTTGTTTGCGTTTATTTGTTCGTTTTCCATATCGATGACAGTTTGTGGCTAACAGAACTATTAATCAGAATATATTATTAGATAGTTTTGTTTGCAAGGTAAAATAAATGATATGAATAGGTATAAATAAATCTTTTACGAGTTCTGGAAAGTTTCGGAACCGCGCCGCGTATTATTTTCGCCAAGTCTGTGTGTATTTTGTGTCCATTAATTGTATGTTTTAATCTATCCTGACGCAAATGGACTAGTAACTAATTAAAATCAATCCACCTCTCTTCCTTGCAAAGTAAAAGACACATTTAATATGTATAGCATGACTTTATTACTGTATGATATCGAAGAACTGTAACAGTATAAATAAGTACCAGTATAATACAATTACAAACACAATGAAAGCGGCATATTTGTATAAAATAATGAATGAACGAATAAGAATGGTTGTCGATATTGAACAGCTCTCGACAAAGCAAATAAAATCAATTGTCATAATTATTTTTATACTTCAATTGTACAAATAATGTTACGCATGATTTTATTGACAAATGAATATAATTTTACTGTTTTGTAAAATGTCATATAAAAATCCTACTAATATTATAAATGCGAAAGTTTGTATATATGTGTGTGTGTGTGTGTGTGTGGGTTTGTTACCACTCAGAGGCTTAACGGCTGAAAATTAGTATGTAGATAGATTCGGTGCCGGAGAAGGACAAAGGCTACTTTTATTACAAAAATCAGTCTGGTTCCCGAGGGATACAACAAACCATATTACGCGCGAGTGAAACCGCGCCGCGGCAAGCTAGTGTTTTATAAAATCCTGTAGAAGGAGCACTCCCCCCTTTTTTTTAGCTTTAGTAAATGACGATTTTTAGTTACAGAATTTTAGTTAGAGAAAGTAAAGAGAAGTAAAAAGTGAAGATATAAGTATAGAAAAGTGCGATTTCACGCTGTCAGATGTAGTTTAACTCTAATGCGCTTAAGAACGACTACATTTTTTTTAAATAAATAAATAATAGAACTAGTTTGACAAGAGCGTCCTGTTTCATTTATAAATAGACTAAAACTACTGTTGAGAACTATTTTAGTGACCTAAGAACCCGCAACTTTATCCCTAAATTCAACACAATACAGCTAAAAAGTTCATGAACCTTGCAAGTAATAAGGTCATGCAAACAGCTGGCAAGAATCTCTGACAATCCATATTAATATTATAAAACACAACAAAAAACATTTTGTAAAACATTTTAATTTAAAGTGACATATGGTTTAATCTAGTCCAACAGTTAAACCTTGCCAAATTGTTTCTGGCAAATTAACAATCACAAAAACATATACAACTGCGTCTAGGACACACAAATCTACTAGATTTTTACAAACAAACAAATTGAATATTACTATAAAAAGTAAGAAATTTTTCAGCCCCCCCACTCAATAACGCTGAGTCACCTTTAAATTGTGAGTTTTCTTTACAAGAACTACAGACCTGTTTCAAAACCAAGGACACGTCTCCTGGACTGGATAACATCTCATACTCAATGATATCAAATTTGCCTACTAGTGTTAAGAAGTACCTACTTGAGCTATACAACTTGATTTTCAAAACTTCATGCGTACCGCATGAATGGCGAGATATCCATATTATCCCAATCCCTAAGATACGAAGTGCTTCTGATTGTAAACTTCGACCTATAGCTCTGATGTCTTGTCTGTGCAAAATATTTCATTCTCTTATCTTAAAGCGACTAGAGTGGTTCGTAGAAAACAAAAAGCTACTATCATCTAATACAACTGGTTTTCGAAGAGCTCATTCCTGTATCGATAGTTTGACGCATTTAATCACTAAGATACAATTGGGCTTTACTTTAAACACTCCTACACTTGCTGTATTCTTAGACGTTGAAGGAGCTTACAACAATGTTCTTATTGACAGTGTTATTAATATTTTGAATGACATGGGGGTTGGGTTAAAAATATGCACATATTTATGGGAATTTTTAAAAGAAAGGCACCTCATAATTAATGGTGAAGAAAATAATACACAATATGTTAGGTGGGCTAGTAAAGGAATAGCTCAAGGTGACCCTTTGTCACCACTACTTTTTAACATAATTACAGCCAATGTCTCTCGCAATATACAAAATGTATATGTAAGTTAATACGCTGACGACTTTGTCATGTATTGCAATTATAGTAAACTTAAAGATAGCATATATAACATGCAAATGGCTCTAGAATTATTTGTCTCATATATCGGAGTTTTAGGGTTAGATATATCAAATCACAAAACACAATGTTGTCTATTTAGTAGAGGCCGTAAAAGAATATCTATCGACCTTAAAGTTAATAATTCCTTATTAATTTTTGTTGACTGTTATAAGTATTTGGGGGTATGGCTTGATAAATGCTTGAGATGGAGCAAACATATTAGTGAGGTATATGAAAGTTCACAAAAAAAGATCCAGTTACTTCAAGTTCTAGCAGGTCCATCTTGGGGTATTCACCCACTACACATTCGTAGATTATATATGGCACTTATTCGAAGCAGGATTGATTATGGATGTTTTTTATATGATAATGCCGCAATTAGTCACACGTATAAATTGGATAAGCTACAGAACCGTGCGTTGAGAATTATCGGTGGATTTATAAAATCCACTCCCATCCATGTGATGGAGAGTGAGGTCAATATACCACCTTTACATTTAAGAAGACAGTTTCTGGCGTTCAAATATTATCTTAAATTAAAAAGTAAATCTAATGACGTTTCTATTAACATTTTTAGCGACTTAGATAAGATGACTCAACACAATTACTGGCATAGGAAAAAGAACCCTCTTTTAGTTACATCACACCACTTGTTAGCATCTGTCGAGGTTTCTTCATCTTACCCTATTGATATGTTCACTCTCGATACATGGGTGTCTAACATAAATGTAAATGATAACATAAGATTCAGTTTAACCAATGTTAGCAGCCCAAAGTCACACTATATTATTGACATTTTAAAGAACAGTGTACTCAGTGAAGTTAATGAACTATATAATGGCTGGCACTTTATATATACAGATGGGTCTAAAACACAATGTGGAGGCGGTGCAGCTTATTATGACCCAATCAATAACTCTCACGGAATATTCAAATTGAACAAACATCTTTCCATAATGACAGTTGAATTATTTGCTCTCTCTAAAGCACTAGAATACGCAGCAGGCTTGAATGTCAATAAAATAGTAATCTGCACCGACAGTAAAAGCGCGCTACAGCACATAACTAAGTGTAGATTTGGTCTAAAAGGGTTAGCCATAACATATAAAATAATTAATCAAATCGGTTCTTTTAGCAAATCGAATAAATCTTTAATTATACAGTGGATACCATCTCACGTTGGACTTGCTAGTAACGAGGAGGCTGACCGTTTAGCCAGGACAGCCCTAGTATCGGGAATACCAATACACCTACTACCATCCTGTTCTGAAATTATAAATAAATATAGACATCATTGCTATAAATTATGGAAAGAACATTATGACGAGAGATCCAAATCTAAAGGCATTTGGTATAAAAGTATACAAAGTGAGCCTCCTCGTATACCCTGGTTTGCTAATGTTGAACTAAGTCGCCGTCAAATTATTGTAGCACATCGATTGCGGTCGGGACATATTCCTCTAAACAAGTTTGCGCACTTAATGCGTAAATCGAATACCCCTAATTGCGAAGTCTGTGGCACAGTAGAGGATGTGTTACATATTTTAGAGGAATGTGTTCGGTACCGTGATAAAAGGCTAACTTTAATGCAATCTTTAAAGTTATCGCAAATGGATGTAGGTGTGTTTCATGGTGTTTTGGCAAACCCAACATCAGAAGCAGCAAAAATATTATTTACTATTATTTTAGACTAAAATATTAGCTAAGTTAGTGACTATGTAAGTATACCTAATAAGTCAGTGTAAATGTATAAGCACGATGGGATTGACATAGTCGCATGTGCGTACTTAAATCCCGAATAAAAATAAAGAGAAAAAAAAAAAAAAAAAAAAAAAAAAAAGAATTTTTTTTTAATTTATTTTTATTACTTTATGCACAAAATTGTACAATGGTGGGCTTAATGCCAAAGCATTTTATACCAGTCAACCTTTGGGTGATGCAGAGATAAACGAAGTAGGTGCAAGTTAACTTCAAAGAAATATTAACAGATAAATATATTTTTTTTTATGTTTAAGAATTATTATGTTTAGGAAAGCTTTGTTGGCACCGGTACCGAAAAGGGAGCATTTAAGCTACTCACGATGACATTTTAGTAGGAACCCTTTATTTTTAGAGCAGTGGTTACACGCAAATAACTCTATAGGTGTCGGTCAATTGTACTTGAATCAATAGATTTTCTACTGTATCGGCTAGTATGAAGTCTTGATGTACTGTGCTTATTAAATGAGATTAGTTAAATAAATAATTCGTGAATAAAAAGTCCGTAAATAAAAAAATATACGTAATAATATAAACATTGTACATAATTAACTTTATTATTATCAACATTTAACTAAAAGCCGTACAATGATAAGCATAGGCCTTCATAAGTATCTAGCCATTTTAACCTGTTAAAAATTACCCTGAAAATAAACTATTGATATATTTTAATTTAACACGCAATATTTTCTACAGCCATCAAAACAGCCGAAACTCCATAATCTATTGACCCAAGTTGAGCCGTGAACATAACGCTAAATATTTTTCGATTTTACGTATCCTAATACATTTGTTCAGCATCTCATAAACTTGACTTAAAGCGCACTACTCATCCTCTTCAGACATATTGAACTCAACCGATATTGAAAATGTGAGTTGTATGCACCCCTCCATGGCTTATTTGGAGATCACTTCACGAGCGTATGAAAACCCAGCCAAATTGAATGGTGGAAACCAACGAATCTAACGCGAGATTGAAGCTGCGATTTGATTTTGAAGTGTTAAATGATTTCTTCGTTCATTGATTTATTTGAAACAGTGTTTTAGTTGTGCTGTGTATGACTGTTATATGTTACATATTTTGTGTTTATCTATCGACATTAGTATGGGTTGCACTTGAAAGAGAAATGTAATAAATATAATCAATAGTGATCCCAATAATTGTTTTGCTATAAAGTTTCTACGGTAGCTTTTTTACTGTAGAAGGTGCTTGCTAGTTTCCAAATAGTAGAACGACCAGGTTTTATTTACAAAGAGACTTCTCTATGAAGTAATAGAATAGAGCATAAAGTGAGTGTAACTATACTTACATTTCCCAACTATTGAAAAGACCGTCGTCTTACTTTCCGTTTTCCTTCCGTCAGCGAAGAATCGATTGTATTCGTAACATTATATTAACAATATTTAGTACTTTCATTATAATTTCATTTGTTAAGTAGACTTGGTAACCCTATTTTATCTATTATGAATGTTTTTCATGTTTAACATTAAACGCGTATGCACGATTTGAGCGTTGGTGCTTTTCACTGTTTAATTAACTCAAAGGAGCGAGCGTTGCGTGTAATTGAATTTATTAACAACAAAATATAAACGCTTACATCATATTATAACAGACTGTTGTGATATATTGTTGTACTTGTATAACGAACCACGCGAAACAGGTATTAAGTAAATAAAAAGTTAATTAAAAATAAAAATTAAGGAAGTATAAAGTGATAATATAAATTTTATCTCACCCGTCTGAGTAAAATTATACTCGTATCTACTTAAAATGAAATTATTTCACAGGTAATAAATTCAAGTGACTGCTTTCTATCAAGCTGAGTGGAGTTGTTTTGGGAAGCTTATATATATAAATAATGCTCTCTATTGCATCTGTCTTAAATATTTAATCATCATTTCTGGATAGTCTCTTTTCGTATTTCTATCAATGCTATCTCAGGTACGAGTTTCGATAGTTTTATAAAACAAATTTTCAAATTTTAAATACCTAGAGGTTATTTAGATATTATTTAGGTGTTTAGTTTGTCTAACTATTACGTTAAAGTAAAGGTTAGTTGCCAGTGCATGTCAAGAAATAAGACTTTATTTCGATTTGTAAATTTGTCAAAACTAATATACATAATAAGGTTATTGTTTACTTATACAGTCAGAAGCAGGTTTTCGACTACGAACTCCATACAAAGTGCGACCAGCATGGGAATCGAACCATTGCACCAGCGATGTTGTCTAAGAAAGGCATTATAAAACATGATATCGGTACAAAATTAATATCACATGGGTTTATTTACCATAATAATTTTAAGAAAACACTACTCACTACTGCTCCTTGATTCGCCAGTCACAAAGGCTGTTGTTAGCTGTCGTCTCCTACTTATATCGTAGCTATCTGCCAAATTTCAGCTTAATACGCCAAGCAGTTTTTATTGTTTAGTTATTTAGTGAACTTTCATGTTTTTATGTATGCAAGAAATGTACTGGCTTACGAAATCATAACACACGTTAAGGTGTCAAAGAGTGCCTCGTTATAATTCATACAATTGCACCTTACAAACACAAAGGGTACAAATGTAATGCAAGTTGTTAGTAGGAAAGGTTTTCTTTCATCTAAAAACTTAGAAGTATTTCTTTCCTTTGTTTTTCTTTTTTTAATATAAAGGACGCTTTTGTATTACTTATAAGTATAAAGCATTCTAATCCTACTAATATTAGAAATGTGCAAGTTTGTGTGTGTGTGTGTGTGTGTGTATGTGTGTGTGTGTGTGTGTGTGTGTGTGTGTGTGTGTGTGTGTGTGTGTGTGTATGTGTGTGTGTGTGTGTGTGTGTTTGTTATCACTCAGCGCCTAAATTCCTGAACCGATTTCAATTAAATTTGGTATGAAAATAGATTCGGTGCCGGAGATGGACATAGGGTCCTTTTTTATCAAGAAAATCAGTCTGGTTCCCGAGGGATACAAAACATATTGGGTATACGTGCGAGCGAGTTTAATATATATTAGCTAACGAACAGTTTAACTATTTAAATGTGATCAAGAAGTTGCTCACCTTAGAAAGACGGGAATGAGGAGAAGGAAAAAAGGAAACGCAGGGAGTATATTGATCTCTGGCGTTGTTACTTACCAACCAAAACGCAAGAATGACTGTTAATTTACTTTTATTTTTTGTGAGAGAATAGTAACTTTCTCCTGTCTAATTTTACTGAAACTAAGAAAAGAACATTAGGTACATTTAGTAGAGTATACCATCTATCTCAGTCTTCTAGAGTTAATGTTTTCATCCCCCTAATCTGTCTAACAATACCAGGAGCACTCTAAAGCTATCTAATTAGATAGTTTTGCCATGGAGACAAAAACCTTTCCTATAACTGGTCACGCATAAACATCAGCAGATACACTATACACATATAATTTTGTTTTAGCTGCGGTATGTGGCAAGCCCTTTACACACTACTGTAAATTATGTCTATATTTGCTACTAGTTAATAGATTGATGATCTTTAAACAAACTTTCATCCCCTGTTTCAACCCCTTCCAGCCATTTTTTGCGGTAAAAGATAGTATAATATGTCTCTATACCAAATTTCATCAATATCGCTCAGTGGTTAAGACGTGAAAGCGTAACAACGAACAGATAGAGTTACTTACGCATTTATAATGTCAGTATAGATTCCTTAGGTATTCTGTGCACTGAAGGATCTGTCAACTGATCCCAGCCAAATGTTTGATATGCTATCTGTTATTTGATGTAGTATTCCTAAATCGATGAAACGCTGTGTTTATGCACTAGATCACTAGACTATTAAGGTATGATTCTATAGTACTAAAAAGTTTGATAAAATAATATTGTATAATAATATGAAATTAAACAGATCATTATCATTTCAGCCGAAAAACATCCACTGCTGGACATAGGCCCTCTCAAGCATTCACTTTGACCGGTTGTGAATCACCCTTCATCGGTTGCCCACCACCATTATTAGATCGTCAATATGCCGAGAGGCCTGCCTATCTACGCTGTAAAACATATGTAAAAGAACTATCCTTCCGCGGCCGGTTTTAACTGCGTCTTTGCTTACTGCTCTGCCCCCGTCGCTAGAAGCGGTGATGTTACATAGCCTGTAACCTTCCTCGAGAACTGGGCTATAATGTGTTAAAATAATTTTTCAACTCCGACTGGTAGTTCCAGAGATAAGCGCGTTCAAACAAACCAACAAACTCTGCTGCTTTATATATTAGTATAGATAATAACTACGTATACTATGGCATTAATAGAAACATGACATTGTAACAATTCTTCGGTTTACAAAATTCATGAATAAATTTATCTTCAGTGTAAAACCAAGTAAATAAATACGCAGCAATTATGATCCAATTGCATCAGTACTTGTCCGATTTCGAACCTACAATCTCGTGTATATGATACGGGTGTCGTAACTATTAAACCTGAATACCTAAATCCTTAAATTCTTACGTTAAAAATTACACGTTGAACAAAACATGTCTCCAAAATATATTAAATCCTGGACTTGAAAAACTTGAACAGGCAACAAAACTCAAAGTTTAAACTGTAACTTTATATAATGTTCATAAAGTATGTTTACAAAACGTTCACGATAACATCTTAAGTGGATTCGTACACAAAAGTTCACGGAATGTCTCCCTGAGTCTCTACGAACACATCTTGAACTCCTTCAATCAAAATTTAAGTTAATATTGGAAAAGTTTGACGAGATTGATGCGTCACTCTTATGTTCACGACTTAAGGTCTACTTACTTACAATACTTTTATCGGTAAGATCTACTTCGATATTACGAGTACGTTATATTTTAAACTTTTAAAAGTATTGTTTACAATGCTCAAAAATAAGGTATAAATATAATTGCTTAATTTGGGGCCCGATGGCGCTGTGTGAATGTGGTAGAATATTATTGTTATTATTAATCTTCATTAGCGGTTATTAGATTTTGACTCAGACTGTCAAATACAAATCAATATAATCTTTATATTGCAATGAATCAAGAATAAATTCTACTAAGTTAATCTTATGAATCAGAAGAAAATAATATTCAAATAAACATTTATTCTGAAAATTACAAAAAAGTAAAGATTTTCCCATCTCCCCATAGATTTAAGTTAGATCAAGTAAATTTATAAATTAATTAATAACAGACATTCTTGTCTTTTGAATTTTGCTGCATTGTTTAACTCGTTTTGTATACAATTAACGATTACATATTAGGTGATTACCTAAATTTCAAACTCTTCTACACTTTGTAATTATTACTGAAAAGAGTTTTTAAATTACATGCAAAGTTTCTTATAAATAAAATTGTAAAATTGTCTTATAAAAAAAATGTTACTTACATATACATTTTAAATACATTTTAACTAAAAACTTAGCCTTACAAGTTCAAATTTACTAAAATATCGTTCAAGATAAACAACTGAGTTTTACTACAAAAGTTTGTGACTGTGATCTCTTCGGCGGCATGTTTATGTGATATTGTGACGACTTACGACTTTTACTTATTAGTTATTGTTAAAAGAACAATGAGTATAACAAGTTTCTAACAAGTTACGAGAGTTTTTCTTTATTGAAAACAAAATTGGTAAGATTTGATTTATAAATAAATAAACTTGTAGTTGTGTGGACTTTTAGCAATAATGATTTGAAAAAGTTATATCTTGCTTTAGTCTGAATGCAGTTTAACTTATGGGTGCCGCCGATTCACAGAACACTGCTATTCAACAATAATCATTATGATTATGTAAAATAATGAAAATTAAATTTAGATTTTCCCAACCACTACTTTGCTTTTCTTTACTAGCAGTACTTTTTTCTCATCACTTTCTCCCTCGACTTATTCTGTAACTGGTAGGGTCAGCAACGACTTAATTGAGTTTTCATAGTTTTATTTCTGCAATTCTTAGTTACCGCTTACCATCAGCATACGAAGTGCTAGTAGTAGAAGTAGTAATACCAATATTCCATACCATTTTAGAGAAAATTAAAAGCACAAATTTACAATATTAACGGACATTTAGTTTATACGAACAGAAACATCTAACATAATTGCATTAATAACAATAAAACTGGCGTATACGACACTCATAGATCAAATTGGTGGCAATTTTCACGGCGTCATACGAAGCGGCAATCGCTTCGTATACGCCATAATGCGCAAGCGGCGGACAAATCGAATTACGCGGTATTCACAATTATTTACCAGTGCGGACATTTACCAGCGCTGCCATTTACCGGCGACCATTTACCATTTAGTGGCGCAGTCATTTAAACGCAAATAATTCCGTATATTTTAATTAAAAGACCGATTTTAGTTTCTCTCTGATTCGTTCACATTACTCACTCTTGTTTCATATAAATAACAGTTGAAATTTTTTTCATACAATCTACGCGCTGAAATATATTGTACGTAAGTACATCATCTTCATCATCGTCATGTTAGCCGAAAGCCATCTAGACATAGGCATCCCCCAATTTTCGCTACCTTGGTCGGTCGTGGGCCGCCCTCATCCATCAGTTGTCCGGCACTCTTATAAGCTCGTCAGTCTACCTTGTGAGCGGTCTGCCTACGCTGCGTCTTCCGGTTCTGCAAGCTATGTGTCCTGCCCATTGCCACTTCAGAGAAGCAACTCCAGAAGCCATATCGGTTAATTTAATTCGCTTGCGGATTTCTTCGTTTCTTAAGTGACCGCGCAAGGAGACGCCTAACATGGCCCGCAGAGCATCGAACCTCCGACCGTAATAGACGTGAGTGTAACATGGATATTGGTCATGACTTTAGTCTTGTCCTAATTCGTAAGTACAATAAACGCTTCATGTGAATATTTGTGTGGTAGAAATTAGTTCTTAAAAGGAATTCTTAAATGTGAGATTATTGTAGTTACTCGAATAGCTGCGTACACTATTACGGGTACAATAAAGTGATATTGAGTTATTTGCCAAGAAATTTTCTGCATTGTCATTAGGTATGGTAATGAGCAAAGTGCCCTGTAAACTGCAACAGGCTCACCCTCTGTTGATTGAAAGCTAACATACATGGCGAAAGTAGATTTTATACATCTCTAACTATCCTATAACATTCATAAAAAAGCATAGTGCCATATTATAACGATGCTATTTTTACAATTTGCTGTTACAAAAACGTTAATAGCACAGTGATTTATAAAACCGAGTGTACATTGTCCACGTTTCCTACACAGTTCGATGTTTTGCCACTTCCTTAGATATGCTAATGAGCCCTCGGAATAAACTTACGGGACATGTTTTGATTCATTATACTTTGTCGGACTGTTTCAATGTTTTAACAAGGGAACGCTCGAAAAAATATTCACCACATTATGCAGTACACTTTTTTGAAAGGTCAGAATATAATTATGTGTATGTTAAGATGCTATTTTTATTGCTTCCATTGATAGCAATAATATCCTTAATATCCTTAGTCCTCTACAGTCTGGATTTCGTCCTGGACACAGTACCATCTCAGCCCTCCTAAAAGTGACTGGCGACATCAGAGCGGGTATGGAGAACGGCAAAGTCACCGTGTTGGCTTTGATAGACTTTTCTAACGCCTTCTGTACCGTCAGCCACGATATCCTTCTGTCTATCCTTGCCCATAGTATGATCTCATCTGATGCACTGGATTGGTTCTCAACATATCTTCGGGGACGCCAGCAGTCTGTCCGCCGAGTTGAGTCATCATCAAACTGGTGTGACCTTGTCTCTGGTGTTCCTCAAGGCGGTATACTTTCTCCGTTACTATTTTCAATTTTTATTAACCTTCTTACTCCCAATCTTCAATGTGCGTATCATCTTTATGCCGATGACTTGCAGTTGTATTCACAAGCAAGCACAATGGACATATCGCAAGCCATCACCAACTTAAATAGTGATCTTGAGACTATTAAAAGTTGGTCCAAAAGATTTGGTTTGTTTGTTAACCCAAACAAATGCCAAGCCATTATAGTAGGCAGTCACCGCATGATGGACAGATTGGACACTCGTAATTTGCCTCCACTCACCTATGACAATCTGTCCATACCGTTTTGTTCAGTCGTTAAGGACCTTGGCTTGCTTATAGACACCTCCTTTGATTGGCGGGCTCAGGCTACCTGTGTCAGTCAGAGAGTCACTGGAACACTTCGGGCCTTTTATCGTCTGAAGAATTTCCTCCCTTCTAAGACAAAGACGATGCTTGTGCAGAATTTAATCCTTCCTGTAATTGACTATGGTGATGTGTGCTATTTTGACCTGAATGCAGATCTACTCAACAAATATGACCGTCTTCTTAATAACTGCATTCGATTCATTTTTAACCTTCGCAAGTATGATCACGTGTCTACTTATCGTTCTGAATTAAAATGGTTACCAATTCGTCAACGCCGTAGCATGCGTGCTCTCACCGCTCTCTATTCCATTCTCAACTCACCCTCAGCTCCTTCATACTTAACTCCTTACTTTCAATTCTTGTGCTCCACTCACGACAGGAACTTACGCTCTTCTAATAACCTTCTCCTTGCATGTCATTCTCATAAATCTGGGTTTGTCGACTCTTCCTTTATTATCCAGGCAGTGCGTCTTTGGAACGACCTTCCTGTTGAGGTCAGGATGGCTACTAATCGTTTTCGTTTTAAGCTGAAAGTTCGTGCTCTCCTCTTTGAGAAATTGTTAGAGTTATCACGTTAATGTCTCTTTACTCATCATATTTATAGTGTATTTATGTATTTATGTATATATGTATTTATGTATGTATGTATTTATATATATATTTATTTATTTATACTTATTTGTATTATAATATTCACTGTTTATTTTCTTTATGGTTAAACTTTGAACTTTATTTTTATACTTTTATTTACATCATAACAATTTTAGATTTGCATCATTCTTTTTCAATAACTGCACCTACTTTGTTTATCTCTGCATCACCTAAGGTTGACTGGTAGAGAATGCTTTTAGCATTAAGTCCGCCTCTGTACCTATGTGCATGAAGTTTAATAAATAAATAAATAAAAAAATAAAATGATAGTTGAGTCAAAAGATTACCTGATAGTAAAGATTACTAGTTGCCCACAGTATCTATCTTCAACAAATAAAAATTTTGTCACCACAGAACTAAGGATTTTAAGCTAAATACTGCATATTTATTTCTCTTAATTAAAACCTGGAACTCTTTACCAGCGTGCGTATTTGCTTTCAATAATTGTGTTGTCGTTTTTTTAATCGAGACGTGAAAAAGTATCTCTTAAGTTCGCCACAGTGGGATTCATGTTTACCAAGATAATTTGTGTGTTAATGTGTGTGTGTGTGTGTGTGTTTGTTACCACTCAGCGCCTAAACAGCTTAATTAATTTAGATGAAAATTGGTATGTAGATAGAATCAGTGCCGGATACGGTCATAGCCTACTTTTTATCCCGAAAATCGGTCTGATTCCTGAAGGAGACAAAACTCTTTTTACGCGCAGCTAGTACCTAAATACTAAAAAACCTTTTTGTACCAAAATATTAAGATAAAATATTATAAACAATTTTAGGTACTTAAGGATCTTTGTGATACCAACTATAGTACTCAAAGGACATAGTAATGAGATCAAAAACATGAAGCTGTTAGGTAAGGAAATCATATTTTAACCTTATTTTTAGGGACCAGTTCAACGTAATGTACCTGTCAGATAAGTGGACATTAAACGTAGTCTAGACTACAAACGCCTACGGCAAGATACAAAGGCTTTACATAATTATAATACCAGCCTATTATTACATTATAGGACAATGACCTTATCTCCAATAGAGAAGGCTAACTCGTGTTAATGACTCGTGTAAGGTGAAGGAGTACTGTAACTGTCAATCTGGACAGTATTAAATACAACATAGCGCAAATGACGGCAGTTGCTGTGAGTGCTATGAACTATGAACAGTCTCAACCAAAAGTGGCAGATGGACAGACTAAAGTTGTCGCCCACTGGCAAGGTATTCTATCTATATATATAAAAGCAAAAGTTTGTATGTGTGTTTGTTACCACTCAACGCCTAAACAGCTGAACGGATGAAAATTGGTATGTAGGTAGATTCGATTCCAGAGACGGACATAGGCTAGTTTTTATCCCGCAAATCGGGTCTGGTTCCCGAGGAAAACAAAACTCAGTTTTACGCGCGAGCGAAGCCGTAGTGCTCGGCTAGACACTACATAGTATAAAACAAAGTCGCTTCTCGCTGTCTGTCTCTATGTATGCTTAGATCTTTAAAACTACGCAACGGATTTTGATGCGGTTTTTTTTTATAGATAGAGTGATTCAAGAGGAAGGTTTATATGTATAATAATATATGTGCAAAATATAGTAGAGAAACACTGGTAATTTTAGAAGTTTCTAATGTAATGCAGGGACATAGCGGTTGCGGCGGTATATACCAGCTGAGAGCCGCCGGCCTCTAAAGAAAACATGTTTGTATTGTCTAATGACAAAAAAGCTGTGAACGTTGTTTAAAAAGACATTCTGTAGTATGTTTAGTATCAGCATAATATCTGTGCGAAGCCGGGGCGGGTCGCTAGTAATGTATAAATAAAAGTTTTCAATATTTGGTAACAGGTCAAGCGTTAGCAATAATAAAAACAAAAAAGGAAAAATCTGAAAAAGTAGATTTAGAATTTCTTATTTCTCTGTTTTTCTTTTAATAGGCAGTATCTATTTAACTACAATATTAATATAATCAATTCAGACTACCTTGTATTATGTTTATATTTACCTTTTAGATTTTTCCGAAATCAAGTAAAAGAATACTACTTCTCAACAAAGAAAGAAAGCACCTAATATTTTACCGACACAAAAACTATCAAAGTCGTCTTTTCATTCTGTCCCCTCTTACAATCTTTTATCCGCAACGAAAAGGTAGAATTGACACATTCAGGGCCAGTGTAACAAGACCTCTGATACATGATATGATGGGTTAAACTCTGTAGAAAATGGCGGTGGAGAGGTGTCTATCATATTGGTTGTTAGGTGCCACGCGGACGATTTTTTTCAGAGTACGGTATCGGCATTTACAATGCAAAAGAGGCTGCCGTGTTGGCTTGTCGTTTGTGGCGGCAATTGTATAGCATTTACCTGGCGACCGCCGCAATAGTGCGAATTTACCCTGTTTCCACATTTTTGAAATTACTGGTTGTAATAATAGCGGGTTTTTAGCCACGCAATAATACAAAATAAAGAACGTGTGGCGTAATGTACGTTTTATAGTGTATCATTATATTGTACACGACTTCTTAGGGGATTCGAATGTAAATTAAAATATTACAAGCATAAATTGCAAATATTTTACACATGTAACTCATAGCGCGGGCGTAAAAACCTTTCATTGAAATGGTATAAAAGTTTTAGTGTGAAACTTACTATAAGATTTCAATGCATTGGCTCCAACTAAGAACTATTATAGCGTAGCAGCATCTGCTACGTAATCGTAGATGATTCGTAGCGTGTCTACGAAATATTCCAGTAAGATTATGGTACAGTCATTTGGAACGGAAAAAAGGAGATATTTTATCTTTTGAGGAGTTTTGAAAATTGGTAATTTTATATAATAGACAATAGACTTTGCCACCTATGCCGCTTGCAGCCATAGCGCCAATAAACAGTTTTTTGATAACATGTCTTTTTAAACGTCGTTTCATCGTTTCACAATAAAAACATGTATTATAAGATAAAACTAGAGAAAATTTCCTATAATTTATGTATAATTTTATAAACAAAATTATATTTATAGTTAATACTTTTTTAAACAAAAGATATATTAAGAAATTTTTTAATGATGATTATGAAGTTAGGAGGGATAATGCTACTAACCCGAAAAATTCGTTAAAAAAAAGCCTGGCCTGACCTGACTGTGGTTTATAGACTTATAGACTAGACAGAATATCACAACCAAGATTCTGTTAGAAAGATAATATTTCTCGCAAGCAAAACTGACTTAAACACTAGTATATGAGACGTTCACTTCAAACAATTATGAACATAGGTAGTTCGATAAAGGAAATTGTACAAACTTGAGTTTCGATTCAGTTACGCAATATTAAGTTAATATTGTTATACCAAATTGGTTTTCAATTACATGAGGAATAACATGTGTTTGTGATAGGCTCTTCTGAATATGTACCCAGTAAAACTATTGTTTGATAATCAAAATTAGGTTAGATATTGTTACAAGAATATTGTATCATGTTGAATATTTTAGTTCCTTTTTATTGCTGTATATCAATTTGATTGGTTATGGATTCTATTACTAGGTTGTTAGGGTTCATAATGAGGTGATAATATAGTAGTAGATCCTTGTGGATTACAGCTTAAATAAGCCGATTATAACAGAGAAATCTTCCACACCTACATCGTTAATCGATACTACGTTTCGTTTGGTTAGTGGCAGCGCCTAAAGGCGTAATTACCCATTCGGTCCTCTTCTTCTTTATGGTCGACAACGGCTTAGTTGTGTTTCTAACTTTATATCTGCGATACATAGAGCATAGAGTCATTTTAATATGTTTGTAGGCAACAGTAATCACTGTATGATGCAAAAGTGCTACATAATACAAATCATTTAAAAAGTCAACTAAAGTACAATGGCTATATTATATATATAATGGCCAATTCTACGTAATGAGTTCGCTGTTGTACAGAAATGTTAGCAAGCATTTTTATATAGGCCCTCTGAACTGTCACGAACTAAAACATTACATTCAAAACTGGCTTCTGACTTTGGATTATTCGCGCACAGAAGCTCTCCTGCTGACTCTGAAGTGATTAATACACGCACTTACACATATAAAACACACACACACACATACACACACACACACACACACACACACACACACGAAAACACACACACACACACTCACACACATAACACACACACACACACACACACACACACACACACACACACACACACAATGTACACACACAATGTAACATAGAGCATTATAAGACAACAGCAGATCACTGACTCCTGAGTCACAGGTTCCACCTAGTTTGGGAGTCAGGGTTCACCCTATTTGTACAACCTACATTACCTATTTATGTTTCAAAACATTTTTGTATACCTACTTTAAGAGTACCATTGTATTGAAGGTTTTTATGTATAAATATATATATATATTTTTTTTTTTATATATCTACTATTCATGTCACTCACTATCAATGTTTAATAATGTGAGTACCCGAGGCAGTCAAAATTCTAGTTTTGAGTTTATATAAAAAAACAAGATATAAAGTTTTAAAATCAACGATAAACACTAACATAACGAGAGGTGTTTATATAAATACAGTTTTCATTAACTAAACTTTCTATATACCATAGCAGTTTTATAGACACTTTATTGTTATTTTTATTAGCGGAATGAGTCTAATTGATACATAGCGTGATGGTACCTTTATAGTGCCATTCGTTTTAATTAGCGCGGAACTATAAAAATCAACACTAACTGGCACTGTCATAAACTTTGAGTACTAGTTTATGACTTCCACGTATGCACTGACAAGATAGGTTAGTTATAGAGCTAGTTAATTTTTTTATATTAGCCTACCAAAGTGACTCCATCCCGCCTGATGGTAAGCAGTCAGTGGAATCCAGAAGTGGTGGCCACTATACCAAAAGCCATCGTCTTAAACTGCTGGTATGGTGGCCTCCACTATGGCGGCTGGGAATGGAGTTAGGGAAAGGAAATGAGAGAGGTGAGGGAAGAGGAAAGGGGTGAAATTGGGCCTCTGGCGCTTTCACTCACCGAATGAAACGCTGTAGTACGGATATTCTTACGTCGATCTTCTATGAGAGGGTAATACTTTCCTGGACGATCCGGCTCATTCATGCTGAAACCAGCTTGGATCTACTACAGTGAACCGTGGATCTACTACCGTGAAAAGGGTAAATCAAATATAGATGTTGAATATATATATAGATATTTAATAATTATTTTGCATTATGTATTACTTTTATTTAGTATATTTAGTAGTCGAAATGGCCTAGTGGATAAGACACCTGCTTTGTAAACACAAGGTAGTGGGTTCGAATTCGGGCAAGTACCAATGTGATTTTTCAAATCATAAGTACTTTCTAAGTTTATCTTGGACATTTCTGACTGACGGTGAAGGAAAACATCGTGAGAAAACCTGGACTTAAAAGTCTGAAATTGCCAATTAGCCTTGAGCAAGCGCGGTGATTAATAATCATGCTTTGACCATATGAGAAGAGGCCTTTGCCCAGCAGTGGAACAGTAAAACAGGCTAGTATTATTATTGTTAATTAAGGTTTTATAGCCTGGCGGCTATTGCGACCGCAGTAAGGTGGTATTTGGTTCACAGGTAAAACTGCTGCCCGTTAATTAACTCTTACGACATCCATAGAAAGAGACGGAATGGTTCCACATTCCACACAGGAGACCACGCGGCAATGCTCATATAAAACCTTGTACAAATCTTTCTGTCTTCATTATATAGAAAGAATGAAAGAAAGAAAGACACATTTATATATATAGTATACTAGCTTACCGCGTCTTTGCTTACTGCTCTGCTCAAGTCGCCAGAAACGTGATGTTACATAGCCTATAACATTTTTCAAGAACTGGGCTATCATACGCAAAAATAATTTTTCAAATCCGACTGGTAGTTCCAGAGATTAGCGCGTTCAAACAAACAAACTCTTCCACTTCATAAAATAGTATAAATTTCTAGATTAAACGGTAGCCTAGTACAATAGCATTGTGTGCTTGTAATTAATGTTTTAAACGATGATCGAGTTGAATGGTTGACAAATCCATTAAAAAATGCCATTTTTTACCAAGTTGGCACCTATTCTAAGTAATAAGTTTAAGCCCAGTAGTGAACATGTGGTGTCACCATATGTGTCTCGATATATTCTACACTAAATTGTTTGCATGTGCCGGTAATACGCCTGTGGTTTTAGCTTACAAGCCGTCGACTCCTTGCATCTCCTGAGAGGCTACGGCATTATAATTGGACGACTAGATGCAAAGATAATTTTGTTAAAAGCAGAGATGAGAGCTGAAAGCGTAAAAATAGCATATTTTTGTACTTATATTAAGATATATAAATTGTGCATCAGATTAATATATCGCGAGTACTAAAAATAGAATGGAATTTAACTGAGTTCGGTAGACAGTTAAATATAGCGTATAAACAAAAGAACTAACAAAACAATTTTAAATGTCTTAATTTGGCACTGCAAATAATTTTGTAGGTAAAAATCATATATATTAAGCCAATACACCAATTATAAAATGGGTGTAAATGAGTACTTAATCAGTAAACAAACAATTTTTAAATCATACATCTTGAGTGATTGAAGTAATTCAAATATTTTTAATTGGTACCGTAACCCTTCCCATACAGCTTGACTTTCTGAGAAGAAAGAGATCTTCACAAATTTGTAGCGATACATTTATCGCCATCCTTTTTTGGCACAATATTCTAGATACTATACAATAGACTTTAAATTGAACACGATAGAGCTTCTCTCTGGTTTTATTTAAGGACAAACGCCAATGTCAAGTGCCCTACATAGTCACGTGGCCTTTATTTTAATTGAACCATTTAATTTAATTTAATTATTGTATTTTCAATAATCTTAGTCAAAAGAAAACCTGTGGCACTCGGGGACTACCGCGGTAAAGCTATTGGATAGCATTTTTTATCAACGTATGCAATTATAATTATTTATTTATTTTTTATTTATGCAGTATTTTTTTGTTTGATATTAATTCAAGTTTTTACCTTTAATATTAATTCATGTTACACTTTTTGAGCGTGACAAAAAATTTTGTTTATATGTGGTAAAAAATTGCGCCACTAGAGTTTATCCTGAGAAATAAATTTTATGGTAGGCGGAGTGGGAGGTGTTATGTTTTATTTTCGTTACGGAATTTCTTGATTCGGTCGCCGCGCTCAAAGCCCGCGATAAAAGCTATGCAATAGCTTAAAACTATTTATATATACTTCTATACTATTACACAAACCGGAAGAGTCTGCTTGTTTCCTTGCATGTACTGCACTCATATGTACAATAGAACCAACTGAATCATGACACATTTTGCTGATATTTTGCTTAAAACTGAAAATAGTAAGATCTTTAGTGTGTATTGCACTGACGTTTTTAATACTAACTTATCAACAGTGTACTAAGTAAAACGTCAGTGTCTAATAAAATGATAACAAGCTCGTTGCCAAGGAAATCTGTCTTCAAGTGAATTTTGATCTACTTGCATTTAGATGGACTGCCAAAATGAGGTTATGGTGGATCATGATTCTTTTGGTTCGATAGTAGTTATAAAAATGGTTTAGAATGTTGAACTACCCACAAAACTATTGAAGAAGTATGAATAGTTTTTCGACTATTGACATGCGTTGTAGTACATATGTTAGTACGTGGACTATTGTTATTCGATGGTTAGCTTTTCATACGTGCTTTGGATTTCAAATACACAGTTCAGTTAGGCTCAGTATTTCAGAATTTTCGTTTCACTAAATAACTCACGAATAGATACAACATCAATTAATTTTTAGTTAGACTTAATAATGTACTCTATTATATAAAATATTTTCTATTTGTAAAATGTATATTATAGTGATAGAAACAGTATTAGTATTTTTTTATTAACCTACCAAAATAACTCTGCTCTACCTGATGAACGATAGTCAGTGGAGTCCAGAAGTGCTGGACACCATGGCAAATCAATAAGCATCATGGCAAATCAACACGCATCATGGCAAATTACGCTTGCTCAATGCGGATTGGCGACTTAAGTTTTTTTTCTAAGGTAAGATTTCCTCACGATTTATCACTTCATCGTGAGTCAGTAATGTCCAAAATGTACTACAGTATAAAATTTTGATTTCAAACTGCCTAAAATACAGACATTGCTTAATTTGGAATCAACAAAAAAACTCAGTATTATATTTAATACTTATTTATAAAACAAATATCGCAAACTGATTTTGGCTGATCTTTCACAAGTAGGTATTAAAGTAAATTTAATAGATTGTCTTATTATTTACGTCACGTAATATCTGACATTGATATCGACATAGAATTATTTGAGAAACTTTTGAGATTACGACTTACTATTTTTGAGGGTATCGACAGATTTATAAAGTTAATTTAATTTGTGTCAGTCATCGTTTTCTCCCCCCTAACCGGAGTTCTCGCCTTGTCGCGGCGGGGGGGGCTTAGTAACCGTGGTTACTCTGAACCACGGCGAACCAAGAGGAACCCCAATGAGGCGCCGCTCCTCTGGGCTTTGGTGGTAAGCCCACGATGGAGCGGCTCAGGTGGATTGCGGTGCTGTATGGGCGGCACCGCAACTGGGTCGGGCTGCGGTGTTGCTTCGGCGACACTGCGGCTGAGGAGTGGCTAGGCCGCGGCGGGAGAAGAGTGTCGGTATAACGGTGCGCCGCTCTCCCTACCTTCCGCGGCCTCGGCGGGGTCGCAACTGCCAGATTGCGGACGCGGTGGGGCTGCAGGGGAAGAGGAGTGTCGGTATTGCGACGCGCCGTTCTCCCTATCCTCTGCGGCCGAGTTAGGAGGTGGCCTGCGGGCGGCGATCGGGCAGACGCCGCCCGAACAGCACGGGCCCGAGACGGCAGTGCGCGTGTTCCGCACGCGCCTCTCGAGGGAGGGGGGGCTAGGCCCCTCAAATCGGACGGGGTCCGCTCGCGTGTGGTGAGCGGGCCATGGCCCTTAGGGGTCGCGGATGAATGCGCGAGCGTTTCCCGTGACCCCGACACTCTGGCCGTCTGGAGGAACACCGTGGGTTTTAGTCGGTATGCCGGCCGCGCTTTGAGTGCGGTCGGAGAGTCCGCCTTGCCCAGGCGGGTGCGTATGCATAATGCATTCCCCAAGAAAAAAAGAAAACCTCTCTGTGTTTTAAAGAACTCGGTAAGACATGACGGATCGATCCCTGTTGCTATACACACTATGACAATCATAACAGGTTGTTTAGAATGGTAATTTAACAAATAAACACAGGGTCCTATAAAATGGTAATTTAACAAGTAAACACAGAATTCTTAAAGAACTAGCGGTCTTACAAATTTGAAGATTGTATTGAAGATTGTACTATAGCTTGTAAGGAACATCATTTTTCCAGGTTATCGAATCATCTGGAGAGATGGCCCACGCTACTTCTTTCAGTTCGTGGTCCTTTCTTCTACTTACCTTTTAATCTTTCTCAGACTTATCGCTTCTTTAGAAAGGCAACTCTGTGAGCTATAGCTCCCACCAAGTATCTATTTGATTTGTAAGTAATTCAAACTTGTATAGACTAAATAAATTATCATGCAGAAATTAATCGTGCAAATAGAAAGTCTAAATACACGTGTGTTGGAGGCAGTTACTCAAGGCTATTAAACGGCTCATTAGGTACTACATAATATATGAGTTGGAACCTATTACCGAGATTAGCTGCGTCTTCGTAATTATAACGTTACAGTTATTATTAGCATTAGCATATTATATGAACATGTCAACCTGTTACTACCAATGTTACTTTGAATTACGTCAAATTTAGATTAATAATGTTAAAGGTTCTGTGACATTTCTTACTCAGTCTGACTACTTAGGTGGCTCAGTGGAATTGCGTATGACTTTACACGAGGGTGTGGGTTCGATTTCCATACGAGATAAATCTTTGTGTGATCCATAAAAAAATTTGGAAATCAATCACAGCCTCTTACCCAATAGTTGCATGCACTCCCACTGCGCTTAAAAATGTATACTTACCTAATATAATACTTTGTAATCTTAATATTCGGCCATTTCATAACCTAAGATGCATAGCCGAGCATATAACCAATAAGTTTGATGCATACAATAATTTCTAGTTATTTTGATCGTCTTTGTCAGTCAGTCAGTCGGCAACGAGAATTTTCTAAAATGGCGCTGCACTGATGCGTCAGGTCCAGGCACCTGTCAAAGCGTTTTTAATTAACCAATCAATCGTGAATGATTATATTGATTCCAAACTACTAATAAATTTTGAAATTCAATTTTGAATTTTTGTGAATGGAAAGCTGGGTACTCACCTAGCCGTGTAGCATGTAATCTATCTGATACTTTATCAAGTGAGGACGTAGGCATGAGCCCGCTGCAAACCACTCGCGTGTGGAGCGCAGTAAACTAGCAGTGACCGATTGGCGGTATCACTGCGAACACAAAGGCGCCTCGCAGTGTGCGCGTGGAAGGCGACACGACCGCTTGTGTAGTGAGTACGAAGGTACGCCTTCGTACTCACTACACAAGTGATCGTGCAGTACACTTGCAGGATGATACAGTATCAGATACATTACATGTAACACGGCTGGTTAAGTACCCTCCTGAAGACCTTTCGCCTAAGTGGCGCCAGCTGGTGGTGAAAATTTTCCTAAATTTCTTTCTCTTTTGACGAAAGCGTTCTATTTTTAACGTGTATATCTACGATAAATATATACGACCTTGAGAAAGGTTTACGTGGACATACAGAAGAGATATGTTTCTTTGATGTAACGTATAAGACCTTTATCACACCATGACTATGAAAACTATTCTACGCCCATTGTAAACTATTATATCATTAGGACTCAAATAAAGCCATCTATGGATATAGATGTTCATTGCCTGCGCGATCGTTTGAGAAACGAAGAAACTTCTAGAGTGGCGACCACGAACCTGAAGACGCAGCGTGGGCAGACCCCTCACAAGTTGGACCGTCGACCCCTATAAGGGTGGCGGGCAACCGATGGATGAGGGCGGCGAACGACCGGCCACGGTGGCGAAAATTAGGGGCGGCCTATGTTCAGCAGTGGACGTCGTTTGACTGATATGATGATGATGATGGTAATATGCAACTGACCTGATATTAAGTTCATCTCCTAACAAAGTCAAATAACTAGTAACTACCTACAGTGGACACAAAATCTAGAACTACAAAAAGTAGGACCACAAAAATGTTACAAAAATCATAGAATCAAACACACATATGTACATACGCGTAGCAAGTAAAATATATTCACCCGTCTGAGCTCCACCGGCGGCAGTTAAATATACCATCTATTATTTCGACATTCAAATCTACCCTCGCAGCCATAATAACTTCTCTTTACCGAGATCACTCAAACACTTTACTAAAATACTGAAATCACGGTAAATAAATACACAATACATCGTTGAAAAGATGTCGACGTATAACAGAATCATGACGTATGTATACAATATCTAATGCGAAGCAAGGCATTGTTTGCAAACCCATTGTGTTCTCTAAGCTTTCAAGAAAGCCTTTCTACCGACTGCGTACTTTCAGTTCCCCTTAGACGATAATTTTAAATTATTATTAGGTTTGTTTAAAGGTTACAGTATGTTGAATTGTTTGTGTTTGGTACAATGGTGAAGTTAGGAAAATGTTTCGATTTAACCTCTTGAGTTAGTGTTTTGAAATTATTTAGTTAGTTGTGAGATTTATTGGCTCACTAGTAGGGGTAGCAAGGGCCGAGTAGATAGTTTCCACCACAGTAAATTTTAAAGATAAGCATTAACGTTCTATCTATGTTTGAAGGATACTGTACAAGGAAAATTGTTGTTATTCTTTTTAATTCAATGTACAAGTCGACTAGCGGAAGGCCCACCAATGTCGTTCAGACGAGTGAAGTGGATTCAATTCTCACTCCAAATCACAATGTTTGTTTCGAGAGTTTAGCCGTAAATTATGCACCCTACCGCAGTAGTTTTCTTATAAAGAGATTTTTATAGCATTTATTTATTGCTAGAATTGGCATATAGTCAATAACCTAAGTTATTCTTATTATTAACTTATTTGAAAAACAAACGAAATCAAAAGAAAATTTCTTAACAATGAAATTAAAAGTTTGGAAAACAATATTACTTTCAAAGAAGCGTTTGTATTAAATTATTATTACGTTTTTATATTTATTATGTCTATTTGTACTCCTACTAGTCTACAGACAGGAGCTATCATGGCGATACAGAGGGCTTAGACTAGTGACATAAATGCTAATAGAATAGCTTAAAAAATGTATGGGTTTTAAAAAAGCTAACGATAATGTTGGCCTTAGCTTATCTCAATCCCATACATTGATTGCAGTGGTCTTTAGTACATTTTAATGTAAAATAAGATTATACAATTGGAGACATACCAAATCTACACTTTAACAGTATATATGGGCAAACTTTAATGAGTGTAGAAATATTGTAACTTTGGAATCTTATAATTTAACGGTGTCAGGCGGGGTGTTCGGATTAGGTTATTAATGTTATTGCAGCAAATCTAACTAGCCTTTTTTATTAGATACACTTTCAGAGAAACTTGTCAGTGACTCTATTATAGGTATAGGTGTGTCCGAGCTACTTAAGTACATAAAAAGGCAGTATCATAGAGCTCGACAATATTTTGAGGTTTTTGAGGTCGTCTCTACTAGTTTACGAAGTATCTACGAGAGGGTGTAAAATGACACTTACTCTGGCAACCTCTCTGACATTGTCTCGAGGGCATTCAGGTTGCAATGTCACCATTCACATAAAGCATGCTACCCTACGGCTTATGAGCTCCTCAAATATGATGAGTGCCACTACAATAAACAACCAAAATAGTATTTGTAACAAGAATTTCTTACAAAATACATACATAAAGATTTATGTTGCACACATTTTGTTCTGTATAACATAAATATTTAAACAATGGTATAAAGGGAATGAAACGCAAGATTAAAATATTCGTTTATAGTCTTAATTATAAGAAAATTATTCGAAACTTTTGAATTTTTCATCCGATAGGAATTTCGGCTTCTAAAAACGCCAAGACTCGCCGGAGGCTTCGGGAAAATATATTTGCAAGTTGTTTTACATTAAGCTATTAATTAATAAAGAGGAAAGGCTGTGCTACGAAAAACGGCTAACTTTCTAATTTTCATCACGACCCAATAGTACCGTTTAATAAGTCCGTTATGACCTTTTTCTTATAATAATTACAAGTTTCCACTTCTTTGATCTAATTTTCTATGTATTTTAAGCAGCTGTGTTATTTGAATTATAGAATAATCATGCGTACAAATTACATCATAACAAGATACCGATGCCGACTTTATTGATCAATCACCACTGTTGTGCAATAAAAAGGTATAAATCGTGACTAACTTAGCAGTTTTTAACTTCATAAAACCCTGCTAAAAAATGAGCGTGTCGCGGCCCACTGCTGTCTAAATCAACGATTTAAATGAAGAATTTTCTTTAAAAACTTACACATTATGACTGTTAGGAAGAGAGTTTGCAACGAGAATAGCGGATGATACAT
>OY720192.1:9015065-9090065 GCA_963082885.1 Parascotia fuliginaria
GTAAATAGATCATAACAAAATAAATCACCCACTGAATAACAATACTACAAATGGTATAAGTGGTTTCGTTAAGTAGTAATTTAACGTTAGCTGTGACCGGCGTGCTTTATTCCTAGTCTGGTTGTGCTTTGTGTCAGTTAATTGTGTGTTAGGGTAGTATTTATAAACGAAGCTCAGGTATTGAGTACGCGTACTTAATACCGTCTCTTTCTAACTACGGTCTCGGGTCCCTTGTTAGATAGAGACAGGGGTATGATTCAAGTGCGCGTACTCAACTCAATACCTGAGATGCGTTTATAAATAAGAGCCTTAGTAACGTTCACCTCGACACCGAACTTAAACTTGAACACTAGTGTGACATTTGCCTCGTAAAAAAGCAATGTGGTTTTTTATATATTAGAGGTAGGTATTAATCTTATCCGTTTGCACAAATATTGCTATTTGCTAACTTAAGCGCGTATTGACTCTACATTATTAATATTGCCTTTTTACATACAACAGTTATCTAAAAAAACTTTATTTTAACATACCAAGCATTACCGCTTAGATAAAAATACTATGTATATGTAATATTACGCCACAAACATAAAGGCTGGGTCCGTTTACTAAAAACTTTCCTCGTAAGGTTTGACACTAAAATGGGCCTAAATACCCTAAAGAAAATTGGTACTAAAAACTTTGATAGCTACTTTTAATATACAAAAGTTTTGCTGCCATGAAAGTCAAAGGTTTTAAAACCGAAAAATATAACAGAATGTCATCAACATCCCGCCTTTACCAGAAGTGTATAACACCTACATTTATTTTGCCGAATCACGGATGCTACAGTCTATAGCAACCCATTCATGGTCATAATACTCATAATTCTAGATATCGCCACATCGGACAAAATTTCAAACTGCAAATTTCTTGTTATGAAAATCTAATATCACTTTACTCTGCGATTCGAAACATCGTGTTCAAGCACATGATAAAACATTTTAGACGAAAATAATTATGTTTTTAAACTTTCACGTTGCATGATATATCTAAATATACACTGGCCTTACACCGGTCGCCTGCTTGTGACCACGGCCATTATAACCTGGTCAAAACGCCAAGCGAAATAAGGTATGTAAATACCTAGTGCATGATTGTGTGAATTCCTTTAAAAAATAATAATGTATTATGAGCCGATAGGTCAGATATTGGTAATTGGTAACCGTTAATGGACGCCAGAAGTGCCAGTAACACTGCTAACGAAGACTTCTTCATTTAGCGATGACATTGAGCGAAAAATACAAAACAATTTTCACAGGCAATCTAGCTACAATCGTGGCGAAAATTAAGATGCCCCAATTTAAGGGAGAAATCTAAGAGAAACTGTGTCTCTTTTAACATCCTTCTTTTCAATATAGTATGGCAACACCCTTGTCTAGCAAGACAATAGTATACGAACTGTGTAGACCGTAGATAAACACAAATAAGTATCACGACCGGGGTCCCCGCTTGACATATGGGCTCAACAATGGGGCTGTGATACGTACCTGCTAACCTACATAGTCCAAATAAACGAAGAAATACCCAAAGTACACATATAGGTACTTGTCTATATGAGAATATGAGTTACAATTTGTGATAACTTCAGAAGGTACGCAATCAAAAAATCTAACTGTAAGGTGTATTGCAAAGTCTCTGTAAATCTCTCTCTTATATTATAGGTATACACTACTACAGAGAGGTCTCGACTTCGATATTCTTCATCTGACTACCGGATCGGGTAAAATAACGTTAGGTTTCTCTATCGTAAAGTAATATAAAATATTTCAGTATCAACGAAGTATCTGGCAATGTACCAGATACATGACAACAACTGCTGGCGAAATGTAGGTGCCATACTTATAGGACTTACCGTTTTCGAAAAAGGCATGTCAAGCCAATTCTGGATTAAGGCCTCCCTCAATTTCCCAAAAGAGACATGGTTTTATGTTATAAGTATATTTTATGAAATTAAACTTATAACAATAATCACGCAAATTAAGTACTTCTACCAATATGAATGTACATGAAATATGTGGCCTTAAGTAAATTTACTTTGGACATCTTAACAAACAGTTCAAGTTTAAGATGTATTATGCTCAGTAGGATAGGCTGCTAATTAGTTGCGCCGTAGGCGACCTCTGTTGTGTAATAGAAGAAAACTTACGTACTAAACCCACTGTTATGATCTGTTAATACTAACTAGCTTGATTTGTGGACGCACTTGAATTTCTTACGAGATTTTTTATGTTTTAGAAACAAGTAATATTGAATAATGCTATAAAATAATACTTGAAGAGCAACAGTTGTATGCACAGTCGGCTACAAATGAGGCCTACCGCCTACATTTAAGCTTTATTTGGACGTCATAAAACAACAAGAGTCAATCTTAGATATTTTTTAGATCTCACAGAAACTTTTGTCGAACTAATAGACCACTTTCTTGGCCCACCGTCTATCATGTCATACATACACCATGAAATTGTATGTGTAACACCTCTGTAACGGTAGTTACAGAGGTATGGGAGGGATTATATGGTAATATATAACGCCGCAAATTATGATTTAATTTGATCAAATAAAACTTAAGGATTTTATGAATATTTGAAAGGATTTTAAGAATATTTTCCAGTCGCCTAAATAAATAAATATAATGTCCTATTTTGTAAGTAGATATGCCGTTTTATGGTTTCGAGAAAATGTTGTGTATGACATAATTTTGAGATAAATCTTTATTTCAACAAGGTATATAACTATATCCTTCACTAAAAAATATTTTTAGAAAAAAAAATGAAAACCGACTTCAAACAATACCTACATGTTTAATTCTTAACTAAAAAGTAGAATATAATATTTTAATTACTTCATAGCAAAGAACATTAAAGGTGAATAAACGCAATCCTTGATACCTATAATACTTTACTATTTATAGTTTTTAATCAGTTATTTTGGAGTCGGTGCCAGCCAAGAAGCCCGATTTCAGAGTATACCCTTTCAAATAAAAGAAGAATTTTTCAAATTGGTTTATAAATGACCGAGTTCTGTTGTAACAAACATACAACTACTGAACAATTTCTTATAATAAAAAAATGGGACCAATTTCAGAGTATACCCTTTCAAATAAAAAAAAGAATTTTTCAAATCAGTTCATAAATGACCGAGATATGAGGTAACAAACATACAAAAAAAAAAACACGATCCGAATTGATAACCTCCTCCTTTTTGAAGTCGTTTAATAAAATAAGCAGGATGCTTCAGAAAGAATTGTGTTACAACCAACTATTGTATATTTTTCCACAATATGTAAATATATGTGTGAAAAAAGTATAAAAAAAAATACACAATTTCACACATTTTACTACGAATGTGTGAAATGTACTTATATATTTTTATACTTGTTAACTGTAAAAATATGCATGAGAGTTTTATTCATCTGTAGGTACTATATAAAATTTTACCTACAGCTTAAAATAATATAAAAAAATTACGACAAGAAAACAAAATTCCACCTAAAATATATTAATAATAACAGCATGAACACGGGCAAAAATAAATTAAGAATTCCCAATTAACATCATAAAAATCTGCACGGTGTAACTACAGAAGACTGACATTACCACATTAGCTGTCAGAATGAAACAAAAATAAACCACAGTTAACATATAAAACAAAATCCAATCAACTCAATAAATAAAACAGTTGCAATACAAACAAAATCAATTCCCACAATGCTAACAAAGCTAATCACCCTTTAACGCAAATAAAACAATCTCACAAATTTGCCATTGACGAAATCTTTACCAGAAACATAGACATTGAACATTTAAGGGCCAACATTGTACGGGTTCGAGACTTGGAGTTAATATTGACACAATTCGGTTTGTGCCCAACAATAAGTCTATTTGAAATATTCTAGTATTCCTTTGTTGCTTATTCAAAGTTACTCTTACTACGGTGACTTTAAAACGAATTCTTGCTTTGACTTCATTTGGACTTCGTAGCTTGTAGCTGCTCTACGATAGCTACGCTTTTTTAGCTCTACAGCAATGTTTACTTTAAGAACTCACTGAGAATCATACTAAGATGTTTTAACAATGAAATTTTTCTTTCAATTAACTTTACAAACCCACGTTATGTTTTGTTAGTTTTTTATCTTTATACTAACTCTTAGTTATTCTAAAATAAAGAAAACGGACTTAGAAAATTGAAATTTTTAAAACTAGTTATTTATAAAAATTGGTACATGTTTATAAAAAATTTAACAATTTTTCATCAAATCAAGTTTAACAGCAATGAAGATATACTCGTGGTCAGACGAGGTCATTAGGTACGGCCGAAATATATGAACGCCTAAAATTGAATTTTGGAAGCTTACAGGAAACCTGGATAATGTTCATGGATTATTGTACGTTGTCTATTAATGAAGCTTCCTGTATGTTTTGTATCAGTATTTGTAATCTAAAGATTTAGTCTTTAAAAATATTTATGAAATACTTACTATTATTTAAACGCAGTCAATTAGACAAAGAAACTGAAAACTTATCTTTCTAGCGAGCTGCCGCTGCTTCGCATGTAGATTGCGACATGATTACAAATCGTTAAAATTCTTAGCTGTTCTTTACTAGAATATGCACATATTATGCTTATAAGCCTTCCGGAAAATTGCTCTAAATGATAGAAAACACTGCTCAGTTAGCGGTGAGACAAAAAGGAAAAACAGCAACTTTATTTCATACTATTTAAAGCCTAAATAAATTGCTTATTTATTGTATTCCAAATTTACTGGTGGAATCCTTAATCACATACAGTACAGTTTTGGATAATTAGTCAATCAATCAATGAATAACTAACGTATGTTTGCGATTACAGTCTGTGGGACATGTCGCTACTAATAATGTGATTAATTTAGGTTTATTACATAACATTATTATATATAGTATAATGCTTGTTCCATTATGATAATAATTAGTACCGATTAAGAGTTTAACGAAGTCACTTATGCAGCGTACACAGTCGGCACTGCAGTCGTAACTTGCGTACGAAACGCGTACTCGTTCCTGAGTTACCTTGTAGTGTATACAGGTTTCAGCTTTATAATCGAGAAGCAATGAACAATACGGGGATAATACTGTTTTTTATACAAATAAAGCCGTAAGCACGGGCCAGTCAATGTTTCAAAAGCAAAAAAAATCGCGTTGGTTGTGCAGTAACCGTACAATAGCAAACACATTGAGCGCCGTGATAGTCTACGCAAGACAAGAAAGTCTTTCACTTTTAAAATTGTGATATACCTACTCATAGTACAGTTGCCCATTGTTTTGTTTATTAGCACACACATCCACTTAGGACACCAACTTAGATTCACATTCATACTCCAATTAAGAGATAAAGAGCAGGATTTAGAATATTCTTAATAGTATCTAGACAATTTTACAGACTTTTATATAAAAGGGGTTAAGTACATTAAAAACAATTATCTAATGAGGAACAATAAAATGTCTAGATGTTTAGACGAAGATAAAAGTAATGTAAACTAATGTGATATGGGAAGTTTCTGAAAATCTTTTTTGTTGGTCATGTTGTAGAATTAAACTCGTTGTTTAAACACATGTGAGTAATGTGTGCGTTCCCATTGAGGGACCATACCTGAATTTTAAGCTTTGCTTTTAAATGCGTCAACCTTTAGTAAAAGTTCTCAAACGATTGTAAATTCAGTCTTTCATTTGTAAAAGTAGGCACTCAAAAGTTACAAGCGGTCAAAGGTGGTCCCTCAATCGTGACTGACAGGCAACCATATCTCAAAACCTTGTTCAAATTTACAACTGCTATTAATGACTACTCTTAGTAAAAGATTTGTTACACTACTTTATTAAATATCAGCCTTGCTGGTTCATTATATAAAGAGAACTAGCATGCAGAAGGTGGTCCCTCAATCGATCACCATAAGTTCACATAAGTGGAGACCACAGTGGAATTTGGAAATTTCGTATGGCTCTAGCGTTAGTAAAAGTATTTAAACGGTTATAAACTTAATCTCTAGTTTGTAAAAGAAGCCCTTAAAAAGTTACAACAGGGGAAATGTGGTCCCTCAGTCGAAACGCTTCCCATAGGAAACGATCAATTTACGTAGCATTCGGAAGTCAAATAGCCCATTGCTACTGTCTATGCTTTAGTAAATGTTTTTTACTAACGATTACATTACCAAACAATATAAAAAAAAACCTACAAATTTTGCTTTAAACAACAATCAAATTCCTGCTAAGAAATCTAGCATTGGGGCGACCACACAGCAGATTTTTCCTGGGATAAATAAAAACGAATGACCGTTTGCTTGTATAAATTTTAATCATATTTTATTTTACTCAGCTGATAAAAATAAATGAAAGAAAAATGCATACAATAGTTAATAAAAATTACAATTTGATTTATGTTGAATGTTGTGCTATTTACTAATAATAAAATTATATTATAATATTGAAGATAATAATTATAATATAAAATTATATAAACTATGTAGATTGTAGATAATATAATTTTTTTATTAGTAACAATCGATTTGTGTAATCGATTATTTCTATTTAAATTATTAATACTCCAAATATTTAAATAAATGATAATTAACGGTTTTTACTTATTGTAACAATTGATTTATAAACATTAGATAGTAATAGTAATGAGAAAAACAATCTAATAAAATATGTAATGTAAGTTAAGCGTTGACCACTAAAGGCTACGATTTGACCACAGACTAAAATGGAATATTGAGAAACTTTTGTATATTTTTTGCGACAGATATGAAAAAAAAAATTGTAGCTCATCTTAATAAAAAGAGTTATAATTGTTTATACTTATTAAATAAATTGAAATTGAATTGTATTCTTGTAAAGTCTTCCGCGATATAGGGCTTGTTATTTAGTGAGGAAGTTGTGTTGTTAACCCATTGTGTAATAACTGTCAATGTACTACACATGTGACAGTGCAAGGTAAAATAGTTATTTTTATTATGTATTACAAGCATTATTTTCTTTAAATATAATTCATTTTTTACATTACTTAGCTAACTAAAAATAGCTAACTAATGTAAAATATGATTTAAATGTAGTAGTAGCAAACGGTCATTAGTTTTTATTTATCCATAAAAAAACCTTCTGTGTGGTCACCTCGATGCTAGATTTCTTAGCAGGAATTTGATTGTTGTTTAAAACAAAATTTGTAGGTTTATTTGATATTGTTTAGTAAAGTAATCGTTAGTAAAAAAACATTTACTAAAGGATAGGCAGTAGCAATGGGCTATTTGACTTCCGAATACTATGTAAATTGATCGTTTCTTATGGGAAGCGTTTCGACTGAGGGACCACCTTTCACCTGTTGTAACTTTTAAAGAGCTTCTTTTACAAACTAGAGATTGAGTTTACAGCCTTTTAAATACTTTTACTAACGCTAGAGACATACGAAATTTTCAAATTACACTGTGGTCTCAACTTATGTGAACTTATGGTGATCGATTGAGGGACCACCTTCTGTATGCTAGTTCTTTTTATATAATAAACCGACAAGGCTGTTATTTAATAAAGTAGTGTAACAAATCTTTTACTAAGAGTAGTCATAAATAGCAGTTCTAAATTTCAACAAGGTTTTGAGATATGGATGCCTGTCAGCCACGATTAAGGGACCACCTTTGACCGCTTGTAACTTTTGAGTGCCTACTTTTACAAATGAAAAACTGAATTTACAATCGTTTGAGAACTTTTACTAAAGGCTGACGCATTTAAAAGCTTAAAATTCAGATGTGGTCCCTCAATGGGAACGCACACGTGGGTAATGAGAAAATAGAAAATTTTAACCAGTTTAAGAGAACGTGAAAGTCTATATTGAATGTACGTTAGCAAAATAATATATCAGCACACTCAAATGCTTGTTACGTCCTACAGGAAAAGTATGAATACGAGTCATCGTCGCATCGTAAGCTATCATTTATGTAGTTTACTTGTAATAACTATCTTAGAAAGATAATATATATGTGATTTACAAAAAACGTTAAATATGTTAAAACTAGCTACGGTCCACGGCTTTGCCCGCGCGTAAAATATGTTTTGTTGTATCCCTCGGAAACTAGACCGATTTTCGAGATAAAAAGCCTATGTCCGTCTCTGGCACCGAATCTCTCTACATACCATTTTCATCGAAATTGGTTCAGCCGTTTAGGCGTTGAGTGGTAACATACACACACACACACACACACACACACACACACATACACAAAAACTTTCGCATTTATAATATTAATAGGGTACAGAAGCGCGTTCTATTGACAAGTAGAACAGTATAACTATTTTAGATTCGCTAATCACTTAAAATCTTTGGGATAATAAAGGAATAACAACTTAAAGTGAATACAATAGGTTAGAAGACATGTTTGGCAATGAATAGTTAAAATAATCGTGCTGACTTGAGATATGAATTGTGTGATTTTGAAACCAAAGGAAATAAGTTCTTATCTCATAATTGGCGCTATCCCTTTTAGGATTACTTAGGATGTCCCTCGTATCCTAATCTCTACAGTATAACAATTATGTGTTTTACAATAGGTATTTAAGTATGCGAGGCTTATCCTCTTGCAAAAAGTATACATTTTTTCCTAATGTACGTCCTAAAATTAACATACCCACGTATTATGTTCGAGATGTTGTTTTCTATTTTCTCCAAAATTGTAACACCTACCAAATTGTAACTATCCCACGATAAAAAGAGTGAGTTCTTGCCAGTTTATGACTCAGCAAATCGGCAAATGGCTTCTACTTTTCCTAATCCTGACGTCCATAAGTGTCATTCAAATGATTCGTGGATTGGATTCGTGACCTGACTGGTATAAAACTTCTGAAAACGTTATGGTATAGTAAATAAAAAGAAACACACACGTGTATACTAAACCTTCAAATAAACCCTTAACTAGGGATGTTTCACAATAAAACATAATTACACAGTCAGTTTGTTGTGAACACGATATAAATCGCATCGTTATGCGTAAAGGAAAAACATCCGGATACACTTCGTTAGGGAAGTGCGAGCACAGGGAAACTGAGTGGGTTACTCTACACCGAAATATACGACAAATAAAATCATTTTGTTGAAGTACAATATTTTTCAACTTATAATGCAGGGTAAAGTGGCAGGTAGAAGGAGGCCTGGGCGCAGAAGGACATCATGGCTCAAAAATCTGCGACTATGGTTTAGCAAAAGTACGCGTTCCTTGTTTAGAGCAGCGGTATTTAAGGTGGAAATTGCCATAATGATTGCCAACCTTTGCAAAGAGACGGCACACTAAGAAGAAGAAGGAGAAGACAATACTTTGATAGAAAAAGTTACTAAACGCAAAACATAGGATTATTTTAGCAAGGTAATTAATTCGCTGACTCTTCATAGTTTAAATCTAACGATTAAAATTAAATCTCATTTGTCAGTTTGTATTGCGAGTATTGCTCTTGGCTACAATCATCATCATCATTCAGAAGAAAGACGTCCACTGCTGCTCCTCCAAGCGCTTCGAGCGGAGTGGTGAGCCGCCTTTATCCATCGAATGCCCGCCATCTTAATCAGGTCATCTGGCTAACTTGCGAGAACTTTGTCTACGTCTGCTGGTGCGTAGTCGCTGCGTAGTGCTGCGATATATGTCTTGCACATTGCCACTTCAATAAAACGACTCTGCGGACTTCAGATGCTACTTATACTTGTAAAAAATTATGATGTGACATCCTCCAAAATTATACAAAACTGCGCTGTTATTCCGCCATGATAAATATTTATAGGTTACAAAATTCAGTAAACAGTATAATCTCTTGGAGCGTTGTTCATACAAATATTTTACGTCGCACCAATAAGTAACAGGCATGTTTTCTTCCGGTCGTCCTCAAGGCTTGTATTAGTTTGGTACTAGTAAACCAATTGAAGAGGCTCAGCTTACTCTAAAGCTATTGTCGCCTGTAGTGTTAGTATATTCATTATTCCGATGTGTACCTAATGTACATACGCCTTGTGCAGATTAAACAACGCCGCTCTTGATGTACTCCCAAGTGTTCACTATCTACACTTGCATTTATAACTACGTACATCTATAGTACTTACGAGACATGGTTTAAGATCTTCCTTTACTACATTATTATGAACTGATACCAAGTACTTGGAGAAAAATAGTTCCCAACGTAAATACGAAGGGCGCTGTTCTTTGCTCATCACTAGTAAAACTCAAACATCAAATTCACTAATCAAAACAAGAAAGAGAGTATTATAAGATTTAGTAGTTCTGAAAGAAAAAGGTTTATTGTTATTACGAAGTATATGGAGCAGACTTCACGTTGCCGTAAACATATAATTCATTCAGTATCACTACTGGTAGTTTAGATGTTTAGATTACTGCACTAAAGGTTTGCTTTATTACCCGACTAGATAGCTTCGAATACTTTAAACCTCATAAAAGCTAAAACTAGCACACTATTTACCAATTTATTATCACAGCAATTAGGATTGTGATCACAACTCCTGGACTCAAAGGGCGGACGACAGAGTTGACTTATTTTTGGCGGTAAAATAGGTTTTTTTTAATTGCCTACAGTGGCAGACGAGCCAACAGCCCACCTGATGGTAAGTACGAGTAGCAACTGTCGCTCATGGACTACTGCAATGCCATCATAGGCTCTACGAAGCCGCTGCCTACCATGATATTAATGCTCTTTAAACCTCGTTTGAAGAAGGACAAGTCATAGCGCCCGGGAAACACTAGCTGGTATTTCGTTTCAGAGCCTCCACGTACGTAGGAGAAATGAACGCTGGAAACGACCCGTGCTAGATGAGATCTAGATCGTTAAATTTTTACTTTTCTTTTTTGCCAAGTTTACTTTGTCTATGTAGTTAATATAACTTATATTAAATAAATACTAGTTATGTTATCATAAAGGAAAAATTAAACATTTCTCGCATTTGTTACTGTGTATAATTTGTTACTAAAAAAAAATAGCACGAAAAATTCCAAGACTCGCATTATTGCTCTGTCTTATCAAAGACCTACGAGCAAGATAAAGTTAAAGAATCCTTATAATACAACCAGCTCTTTAAAAATTGCTTTACGGTAATGTACCTAAATGTTAAAGAAAACGTGTGATTAAATTTTGTTATGCTCTTATAAGGGCTGTAAAATCTGTTTCCACGTTCATCCATCTTTAGTGTTTACGTTTATCATAAATCTAAGATATAGCCCCACAAATTCTATAGTTCTGCATCGGCCGACATATTTAAGTTTCGAGAACAGTAGTAAATCGCTTCCTCTAGTTGCGTTATATCTTCGGAGATGAATAATAGTCTATACTGCCTGCTTTTAACGATCAAAGCTCAGTATTGGTATTTCGGCTATAGTTTTGATATGATCTAAGTAGAAAATTTTGTAAGAACTCATTTTATATGTAAGTTTTATTATCGACCATTATGGTTACCTCACGACTTGCTAAATTCTTCTTCTTTCGTGTCGACAGCTTGTCACTTTTAGATACTTAGATTTTTTTGACACATAAATCGCTACGCTGACCGCTTAAAATTAAGTGGGCTATATTTTGTGGAGTCACACCGCACTTACAGCTGTGATCCGCATCGCTTGAAAAATCTCACATTTCTTTGCTCCGATCGATCTGTGTTTGGAGTCTATTTTAATACATTTTTTGGAAGTTCATTTCCGGGGAGCAGTCGAAGTCGGGAGGAGTGAGTCGAATGGGGTTAGCAGCGTGCTCCGAGTCTGCCAAAGGTTGCGTCTGGCTGTTAAAAACTACACCGCGAATGGGTGTCGCGCATTTATAAAAGCTGCTGCGGCTTGTTATAATTATTAAAATATAGAGATAATTAATTACCTTAGATATTTTTAACGAACTTTATTATTACATTTTTGATAAGAAATTTCCGCCTTAGTTATATACTTTTCCTTCTGTAGGACGACGGTATATTTCCTGTTAGTCTATTTGCTACGAGATTGCCTGCAAGAAATGTTTCTTTTCTTATTGCTACTAGTAGTAAGTTAAATAAAGATTTCATAAATTAAGTACAGGCAATCATTTTGAACTGCATTCAACGCAAAAGAGAAATTTAGATATTTGTGCCGCGATCAGTATTAGTTATTAGTTAATGTCAATTGTTAATCAAACATCATTTAACATTTTATTAAATAGAAATTTGGCACGATGCAAATGCATTGCAAAATTAATAAGAAAGGTCAGTTGTTTAGTGAGCTAAATAAGCTCTATGTAATTATTTACATTGTTAGTGATAATTATTTGGTAATAAAGCGTTTGTTATCTTTTAGTATAGAATACAATACAGAAGCTTTATAAATAGTTATTAACAGCCAGTATAATCTGTATCAACTTATGTTCAATCAATCAATCAATCTTGTTACCAAAGAAAACTTTAATTGGAACTTAGAATTCGGAGTAACTTTTAAATAATTGCTATCCATACGCGCGGTGTAGTGATTTCATTTCCATACCCCTATATACATACCCCTGGGTAAACTTTGTGGCCATCGCGATACAGGTCTTGTTCTTCTTTTCAAATAAATTGTTTAACTGTAACTATTACTTTAGAATGACTACGACCTATCTAAACTGTTTAACTACCTAAGACGCCGAACAACTACTTAAAAGAAAATAATCAATTCTTTCCCTAACCCACTAATAGGAGAAGGTTTACTTTTAACACTGAGTTAAAAAATACTTTCAGTTAATGGTGAAATTACAACGTAAACTATTGTACAAAGGACTTTTAAGGTGCTTTTAAACTGGTATTTTCTCTTGGAAGCAAAAACCGCGACACTGGCAAGAAATAAAACCGTTACCACCTGTGTGTGATATCAGAAACACATAAACGGTTCATAGTTTTCTATTTTTATTAGACGGAAACGTGGCTCTGCGAGCGGGAAAGCGACTAACGCTGTATAAATATTTTTAAGAAAATATGATTAAGTGCCTGAAACAAGTTAAGTGAATAATATTAGTATATTACTTCTCCCACAACTTAAATGCGTATTGGTTGCTATTTTCGGGATAAAAAGTATGTCTATGCCTATATCCGTCTCTGACACCAAATTTATCTACATACCAATTTTCATCAAAATCGTTTCAGACGTTTGAGCGCTGAGTGGTAACAAACACACACAAGCATACAAACAAAGTTTCGCATTTATAATATTATTAGGATAGATTCTATGTGTATATGTAATACACATAGAATAATAACACCTAATGGCTACCCTAACAATATCAGCATCATAGGTAGGTACATAAACAAAAATATATAGTCATAGCCACATTCACGTCTAGCTCACCTTAAAATCTGTGTACCTATTCTTCATTACTTGGTTTAATCAAAGAGTTATTCAGGTCGCTTCCCGCTGCCTAGCAAGGTTAAGACATACCTTATACAACCTCGGGAATCGCACCTAGCAGTTCAATTAAGAAGAGAATTGATGGCCGGATGTTTGTGCCGTATTTTATTTTAACTGTCCAAGTTTACGCGTCATTTGAGATGATTGGATTTTTATATTGTGTTTTTTTATTGATATTAAGTTCTTCATGTTTTGTTTAATTGAAAACATCTTTTCGTTTTGGGATGGCTGGTTAGAAAATGGAAATGAAACGTTGAAAATACAATAACTTACCGAACTACAACTACGTCGCGCTAATCTTTGAAATTACTAGTCGGATTTAAATAATTCTTCTTGCATATGATAGCCCAGTTCTGGACTGCCTTTGTGGTTCGGTGGTACTGTATACGGAGTGCCACGCAAAGGTTGCAGGTTCGATTCCCGCTCAGTGCAAATATTTGTGTACATGAACATGACTATTTGCTTTGGTCTAGGTGTTTCCATGTATAATGTGTATATATTTACAAAAAAAAGTGTTTAAGTATGTGTTGTATATACGCATTTCTAGAACCCATAACACAAGCTATAATATATGCTTACTTTGGGTCTAGATGGCGTTGTGTGTAGTTGGCGTGACTATGTTTGGGGTGTATAGGCTATGTAACGTCACGCTACTGGCGAGGAGAGCAGAGCAGTAAAAAAAGACGCGGATGAAACCGCGTTTTAGGAAGCTAGTAGTCACATAAAATTCAAAGCTATAACAATACGTTGCCAAAATCATAGGTACGTGATTCGTCGTGATTCATAACACAGCACCAGTATTCCACATGTAAAGCCTTAGCTCTATTGCATTTTGGATTCAATAGAAGCTTTCTTCACTAAAATTATACGACAGTGCCCCAACGCATTTAGATTTCATGAGGACAACTTTATTTTGACTATGAATGCTTTGCTTTATTTCGTGTACTCTCTCAGCTTTAATTTCAAGCGCATTGAGGTTGAATTTCAAATTTACTTACCTACTATTGCTGATCTGCGCGGGTAGGTCACTACATCGAAATAGAAGCTAGCTTTCAGAAATATAAAATACTAGAGGTCCTTGCTTCGCTTCGGTATCAAAAGTTTCATTCGATCTCACAGCAAACTCCTATAGAGTATCATATATATTATATCATAGCAGTAGTTTCTTATTGCATCGTTTAGATATAGGTACGAAGGCGCTTGAAATTTGAAATTCCAAAAATTAATAAAAATTATATGACATAATAAAATATAGCCTATGTTACCCGCTGAATTTATTGATTTTTAAAGTTGAAAGATTTTTTCAAATCGGTAACGTAGATTTTTAGTCAAATCGTTGCAAACAAAGAAACAAACATACAAATATTTTGACTTTATAATATTAGCTTCGATGTCTATTCCTTCCATTTAATTTTCTATTATATATTTGCCAAAAATAATAGGTACGACTATCACATTTATAACACGCCCTCAGTAAACGGTATTTTGCAGGACATTACGGTTTATAAATCGTATAGAAGAAATATTGAAAAACGTCATACATATTATTATTGAGTGGGCGACATCAAAGCAGATAATTCAACCTATTCATTTCAAAGTTTCCTACGTGTTGACTGACGATTCAAAGGAAAGCTTGATTCAAGAAGAATTAATTAAGATGATAGTCTGATAGTTCTTTGATATAAACATTTAGGTACATACTTATAATTAGGTATATAAATACTTACTGAAATTTATACTATTATTTAATACGGAAGAGTTTGTTTGTTTGTGTGAACGCCCTGTTCTCTGAAACTACCAGTCAGATACTGGCGAAGCAGAGCAGTAAGCAAAGATGCGAGTAAAACCGCGTCGCGAAAAGCTAGTTTCTTAGTTATTTATATCTTTAATGAAAATGTTAAAAGCGTGTAGTGACAAAATATTGTTAGACTACCCGATTAGAACCTCCTTTCAATCCTGTTTACTCAACCTATAAACCGATTCACAGATCAGAAAGTTTCCAGCGCAGTTAAACTTATTAGAGCATGATAAACCGCTGATTAAATTTTTACCGCCTGCAAGAAAACTCATAGCAATAAATTGCAGATAACCAGTTTGCAGTTTCCTTTTTTATTTATTAAATAAATTACTCGTTCAGCTTGCCCATAAATTTATAATATATTTTAGTTTATTGCCAGAAATTATACAGTACATACATAGATCCGTAACTAAATACCTCATTTTAAAAAAATGTTTATAAACTGTTAAAAGTGCAATCTGCCAATAAATAAACAGCTTTCAGCCAGAAATACTCTTTGACAAACTTCTCGACACGTAGTGATTTCTACATCACAAATTAATCAAATTCCTGATAAGGAGTTTCTTGACCATTGTTCTCGACTGTCAAAATCCAATTGGTGTTTTCCAGATTAATAAATCTTATCAACCTTTCTAAAGATTCGATTAAATTGCCTGAATTTGTAACATTTAGAATTTACCCTAATATAATAGTAACAAGTTCTATGTTAACAGTTCACAGTGACAGTAAGTAAGTATTTTCTGCCATTCACATGTTGCTAATCCTGGCAGTAAGGCGTTGACCTCGACGGCTCTGCCTTCACTAAGCTCAAAACTTTAATTTCAGATACCTAATTGTTTACAGCACTTGCCTTGAGCAAGATTAGAAATTTCAAACTAATATTTGACTCAAGTTCAGGTATCTTGAAGATATTTGCATTTACCATGTGTTAAAAATGAATAGAAATGATTTTTACTACCTACTTACCTAATTTTAAAAAGTTGCATTTACTTTGGTTCAAGCCTCAACCTCGGGCTTATGAGATGTTGATCACTAGGTTCGTTCGCTTAACCTATACTCTATTGCATCTTAATTCTTAAGGTTAACATGAGTAATTATTAAATAGATAATAACAGTGTTGCCAGCAGGACCTTACCGTATTCACTTTACAAAAAAAAATTGCATAAGATATTACTTATGTAAATAATCAAATAAATATAACAATCTAAGGGCCGCAATAAACAGCTGATATATAAGAACAATTACAACATAAATACTGTAAAACACAGCACAGCACAGTCATGGTCACTACGAACGCATCCGAAAGAAACACTGTATTTCTTTTACAGAGGTTGGCACAATGCCAAGCACACGACTCTTGGGTTTATTTTGAGTATACCGCGTTTAGTTGACGACGCGACGACCAAATAACCTAATCGATTTACTAAGTTTACACCAATCTGTCCTCTAAAAAGCCTGAATTTAAATAGAAAGTGGTCATACAATGAAATTTCATGTTCACTCAAATGAACGCTAATTTTCTAACCCGTGGACGCCAGGAATTCGTTTGATCGTCGAAATGTACGTACCCCTGTGGTTTGACATGACCCAAATAATTGGTAGTATTCGATAATTAACAAACTTATATTAATATAGGAAGAGAATTTAACTATATAACTGACTAAAACAAGATGTAGAGTACTAACAAGACTTGCTAAACAATTATTGGCATGCAGCTTTTAGTTTGACAGTTAACGAAGTAATATTGCCAACATAAATAAAGATGTAGCTTCCACCTGTGTTTGAGAACAATAAAGATATTTTAATGATTTATTTTGGTGTTTAAACACTGGCAAATGTGTTTCGATGATGTTATACTTTAGGTAGGTTACGTACTCGTTAAACTGCCATGCCGTAATGTCTCGAACGTCGAACGAGGCTGCCTCTTGGTCAGAGAAAAGTGGATTAGAAGTTTCTATGGAGACATCTCAGTATTGGCTCTATGAGATCTGACTACAGTTGTGAAACAGCGATTTTATATTTAGATGTTTGATTACTTATGCCACCGTGCTACAACTTTGTATTTAGGCAGGCTTCCTCATTTAAACAAAATACATAGCATAGGTACATTTTATTTCAATAATCATTTCATAGTATTTTAAGGACTACATCAAACGTTGCTAGAAACTATATTATTTATATATAAGTTAATATGTAAATAGTACCTATACTAACACATACGGCATAAAATCAAAGTTCACAAAGTCAAAGGCTGCCTAGTCTACATATCTGTTAAATTGTATTCAATTACTTTTATAATATTATGATGATTGAATTTGTGTAGGCATAACAAACAATATTCTATTCATCTATATCAGTATATATTTGTAACATAGGTATTCCCACTGTGGTGTCTTTTTTTATTTTTATTTAGTCGTATATCCTACGTCATATTTTCAACAAATAATAGAATTTAAGTCTACCGATTACTACGAATAAAAGAGATTCTTCCTTATACTTTTAAGAATAAACAGAGCATAAAATTGAACCAGTATGGAGAAAGCAAGGCAGATAGAATTTGGATTCAGTTAGATAAGTAAAACCAGGTTAAGGTGCACGACCTGACGACATTGTTTAGTGATAACGGTCAACCGTAAAATCGGACTAGTCGTAGAAATTAAAGGGTTTGAATCTTAGTTATTGTGTTGAATATAATATAATAATACAACATAATATAATAAATATAAATACCGAAAATCGTGATACGTAATTCATAGAGCGTATAAAAACTAAAAAACTAATAGAACTTTTATGATTTACCTAATAGGCAATTCATCTACTTCGCCAAAACACGTGATTGTAAATACCACTAATTTCAATCAGATATTAACAAGATTTGAAATTTTCAGGTGCATAATATTGCTCATGATCCTGCTAATGTCAGTGACCCTAAGTCAGAGTCTACCAAGCAAATGCAACCAAACGCCCCCTATGGCTGCCTTACCGACACCGAGTGAGGAAAAGGGAGTTTATTACTTAAATATTCAAACTGCTGGATCAACAGAGCCAATGAAAGGAAAAGGATCGTATCGACCAGATCAGACCTATGTTTGTAAGTCTACGAGTTCAATTCTTGCGAATCGTCCAATAAACCATGATAACATCTACTATTAATTATTTTGAAGAATAAAATTCAATTATAATCAGGTACTAACCTGAACTTATTTCGTCACTGTTATCGCCCATGACTATCGGATTATCGGGTTTAATCATCAGCGGCGACAAATAAATGTAATGTCTACAGTAAACGTTAGTAAACTTTGCTATTAATTTAATTCAGGCACTTCTTCTTAAAAGAAGTTGATTTAAGTTTGTCCAGATTGACCAATAATTTAGTCGCCTCCAATAAGCCTAAATTAAGTAGCTACTGTAAAATACACTATTTTTATCTAGAAGTCTTCTTTCGTTGTCTAAAATGTAAGTGTAAATACTAAATATACAAAAACTAATAAAATACTGCATCAATTTCATATTCCCTAGTAACGATAAGAACATCAGTACCAGCCCGTCCATTCAAATGGTTCATAATCACCGCTGAGGACCCAGACGTTGACACTAACATGTACGACTCGAGCAGCAAGTACAGCGATGTGGGCAGCCTGAAAACCTTGGATACAGACCAGAAGTCGCGCTACAGTGAAGCGTGCTCCGGTTCTGTTGAAAGCGCTGATAATTCTGACAAAACTAGTATTGAGGTAAACTGATTTAAATTCATTTTCACTATTCATTTTCAAGTGAATCATGACATTCATGCATGACCCGCCATACGCTCATTTTGCCAACTAAATGCAAGTAGGTCAAAATTCGCCTGATGACAGATTTCGCTGGCAACGAGCTTGTTATCATAATATAAGATACTGACATTTTACTAAGTACACTGTTGTTAGATATCTTTTGTTTTCACGGAAGATGGTTGTCATTTAATTTCATCCACATTTTTTCTATTTTTATCATTGTATTATACCATTAATATCATCAACAAGAATATAATTCTACACTTGACGCTGGCAGAAATAGCTGACACAAATCGTCGGCTCTGTTGCCAAAAAAAAGGAGAAGAAGAAGAAGAAGAAGACACTGTTGTTATGTTAATAATAAAAATGTTCTAAGTGCATTTTATACACAATAGATCTTACAAGTTGAAAAGTTTTAAGCGAACTATCAGCAGCATGCATGATTCAGTTGATTAGATAGTAATAAAGCAAAAAAGGCCTACTAACTACGGCGATTTAAAAATCCTATTAGGATAGTTGTGGGCAATGTTGTGAGCAATGTTTAATTAGTGAACCAATTTGCAAAGCGTCGTTGGCACTTGCCTAGTTTTGAACCTACAACCCCGAATACTATGCTTACTGGGTAGTATGTAATTTGTTATCTTTAATGCTGCTCCCTCATCGCGAACGTTCACATGTAATGTAACGTTTTTTTGTAAGGTTTGCTCGATTTTGAGCATTACATTAAAATACTATATTAAATTTAAAATGTTACATTACAAGCGAAAGCTCGCTGTGAGGGAGTACCTTAATCAACTATAAGCTTTACATCAGATTCATTGGGTGTCACCGAAACAAGGTAGTCGTGACCAGAAAGTTCGAATCCGAGCCACAGTTGCAGAAAATAAAGACTCCTGGTACGACGGCGAAAACTTGACCATCGTGCTGTTCAAGGACAATCAGAAGGCGCCAGACAGTCCACCTGAACCAGTGAGGGATAGATGTGATCTTTGCAGTGAAGCTAGATACGAGGTAAAGTAACCTATGTTTGCTGGCTGTAACCTAGTGTGCCTAAGGTACACTGGATTGTATGTAATGTAGAGCACACAGAGCAAAAGAAAAACAAAACAAAAAAAAACTTTTTGTCTGTTCTTTTGTAGGTACCTATAGGGTCTTCCTTTTATAAGGTAACAGTTTACAGTTACCTTGTCACGTGTATAAAGTGTAAGTGGCTTTAAAGTGGGCAGGTTAATAAATGAATCAAGTAAAGTAACTCTAAAGTTATTAAGCTCTATATATTAATATAATTATACTACTCAACTACCTAAATTAAAGAAAATCTTACTACTTAAAAATATAGTTCACCTTTTTTGTATTGTAGGTAATATTTAACGGTAAATGGTCCCGCATGGCTCACCCTCGGCACTATCCAACGAAGCCGGACGAGAACGGCTACAGTCATATGGTGGGCGCATCCCATGGCAACTCCTTTTCATTGTGGCAACAAGGGTCTAAAGCTACCAATGGCATGAAACTACTGGCAGAGGACAGTAATGTAACAGAAATTGAGAGGGAAATTATTTCTGCGGTAAGGCTAAAGGTTTTTATCATAAATAATTAAACGTAAGAAAGGAAAAGTCTAAAAAAATTATATTGAAAGGCAGGTATATACATCATCTAATACAGGGTCAGTAGCAGCGCTATGTAGATAGGTACTGCCTCACCTTGATCGACAATCTGCTTGCCAAGTTTGTCAATTGTAGCCTTGTCTTTGGAAGAGGCTTACAAATGTCCAGTAGTAGATAGACAACCACAAGATTGCCTTACTACTTTCAACTAAACTATCCATCAAAATTAAAATTTAATAAGACTCAGTATGATGGGGACAACTATCACTGTACTGAGGTCACTTGCAAGCAAAAATAGTCATTAATATTTTGTGTTATGCAAACGACATTTACTCTAAGGGTGCTAAAGCAATTTTATGGTCGACTATGCATCCCCAGGCTGATAGACAGATAATAAATATAATTAGGTTACAAAAGGTTGACTATAAATTCTCCATATTAAAACAGAATTCTTAAAATAAAATTCTTAATTCCTTTATTAAAACGATAACGAATTAATCAATGTTTGAACTGATAATACTTACTATGAATTATTAACTAAAAGATTTACAGTAGATTAACAATGTTAAATAGACCATGAATAATAAAGAGGCAGAATGCATTTTATATTAATTGATGAGATCGCTGTTGGTGCGGTTCAAACTTTGTAGCGTAGATAATTGAAACTTGAATATTACCACCCACAGGAGATAAAAGGTGTAAGATTGAGAATTGTCGTGTCAAGTCGTGTGTCAATTTTAGTCTTAGATGATTAAAAACACAGACTAAAATTGCAACTTACGTGTTCTGTACCAAATGCTAGGAAACTGATTCATGATTTTTAGGTGTTGTGTAGGTTGTTAGCTTCTGATTCAACCGCCCGTCGTCACGTCTATTGAAAAACTTGCTTTATGGATCAATTAGTTCTGCCATAATTCGGTAGATGTCACTAAGCGACTTCCATTAGCATTAAAGATAGAGACAGTAATATAAGTCAGTCTACTAGATGTCGCTGTTAGTCAGAAATGTCACAAATTAATTATTAAATGCATAGGCGTAAATAAAACAGCATGTGTTTTATTTCGAATGAAAAATATCAGGTATAATGTATTTTATTTTTTTTGTAGGCAGGGTACAAAAACATTAACAATTCAATCAAAATTGTATAAACTAACAGGGCAACAAGCTTCATGTAAGGCGCGAGCGCCACTACATTATCGTTTAAGTTACAATAATTATGTATTTTCATATTACAGATGGCTGCAAAATCTGGTACCAGAACCTTAATTCGGGGCAAACGTCGTCATCATCCACAAATGTCAGAGCCCTCCCATTCTCTCTTTAGGGTTGACAGATATCACCACATGTTCTCCCTGGGCGTGGGTATGAGACCCTCACCAGATTGGTTTCTGGGCACATCCAGGTTTGAGCTCTGTACTGAGGATGGGTGGCTTGAATTTGGTGAAATACCATTGTATCCATGGGATGCGGGGACTATGGATGGAGTTTCGTATGAGGTGTGTTAACTTAAATATTTCAAGCACGATTACTCACTTAATTGATATTTTAAAAGAAACTACAGAACCTTTAAATACTTGATTAGTGCTAAAGTCCTGATGAGGATAAAGAAAACTAGTTTGGGATGAGTGAAGAAATGAGATGAGACGTCATAGGATGAATATGGAACAACCCGACCGATTAGGCAAATTAGTCCAATACAAGCAGAAGCCCTTGTAGCCAAGACTAAATAACACTGTTGTTGTCTTCGGGTGACATGAATGGATACTAAGAAACCTATTGAAAGATGAATAGTAGGTAATAGGTAGCGGCATTGGGCACTAAGCATGGCTGAGCCTCTGACAGCAGGATGAGAGGTAGTTACAAGTTAGCACTAACGATTAATAGGGACGTCGTTTTGTTTCTCTGCTACTGTAAGAATAAAAAAAAACAAAGATGTGTTCACATGCCAAGTAATGTGTTTTATTTTCTTCTTTTAATACGATCAGTCAACTTCCCGAGCAATTAGAGATCAAGAGAATTCAATTATTTTATAATGTTTGTTCGCAGTCACCAAAATCCATGACGAAACCGGAGAATAACATAGAAAGAGTAGAAGTAGGCTCGTTTAAAAGGGATTCGCCGTTCTATCAGATGAATTTGAATGATTTGAAACCTTTCGCCATACTCACTGTGCGAAGGCTCAATGTATATCCGCTGTCGGTCGACGACTGCAATGAAGAGGAAGGTAAGTAAAGTGGGTGTAATAAGGGACAATTACATATTTAAAACTCTTTTATGCTCGTGTGTATGGCAGGTACAAATGTTATAAACACATGAAGGGTTTTCAAAGAAAGAAGGGACAATCAAAATAAAAAACTTGTGGGACTAGATCCAGCAATGCATTTGTTTCTAGGTCTTTGATATTTAAAGCAAGGGTAATTTTTCAATTTGGTTAGTGCTTAGCAAGATGGAGGAATTCTTTACTTGCCTCAGATAAAATTCGTCGTATAGTACACAACCTTCCCCTACTCTGTAGGGGAAGGTTGTGTACTACTACGACTAGGTTGTGTAGGGCCTTGCCCGATAGGGTTGCAGATGAATGCTCGCGCGTTTCCCGTGACCCCGACACTCTGGCCGTCTGCGTCTGGAGGTTAACCGTGGGTTTTAGTCGGTATGTCGGGGCCGTGTTTTGAGCGCGATCGGAGAGTCCAACATGACACCTGCCTTGCCCGGGCGGGTGCGTATGCGTTATGCATTTCCCAAGAAAAAAATGGCCTTAAACCACCTAGTGCCATAACTCAGTGTTTCAAAAGATTGCACCGTTTTATTGCAAGGATTACCATTGCTGATTGCAGGAGGGTTAAATAAATCCGTGAGGGTTTAATGTTTCTCATGTTCTCTCGTTAAATCTTTCATCGCGGACTCATCTCCCGCTTAGAGAATAGGGGATCGCATTTTTTGCCCTACAGTATGGCCGCTTGACTAAAACAAACATTTATAAATGACTAGCTGCGCCCTGCGGCTTCGCCCGCGCGAAAATTGCTATTTGTTTAATAATTAACGTAACTCGGGAAACAGAGCAATTTTCGGGATAAAAAGTAGCGTATGTCCCGAAACCAAATCTATCTACATACCAATTTTCATCGAAATCGGTTTAGCAGTTTTCTTAGTTTTTCTTTCATAAAAACCTTCTCCTGACAATAACAAACACAACAAAAAAATAATTAACGAAATTGATATAGCCGTTCACGCGTGATGCCATGACCAAGGGAAATAGGGATTCATTTTTATATATATATAGATTAATTGTTTTAATTTCACAGATGATGCAGGTGAAGTAAGTATAATTCAAGAAGAAAGAACAGATGAAGAATCACAAGAGTAAGCAAATACTAGACAATGTGCCTATCTATTTATAGAAATTTACCTAAGTACAAATCCTATCTCTGTCATAATAACTCATATCTAAGCAATATTTCTTTTTATAAGAGTTAGCTCGCCTAGGAACAAAGGCCTGTGTGGCGGCAAAATTTGTAAACAAATATTATAAATACCTAATTAGCGGATACAGACTATCGCAAAACACTTAAAGCTCATGACCGTGAGGGTAATCGAAGCGACTAACATAAAAAGACTTGCAATTTTACGATGCCAGTGCGATATCTGACGTTGAGTGCCTAAGTATTCTAGAGCTTTCCAGGCGAGGCTGTAGTGGGAGCAAAGAGTGCTTTACAGAGTACCAAAACATTTTGATTGCCACAGCAAACAGTACGGAAACTGCAAATAACAAAACTCGCCGCAAGAGCAATTCATAATAGAATTTTTGTTTTAGCATTTAGAGATAATCTCTTTAAACATCAAATTTAAGTTTTTAAAGTTTAAATTATTGTCAAACAACTTCCAACATTATTTTCTTTTAAATGAACTTATGGTTATTTGTCATAAGTGGTGTACAATAAATATTTTTATTGCAGTGAGCCCGAAGAGCCATCGGTGATGGAGTCCAAGATAAGTTCGGATAATACAGAAAAATGTTACGTCGGACCGTGGGGAGACTGGTCGCCCTGTACTGCAGACGAGGGTAGCTGTGGTAACGGGTTCAGAACCAGGGCGAGGTATCGTGCAGATGCGAATATTTACTTCGAGAGCTATCAAGTGAGGAATCTGATTATTATCACACTAAGTATTTTATCATCATTGTTAGTGTTTTGTTTTTACAGGGGGTTACAACCATCCTTCTATACTTTGATATATTCGATGTAAAGTCTATTGTTTCAAATAATAAATTGGCTAATCTAAGTTTGTAAGTCATTGCTGTTGTATGTAGGTATTGGTAAACGTTATTTTACTTACTTACTTATATGTACATATAAATGACTACAATGACTGGAATTACCACCGTCGAAAGACTGTTCCATCTCGCACTGGAAAGAGACAAATTCAAAGAAGAGAAAAAGCTGACGGCCAACCTTCAATAATGAAGAGGCACATTATGAAGAAGAATATAAATGACAAACTATGAAATTAGCCCATAGCATAGCTGGGTAGGTATTACAAATTGTGCCGCTTGTATAAGAGTCCGTTAAGAGGAACTTTTACGTTTTATAGGTACTTAACATTACTGTTAAACAAATAGGTAGGTACCTATATAATTAAAGTTAAATGTTAAGTGTGCATTTATCTATTGTTTCAGCCTCAAGATAATCTGCAAACGCAACCAGCGAGCACTAACTGCGAAGGCGATCAAACTGCACAACTGGTTGAATACCAAAAGTGTTTCGTAGAGTGCTATTAGAAAGAACATTTATACCTAATAAAATGTTTAGCTATATAGACTGGTATTTTATTTCTTGTAAATTGACTAGATTACTGGGAACAGGCAGGCTTGGCTCGAAATAGATCTTGTCTTCTCGTTTTTGCGCGAAAATAACCAGTTCCAGTTTGCAAGATTTGCCGGCCGGCGACGCATCGGCGCGGCACGGCGGCGGCAGGTAGAAAAGAGTAAAAGAGACGCGCGGGCGACGAGGGGGCCCGCTGTCAACATTATTGTGCTTGTCGGCTATGAAACGTGAACATAGTCGCGGATCGCGCATGCTCCGAGCGCAACGGCCCGCCTCGCGCGCGATCGCAACTTGTTGATTGTTCACTCACTTCACGCCAGTTGAGCCGCGAACGATGCGCCGGGTGGTTGTGTCCCGCGTACGCATCGCTGTCGCTCTGAACTTCGAAATTGTTTTACGAAAATATGTGAAGTTTCCAAATTCGAAATTGTGCATAACTACTGTGTCGAACGTGTCGTGTTGGGATCTGCCGACGTAGGACTTTATAAATAAGTAGTTTTAAGTCATTGAAACTTAATAGGTTTACTCGTTTTACCTGCATGCATCGTCCCACGTCTGAGCGGTTACCTACCTTATCGGATAAACGAACATTTTTCAAATGGATGTGCGTTTGAATTCTGTGATAGTGTGCGTGTTATGTGTGATAAAAGACTACGAGAGAGCGTGGTAGGAGATTGTGACAAGTTCTTACTATAGTGACGTGCTTGAAGTAGTGGATAGGAAAAAGTTGAATTACCTCAAGTCAAGAAACATGTTCGTGCGCGGGAGTAAAGGGGGCATCCTCGCCGCGTTGTTTCTCTATTCGCTAGCGGTGGCGTCGGCGCAGTACACAAAAGGTAAAACTGCTTTCTTACCTGTGCGGTGTGCAGTGTGCACACGCAGCCCTACGTTTGTTGCTTTGTTCTATTACCTTTTGTTCGCTTCTTGGAACTTGAAATTTAAAAATGAGAATGCTTGACGTCATCATCAGGTTATTCTTACCATGAGACATTATAATTTGTGCTATTCCGAGATGTTATGTGACATACTTGGTGGGTAGGTAGGTACCTAATACCTGGATAAGATAAAATTCTATACTTATAAATATGTGTCATCCTCATCATGACATAGGGAGGTAGGTAGGTAGGTAGGTACTTGATTTTCCGGTACCTAGTAGTGTGTTGATAAAATAGTTTACAGTTCCTGTTTCACCTGAAAGTCAAGTGACTAATAATGATACTATACCTACTATAAAATTTATATATGAATATTATTCTAGTAGTGTCACGATCACAAGCGCTTGATAACGGGCATTTTGTGATAACGTTGGCATGCCACACCTATCAATAGTACCTTCTAGGAATTAAAAAAATAATAAACGATGAAATCATAAAACAAACAAAAAATATCGATGTCCTAACAGTAGTAGCCGATTACACTAGTAAGATAACTGATCAAATAACACAGATTAGTTAACAGTAGGTAGGTACAATAACTACTAAGTACGAGAAATAATGTGGTTGTAGGTATTAAGTTAGAATCATCTTCACCATTATCATGATCGCGTCCACTGCTCTGCCCACCATACACTAAAGTGCAGTAACAGCAAAATCACGATTTCGAGTAAAACGCATTTAAAGTTAAGAATTGATTTTAAAAAATCAACAGAATGTATAAGCAAAAAAATTTGTAAAGGCATAGGTTCACACGTTAAAGCAATAAAAAAAAATATATCTTAATAACTGAATTTATTATGGCCATTTATTCTTTTTGGTGCCTATTACTGCATAGCCTTTTTTGTAAAAAATACCATTTTAAACTTAGTAAAATGCAGCAAAAAGCCCTATTACTGCGTTTGGATCAGTTATTTTGTCAAGAAACCCAACTAACATGCAGTAAGGTCAAAAAAATACTGCATTTTAGTTAGTTTTTTAAGAAAAAAGTGTTCAATTTACTAGTGCAGTAAGAAAAATAGCTAGTTCACATTTTATTTTACATAAAACATTAACTGCACTTTAGCTAGGAATAATCATATCTGTGTCATTATGCTATCCAAACTAATCTGCAGTAATGCTGTATTTTACTGCGTGTTAGTCAGTTTATAATGATAAAAGAATGTTAAGTATTCACAACTAAAATGCGACAAGCTTTGATTTTACTGCATTTTAGTTGGGAGTTCGTGACAATAAATTGTATTTTCTTAATTTGCAGTAAAAATAGCTTGTATGGCGGTAAATTTTACTGCGTATTAATTTTTTTTTTAATTTTTTTCCAGAAATATAAAACTATCTAAAGAACTGTAAAATTATATTGCTTACTGCATTTTAGTTATGAAACCTTAAAATTTAATCTGCAGTATAATTTATACTGTATTTTAGTTGGGAAATCACGCCAAATTGTTAATTTTTTTCGTTTGCAGTAAGTGAAAACTGTTAAATAAAAACCATTCTAATAGTCTTAGAAATAAGTAAGTTAATTCAATAGAAAGCTTAAGAAACCCGCTTTCAGAATCACTAATAAAACGAAAAATCACAAAAGGGCTGTTACTGCTCTTTAGTCTCTGGTGGGCAGTGCTGGACATATATTTCTTCCAAGTATTGACTTTTGACTTCCTACTTTGAGCAGTCGTACTTAAGTTGGTAGACAGTTCCTACCTACTGCTAAAATTACTTTAAATTCTTAGCTGACTAAGGTTACAGAATCAGTTTAGAAGTACACTTATCCTGTATTAGCAAAATCTACGATTTCTTTTTGCGATATTGCGACCATTCAAAGTTTTATTTTACATAAAAGTAACCTAGAATACCTACCTACCTTACCTACCTCTAAATTTTTATCCGTAGGCTATCTAAATCTAATTTAAGATAATTTTGTTAGTATGAAAATAAATTATTTCATAACCTACAGAATAGGTATTGAAGATAAATAATGATAATAGGTAGGTGCCAATACAAAATTATAATAACGTCTTGAAAAAGCATAAAAAGTATTTATTTGTCATCCAAATTGTTCAGTATTCTAAAACAATAAAATCTTTAAAATAATAAGTAAGGTAGGTACGTTCTTATATTTTACCTAATAATAATAGTAATAAAATCCTATATTAATATAAAAAATGTGAAAGTTTGTGTGTGTGTGTGTGTTGTTACCACTCTGCGCCTAAACGGCTGAACCGATTTCAATGAAAATTGGTAAAATCGGTCTGGTTCCCGAGGGTTACAACAAAACATGAAGCCGTGGGGCGCAGCTAGTTATACAATTCGGCAAAATTATGGACCGTAGTCCGGTAGGTCAAAACGTTACATAATAAAATGCAAATGATAAATAATTAATCAAAACAAAAAAACTACTCTCTGATAAACACGTTTCTATGAACATTTCTAGTAGTAGGTATGTAATTATAAAAAAGTTCGTTACTTTTAAAATTTAAACGATACATAAGGTTAGGTATTTAGCAAAATGTATACGAAAATCCAAAATATTATTATATGTTACGTTACCGCAATAATTATAAACAAACCTAACATAAGTAGGTAATAATTTTATTGTAAATATGTAACTGCATTTTGCAGTCAGCTATTCTATTAATTTGATGGTACCTATGCTAGTGGAGACATTTATCATCGTATTTTTACGTAATAGTTTTCTCAATTAACTAATTATGTAATTTTAATTTCATTACTAGGAAAGTATTTTGTAAGAAGTACCTAGTACTTTTCTACATCTGCTTGTACCTATCAAACCCTATTTAATCAAATTTAAATTTAGATTACAATTTCTGTAAGGTTAAGTTAATTTGTCAGAAAACAATGTCTTCCGCCGAAAGGCAACCAAAAAATAAGCTTCTCAAACATAAACAATTTATTTGAGTTATTTATTTAGTTGGGCACAAAATAACTTGGTCAATTTGACTCGTAAGTGGCGACAATTTCATCCATTTACTTACTAGTTACCAACTTCTATAAAAGGGACCTTTGTAATCCAATTTAGATTTCTTGTTTACCCAGTAATTTCTAACAAAGCCTTTTAAGGGTCTTTTATTAAATAATATCGAGAGGTTAACCAGTAAAGATTGTCGATAAAGACATTTGTCTTGGTAAAAGGTAATCGTGACCACTCCGAAGGTAGGCTATTGTTGTTTAGAATTAGCTTCCCGCTCTCGGACTCGAGTCTATGAAAGCATTGAAAGTCCTACATGTGACCTAGATAGGCTTATATTCTATTGAAGAGGATATGTTCTTGTTAACTAGGTACCTATTATTATTTCTGTGCTAGCCGCCATTTCACAGACTTTATTTAAACGAAGCTAAATGCTTTTGGTATTAAGTTAATATTTATTCGATTTAACAATTAGAAAAGAACATGTTTAACCTTTTGAATAATAGAAAAATATAGAAATGAAAAATATTTTTTTATTATAATAATATGTGAACTGAAGTACGAATAAGCATACGAGAATGCGGCAAGTTAATGGCCAAGACGACCCATAGACAAAGCCACCAGCCACTAGCAGACCAGTGTATCGAGAGGTTTAATAAAACAGCTAATGACGATAAGAAGAACTTAGAACTTTGAATCCGAGTGCGGTTATCTTTATTTTGAGATTTAAATGTCGGTATTGGTCATTTATTTCAAATATTAGGTCACATTGATATTTTGTTTACATTTGAATAAATTTAACCTGTCCAAGTACAGGGCTGATGGAATATTAACTTCAGAGAATGTTTTTATATTAATAACTTTAAATCAAACTACACGTGCCTCATTCAGCGTCTTCATGGAAACTTACAGTACTAATCCAACAAACAAGGTTTATACGAAGTAGGTGCATCCTCAAACTATTTATTATAATTATGCTAGGCTTAAGCACAGACTCACTTAAGCCATATCGAGAACAATAGCAGCATTCCCAGCGGACTAAGCAAAACTCACGACTCGTTCAAAGTATCAAGCGTACCTTTCAATAAACCGGTATGGCTTAGCGAGCGATTGAATGTTAAATATTTGAATTGAATATTCCACTAGCTCAATCAATATTCATGTTTTTATTTTTGTATAAAACACTAACTATATTCAGTATAATCTGGGCCCACTCATACGCAATAATGCAACCCTCAATGTAACACGACCGTCCCAACAATAATAATTTCCTGTCCCTCACACAATAAGTCATTCATTAGTCTTAATTTATACTCTTCGCTCTCACCTCAACGATTGACAATCGAAAGAACTTCTGCTAATACCATTGCATATTATAATTTACTGTGTTTTAAGAAGTTATAAATAAAACAAGCGATGTAGAACGAAGTTTATGAGGGCTCGTGTTTGTTCGGGGCCAAGAGCTCGGTTGTGTGGCTTCTGTGACACGGCTGCCTATGCGGTGACGTCATCATGCAACCGGACCACTCAATAGCAGTTGGTATGCATGCTGTTATTTACGGTTGACCTTTTTTTTTTTCCGAAAAGTAACAATGGTCAGTGAAATACAAAGTCAGGTTTTTGAGAAAGATTTGTATAATTTGCTGTTTGAAGTTGCGTAAAATTAACTAAATGTAAGCTGCTGGCAGACAAATGGTCACAGAAATAAAAACTGGTGATAGTGCAATAACAGCGTGATGCCTAGTATTACCTGATAAACCTAGGTACAAGGCACTTAGCAACGGACACAAATGCGCTGATGACGGACAAGTGACTGTTCGAGTCAAATCATTAAAAATAAAATTAATTATAAAATATTTTCAAGATCGTCTCTCTTACATTATTATACGTATTAATTTAGTACAACTCAATTAATTATCGTTTCGACAGCTGCCTAATGCATCGGCTATGATCAAGAAAATCCATTTCTCATGAACTATGCTGCATTTGACACACAAAGCGATTTCTTTATACCACTATTCCAATCCAGTGACGGAAATTAATAATAATACATACATACATAGCTTCACGCCTCTTATCCCCGACAGGGTAGGCAGAGGTGTTTAACCACCATCTTTTCGCATTTATTTTATTTGAGATCTTATGTTAGATGGGGCGAGCCTGTTGCCATTTACCGGGCGCAATTCCAGACTCCGGGCTAATACTGAGAATTTTACGACGGAAAAACCCAATATTACTTTACCCGACTCGGGAATCGAACCCGAGACTTTTTCTTGGTACTTATTACCACCGAACCGACAGTTATAATAAATCTGTTAGAAATAAGATTACCATACCATAATTTCATAATTTATATTTTGTAAGTTACTCAAAATAACTAGGTAGGTTACTTATGTATCTAAATTTTAAGGTTATATTAGAAGTGTAATCTCTAAATTGTTGCAAACTAAATCATTAAGTATTGTACATATAAGCCTCTAAGTTCAATAAACGAGGCATCATTAAGCCGTAAAAATACTAACACTGTTTTACATTTCCAATTCTTATTATAACTGCTTTATAACTGAAGCAATGCCGAACCCTTAGAGCATTAAACCATCTAAGGCCGAACCTAATATGGAATGAATGAAGGGAATGTAACCAACAAACAAACTTACATACTTGACTGCTTCTGTGGTTCGGTGGTACTGTGTATGGACTGCCACGCAGAGGTCGCGGGTTCGATTCCCGCTCAGTGCAAATATTTGTGTGCATGAACATGTTTATTTGCATTGGTCTGGATGTTTCTATGTATAATATGTATGTATTTACAAAAAAAAGTATTTAAGTATGTATATCCGCATTCTGGAACCCATAACACAAGCATATAATATGCTTACTTTGGATCTAGATGGCGTTGTGTGTGGTTGTTGAAATATTATTATTATTATTATTAAGTATTTTATTTCGTCATATTACGGGCGCTTAGCCAAGCTCAGCTTTAAAAAAAAAAGATTATATAACGTCTATAAATAAGTATAAATCAAGAAGAATTTACAGGTCGATAACAATCGTAAGCGACGCGACGGTTGGCCGGGTGTTATCGATGCTATGATAACAGAACTAGTTCGACCGATTGTGCATGCTATAATACTGCCAAGTTACGTGCTTACGGTCACGCGACTTGACCAGACGATAACGATGCTTTCTTAAATTTGCCGCCTAAAATTTTAATTCAAATTGGTAGCATTCCGGTCGTTCCGCTTTTAACTCAAGCTACGGTAAAGGAGTCTGAAGTTATTACATCACACATGTGTTTTACATTTCTATGGACTTCTCTAGTAGTGCTCTTTCGTTAGAAGGACGCCTTAGTTCATAGAATCCTTAAAAGTATTGTCTAAGTAGTTTTAGGACCTTTTCGTGCTATGAGTTGAAATGCACTATAGATATCCAATTTTGTGGGTATCGAAATTGAATAGTAATTGGGATTTCTAACCAAAAACCACCGAACCCTAGTGGACCGTGACTCTGCATAAGGCGCTAGTCACGAAATATTCGCCTTGATCCGTGTACCTACTGTATTTCATTGGCAAGCCTTCCAAAATATCGTACAGTATAGTAAAGAGGTGATAAGAACTTGAATGCGACTGCCTAGCGAGAAACGGGTCTTCCTCCTCAGGACAAGATTTGGCTACATATTGTTTCGTAAATTATATACTTAACTTAATTTTATAATAAATGTTTATATTTTAATTGAAAATGTTATTCTAACTTGTCTTAAAATAGTAGCAGTGACCTAAAAACGTACGGTAATGAGTTATCAACATGATGAGTAAACACAAATGTGGTTAGTTACCACGAACAAATAGCTGTCACATTGAAACAACAATTTTATGTATGCATACTTACTTAAATGTATTACGTCAGCAATATCTATTTATTAAACCAGACGTATAACAAATTGAATGAAACTGTGTTCAAAATTAACATCAAAGCTATTGAATGATTAGGTTTAAGGAAATATGTTTGGAATTTAATATGTTTATTGACAAAGGATCTCTTTACACAATTTGTATGGCAGTGCTCCTGCATTTACCAAAGGTAAGTACATATCGACAGGAGGTAATTCAATCATGCCTATGTTTTCGAGACGCTGTCAACTTAAGTACACATCTAATGGAAATCCAATGTTTCCACTCTCAGTAGATGGCACTTAGATGCTTTTATACTGTTTGATTTTGTAGTTTATTATACAGTATGCAGCTACTACGCTAGCACTTATAAAACTTGGCATACAAGCAGTTAAACGTTTATCTCGAGTTTGGTCTAGCTTAAACATATTGTAGGTACTAGGTTTTATACGATTCGCGGATGAAGTTGTGAGGTTGTTACCATATGCATTATCACGCGGTTGCTTGCCTGTGAATTAATGTAAGTATTACTTGACGGTTTTTCTTAAGCATAATTCAAGTTTCATAATTTGAAGAATTAATGTTAGTAAAACGACTTTTACTTTTGTCTGTGTAAATCGTTCTGTGGGGTATAGGCTTGCTTGAAGATGCCGATAAGTAGCAACTTAAAATTATCGATATTACCTATCACGAAATAAAACCTAAATAAATGAAAAAAATGTTACTTAAAATGCATGTAAATTTAGTAAAATAGGTAATTCTGGCATTTTGTAGTAGGTAGAAGTGTAATGTTAGAAGATTGTTTATAAACTCTATAACTTCATTATATTTCCTACTAAAAATCACGATCTCTTTGTACAATTATTTCGGCAAAAGAGGATTTAAGGTATTACAAATATTAGTCAAAGCTGACAACTTAATGAAAGTTCGTTAAATAATTGGGCTTCTCTACATAAATCCTAGTAACTACAAGTACAAATTTAAATGTCCCGGGACTGTTCGTATTTTCTGCACCAAACTAGCTGTTAATCTTGCCGTCTCGGAAAAGTAAGATAGCTGTAATAATGCTACCTCAAATATCTATTCTGCTTTAAATGAATAAATATAGAATTATTTAATTTTCGGATATTTGTAAGTATGACCTAATACTGAGAAAATCGTTTCAATATATTATGTCTATTAGATCTAGATCTGATTGTAGTACACCTCTACCAATTATTTAGGGAAGAACGGCGTTATTTTAAGTTAAGAAATCCTGATTTCGCATGTTTTTATGTCCAATCTTAACCGCAGGCCAACAATATGTATCCTGTTCTCAACATTATCTTTACTGAGCCGACATAAGCTTCAGGGTAATATGGACTCTTTTATAGCAATAAATGGACATAAAATAAGAGAATATTGCTTGACGGGCATCGTAGCGCTCTCCAGTCCATGATCAGCCATTTCCTTCACTTAGTTTTTCTGCATCGCTTTTATCGTCTGATAAATAACCATTTACTTACAACACTCAACTGTGTCGTTGAGAAACTAACTAGACAATATCTTTAAAAATATTTACTTTCGTACCACAGCTGCATTTGCTATCGCTTTTAAGAATGTTGGAAATTATATTGTGATGAGTTTCCATTAGTACGAATAGGCCATTTGGTTTTACTAGCTGGTGTTAGAGAAAAATACAGAGAGAAAACATGAACATTACGGTTATCCGTGTCGATAAAGTAACGACTACCTGTGGAGTTTCTTCGATGTTATAAGTTGAACGTGGACATGCAATGTGGTGAAAATTGCTCGTAACATACACTACTTCCGTAACTATGAAATGTTAAGAAAGTCTTTAAATTTGAAAGCAACGAAACAGATACAAATTATATCTCGATCTTTTATATTGCAACTTTTTAGGGTAACAATAAAATACAAATACAAATTATTGCATCAATGTCATCTTTAAACGAGGTTTCCTCGTGGTTTATGAATAGATTTCAGATAACCAAATATTCAGTGTGAAGCGACATTTTATGAAGCATTAGAATCTGTCTAGTTTATTTATGGAGAAACACGTATAGTGTATAAGCGAGAATCATGATAGAGTGGCATCGGTATATAGCAGTAAGGTAAACCTTGTCAGTTAACGTAGGTGCGTCGAATTACTTAGGTATATGGATGTAGAGGAAAAATTACTTAGCCATACATTGACCTAAATGCCTAATGCAGAATGCAGAATCTATATTTCATATAGCTGGTCTATGCCTGTACCTACTTGTATTTAACACATAATCGAGTTTGCGAGGCTAGATATAGTAAATTTATATAGCGCAATAGCCGTTGTTTTCCTTACAACCAAATTTTAATTTTTGTTAAAACATAATTAGAAATGCATTTTAGAGACAAATTATTTTTAACCTAAATTAAAATTAAGTGTCACTTAAGTATTTGGCAATTTGTGTAGGGCATTAGAGAGTAGATAATTTTGTAGGTCATTATTTTTTGCTATCAATCAAGAAAATTACTATTACAAACAGTAAAGCATCTTTAATAAAATGTAAGTGATAGGTTAGGTGTTTGGCAATAATCGAAGAGGTATCCACAGGCAGACGATTGCGAGCCTCGTAATAGTTGGTATGATACCCTTGAGGAACATACGGCCTAACGCTAATAGGACTCTATTGTGATATCCGCCGACTTAATTACTACTGTTCATTTGATATTGAGGACGCTAGTTCAGTACCATTTTTTCATTGGACGGAACTAACAATAATAGTATACATACATAGCACCACGTTGCAAGTAGGCAGTGGTGTGTTAAATTCACGTTTCGTTAGCTTTATTATCTCCATGACATCTATTGCTATATTTTGGGCACAATTCCAAAAGAACGATGCATTTTCTCAATACACGGTCACGGTGCGTTAGTTGTGCAAAAAGTATTTTAGGTGTTAAGACTTTACTTTCGGCCGATATACGAAAGTCAAAATTGGCAAACATAAAGTAAGTATGAAATAATTTCGTAGCGAAAGAAAATAGGGTCAGATCTTATAGATTAGTATGACCTACCTATATGAGATGTTGCAATTACCGATTACGCTGCCTGCAGCGCGTTATTCGAATTAAGTAACGCCTCAAGAAGTCTACTATCCTAGTGCTTAAATGAATTCTCAAGATATAGAACTCTATAGCGTCCCGTGCATAAAAAGTTGACGACTTTTATGTATTATGCGAACGCACTCAAGCTATAAATAAATACAATCTCTAACATTACAATCTGTTTTCTAAGAGCTAACCATAAATAATTGCAATTAATTGCCGCAGATACAACAATAGATTCCTATTAAACTAACATCGATTGTATTCTTCCCTTGGGCATCGTTGCCCACAAAAGCTACATTACACGGCTCTCTTGAAAAATAAACCCCTACAATTACAAAGCCTTCAATGACAGAATTTTAATTGATTTTCGAGGAGACGACGGCGACGCCGCGACTTCCGTTAGTCTATTGTTAGTCTTACCCCATGTTTTAAATTTAGAATTTATTTAAAATAATTAAGGGTACTTGAATATTGTTCTAACTGAAGTGCGACTTTTTAGATATAGAAACCTTTGATTTTGGCCATTTTCTATACCACAGATAAAGATATAAATAATTTAAAACTGTCATCATATTTATTAAAGTCTTATTACAAAATCCTCGTTGTCGAATTATAAAATTGCAATTCAAAATAAAATATACAAAATATATTAAACCTTTCTCAGAAGGAGAGATATTTATCCTTTTTTGTTGTTTGTATTGAATTTTAAGGTAACGAAATAAAATTTAAGTATTATATATAGATTCAGCTTTTATATTATTTTCTTTTTAATTCTATCCATAACATGTGATATTTTTTTTATTTTAAAGTTAGTCAAAATCTTTACCTTCAGTTAAGCTAAACTCCAAAACACCTGCCTTAAAAACTAATAATAAGTAAGTCTTTATCCATATCCATTTTATTTAAAACTACTTCGACGATTTCCAATAAGTTCACTTTTTACAATAGCTCAAATTGGCTACAAGTATTAAGCACTTGAACTTCATTCATTCATAACATCCGCGGCTATGACCAGGGACTGCACTAAACATTGAGGCTCTCTTGAGCTAATAAGGGGTCATTCATATGCGGTTCCATTAGCTAGTGATGTGCCTCGTCGAGTATCATCCTGAGGTTGCATGAAATGAAGTACGTTTTGTGTGAATCAATCAGCCACGATTAGCGCTGGACCTCGGCCCGAATCATTGCTTATTGTAGCACTACACAATATCCAATCAATGTCTATTCGTGTTCGCATAACTTTCGCGACTTACAATATTACCATCACGTTTTATATCCAATCTCCAAACGGCGCAGAACATTTATTCAAAACGCTTTCCAACGTTATAAAATATAGCATATTTAAGTAAAAGATAGAAATGAAAAGTACGCTGTTAATTTTAATGTCGTTGACTTACGCAGTATACCGACCACGGTTGTAATCATCCAAAATTCTTAGTCCGTCTTCTTTTATACGGTTATTTTACCCTATCCCCATAAATGGCGTCATTAATAAGCTAAGACCGGCTCGGGAATGGAGCTACTTAAATATACTTTGCACGAATGAGCAAATTGATATAAAATACTTCATCTTTTGATATCTTGCTCGATGCGGGTAGTCAGCCAGTAAAGTTACTGAGATGTTTTATTAACACCGTATTATTTTGTTACGAGCAGAGAAAAATAATGATAAGAAACGCGATAGGCTATTCTTTCTATGTCGTTATAAAGTGGTTAATTGGAGAGTCATTTTAGTAGATACTAGACCTAAATGATAAAACATTTGTAATTTATTTACGATTAGATTTAACAAAGACTATTATTAGTCTTGTGCCATGGAGGAGTTTACAAATATGCAATTAATCAACACAAATCTATATCCGTCTGGCTGTTTTAAAACAAATATTTCCCAGGACGGAAGCGATTTCCTTGCATATAATAATAGCCTTGGCATAGATCTAGACCATACGTGTAGACCACACAAACTCTGCTTATGTAAGTACGTATATCAACAATGCATTAATAATTTTCCTTTCGTATAAAAGAACTGGTGTGATTATTTAAGAATTCGTACGTTCTACATTTTAACTAAAGAGATTGAGAGGATTGTCCCCTACAAGCCGGGTCGAGCAGTCGCCCTATGACTGTTAGTTCGTGACCGGACAGTCAATCAGCTCGAGAATAAAATGAACAATGCCTTCCAACAAATAATACTATTTCTTCACTCTAGCTATAATATTTGGTCTTTGTTTAGTTTAGACGTATTAAGCTGCCGGTTTAAAATTGTTGACATAGAGTTCAAACAGTTGAAAGAGTGATAAACACAGATTATTACAGTATTCTGACCTGTTAACATCAACGATTTAAGTAAACAGACTTAACTGATAAGTTATATGTATAAGGAATCATATTTGCATTTAAGTCTATATATTCTAAACTGTAGATACGACATTTTGTCTTCAAAATGTTGGGAGTAGTCACATGTCTTATGTGTTGACATACAATTGACTGTTATTTTTTTAAAACTAAACTAAACATGTTCCGATTTTAAATTTCAATTACCAAAACATGATAACTAACTTAACATAAATAATAACAGATCTATGGTATAAAAGCTTCCATAATACGTCTTAAGTCTCAAAGATCCCTGTGGATCAATAGTCTATTACGCACTCCACAGCTCCTATATTTAGTTTCCATACATTCTGTTATGTTATATCTTGTCTCGAACAGTAACGTGGAATTTTTAAGTACTCCTTTACTGAAGCAATTGGGAGGATGGTAATTTTATTTAGACATTTATGTTGCCTTTGTTATATGCTTGGCTGAATATTTCGTTTTATTTTTAAACTTATTTACTTTAGTATTAGTAAGTACTCATTTTTTGCTGCTATAAAAATATAATTATGCTGGTTGTAGTTACATTTTTTATTATATAAAAATTGCCACGTGGAAAATGCTTACGATTCTATTGTCTTAAAAACTATTTATGATATCGATTTAAGATCCCTAAAAATATTGCGTGAAAATACTTAGATCCTTTCTAGATGAAAGAATGTAAGTAACTGCGATTTGTATATTGTAGAAATTTTTAGGTATTATTTACATAATAAATATCAAAGTGTTAGCTAAATAATTCTACTATTGTATATTATAAAACAAAATGTTTATAAAGTTAATTAAATTTATCATTATCAAAGGAACATAAATGAAGTTAAATAAATGCCAAGCAGTGTTTTACCCCTTCTTTGTGCAAGAAGTATCGGGTGTCTTGTACCACTCGCTTACAGAGTAATTCCGTGCAATTTGTCTCCCCTTTGCTATCCCATTAGCGCTGTCATCTTCTCAACTTAGTGGTCTGTCGTAAAATATCAATCATTAAATGTTTGTCTCATAATTTATCATAATTAGTCACGGAAGGTTCTCTTTCTGTCCTAAATTAAATCTGTAACTAAACTTGTATGGTCTATTAAGGAATATGTGGCAACTGGCAACACTCGTCCGCTACTCCACTCGTTTATTTGAAGGATGTTTTTCAGCCACGTTTCACTCACCCGCGCGACACGTGTTACCATAAAAACATGTTATGAAAGTAGAATACCTCCCTGTCGTAGGGTTGCCAGTTTGCGAGACATGTTACCCGCTGCGTCCGCTGCTTTCCTGTTCTTGACACCCCTGTTCACAAACAATCGTTTTGTTATTCATTCCATACGGCCAGTTTCGAATTTTAAATCAACAGTTTGTTATTGTTTTAGGAATTGTGTACATAATGGTAAAATTTATTTATTAATTTTATTGTTATCTCTTTAATCGTTAAATTACTTTGTCAAGTTCAGGTGTAGCGTGGTAGAAATTTGATTATAATGTTTTGTTCTGATCAGGGTTTCGGTACAAGAATAAAATGGGTTTATGACCCTAACATTTAAAATACGAATGTTTGCTGAACTGAATTCTATAAACGTGATCTAATAATATAAACTGACGGACTCATAAACTGCATCAAAGTTCAGGATTACTTTGAAATGATTTTTTTTTAATAAGTATGCAAACTTTTAAAATTAAATTATATAAATATGGAGAGATTTAATCTTAAAAAAAAGCAAAATTTGAAAATAGAACTGCAGTAAAACAAATGAATATAGCCGGGAAAAGAAAATTTACTCGTAGTATCAGATTTGCGTGTTATTTAAAGCAAAGTTTTAAAATTGATTCGCATTGATTTTTTATTCTTTTGTCAATTGAATTATTGTTACCAGCAGAATTGTTGGGTTAGTTTTTGAACTCCTCGAGAGTTTTTGAACCATAATATGGATACTTCGTCCGAACAAGCGGCTCAAATTGTAGCACTGGTGGCTTGGATCAACGAACGATTGGTAGAAATTTAAATGGTCCAAAGTTGTCTGCAGCTCACAAACAAGCTCGCTTAAGATTTGCGCGTGATCACCTAAATTGGACAGAAGAGCAATGGGCCTCCGTATTGTTCACGGACGAGTGTAGGACACGTTTATATGGTGCAGATGGTCGCAGAAGAGTCTATCGTCGACGTGGGGAGCGATATGCTCAAAGTTGCATTGAGGAGCGTGTTCCTTTTGGCGGTTCGTGTATGGTCTGGGGTGGCATATCGATGAACGGGCGAACAGAACTTGTGTTCATAGACATGGTCCGTCAAAACGGTAATAGAGGGGGTTTGACTGCACATCGCTGCATAACAGAGATCTTAGAAGATCACGTGGTGCCTTACATGGGATTCATAGGCGAAAATTTTACTTTAATGCAGGATAATGCCCGGCCGCACACTGCTGCACAAGTTCGACAATATTGCGAAGAGGTTGGGATACGTACAATGAATTGGCCAGCACGCAGCCCGGATTCTTAATCCCACTGAGCATGTTTGGGACAATTTAAAAAGAGCTGTATATGCGAGAAATCCTGTGCCTACGACAGTGGCAGCACTAAGAACAGCACTTTCAGAAGAATGGGACAATATGCCGCAAGATCTTGTAATAAGCCTAATAAAATCTATACGGAACCGATAAGAATCCGTAATAAGGGCACGTGGAGATAATACACCTTATTAAAACATAAATATAAAGTTTGTGTCTATTGTTAAAACCATTTTATTATTAAACCAATTTTTCTTAAATTTCTGTTTTTCTTCAAAAAGTCTTAAGGTCCTTTCCAGTACAGAAACTTAACCTTAAGGATATGACCCTACGCTGTTTTAAAGTTCACGAACCAATCTAGAGGTTCAATTCAATTTTAATCTAGAAAGTTTGCATACTTGGTTAAAATATTTATTTCAAAGTCGTCTATTACTTTGATGCAGTCTATGAGTCCGTCAGTGTATAACGTAATTTAAATTATATAAACATTTTTGACCGCCAAGTCTTTATTATCCATAAAGACTGCTTTGAAAAAAAAAAATATGGATCTGAATTTATCTTATGAAGGGGCAGTATTTTACGGTCTGATAGAAGAAAGTAATAAAGCTAGGGGGATTCATGTGAACTCATATTTTATTATGAAGCTAAGTAAATGACACGTCTGTCAAAGCGACTGCATTTTTATTAAATTCTGTCACTACTGCAAGACTTCAATGAAATATATTTTACTTATAAAATATCTTCAAACGTATTGCCCTGTATTTAAAACAAAGTTCTTTAGACTGTTAGTTTTATTAATTGTCTGCTTTAATTTAAGTGACAGTACTACTTTAGATGTTTACACTGTAAAATGTTGTTCTTTAGAGTTATGACTTGCAATATAATAACTTAGACGTGGTGTTTCATCATGACTAGGTTAGGCTTACTGTAACTGCTTACCATCGGACGAGCGTTATGTTTGTTTGCCACCTTATATTTGCATGAAAAACAAACAAACAGCGCTAATCTTTCAATATAATTAACTTCCATCCGTACTAAGAAATTATCCTGAGAGAAGAATAGAAGCTAGTGCAACCTAATATGTCGGTATGTGTGTTACAAGTATTACACACCTTTTATTGAATTAATGCATTTTATCGTTACGAGTATTTATCGTACTTTATCAGCAACTGATAATGTACCTAGTTTGGGTTTTCGATGGAAACCTACCTAATCGAGACAAACATAATCGATAACGAGTTTTAATTGAGTTGGCAACAAACAACTCATATTTAAACGCTACTAAAGTGTTTTTCTAAAGTCCTGGCTGACTTAAAGTGGCGGTTATCACTTGCTGGTTTATCATAAATCGCAATAAATAAATATAAAAATAACGCCGCATATAATCTAACATCGATGCAATTTTTTTTGTGATGATTGCATAGGAAAGTATATCAGACGTAAGCTACAGCGGACAGGTACAGCCTATTTTTAATACATAGCGAAATTACTTACTAGTTTTATATATAATATTCTATAAAATGTCACTCCATATAATAATCAATTATGTGTTACGTCTACTCGAGCTAAGGAATTCTATTAAACTCTCTTGACAAACTTTTGAGGCATCTTAACAACTTTGAAGGACGAAGAGACATTTTGTAGCCGTGCTCTTTATTCGCGTAATTAACACAAGTGCGCGCCACTTCTGTACTTGCCTTATCTCTCGCATAAAAGATAAATATAACAATAATAAAGGTGTAATTGTAAATAAGCGAAACACCTACGTACTTAATAGGTAGTCATTTTTTCATCTTTGGACTCAAGTTAAAAAAAAAGTCATCAAACATTCGGCAACTTATATAAAAATGACACATAAATATTATTTAGCCCGTGGTGATCGATACTACAACACTTGTGGCTTTAATAGCGAGGTGATTAGTAACTATTATACGAATTAAACATTTGGTTCTTAACACGATCACGGAAAATAAACCAATAATCCAGCGAACCAAACTCTACAAGGTAGAGCTGAGTTTCGCAAGTTAGTTGTTCGATTTCGCGGTGACTCATGGTTCACAAAGCCAAATCGAATGTATCGAGCGACTACGGCACCAACTTTCCGCTTTTATTGCCCTCCAGCCGTAGGAAACCTTAAAAGTACCTAAGTTACATTAAGTCTAATGCACGTACCTCTAACGTTCACTCTATGGACATAACTGCGCTAAACATGTTCCTCGGATTTCAATAGGGTGTTTGAATTTGTTGTGTAAATTGGTGTTAGTGTATACATACGAATTTTTCTTTAGTATCCTTACAATTCTAGTTGCTAAATTAGTACACCGCAAATTTCGTAGAAAAGTCATAACAAGCGAAATGATACATCGATTTTAATTCTGCATATAAATAGGTAGGTACAAGATGAGAAAACCCTCCTACGTAACCACTCCTTATGTCTTTTTGCTGACTCAACCGTCGTATTTATAAAACTTTTTTTTTTAAATGTAAGTGTTGGTTTACAACCTTGGTTTATTATGTTCTAAAAGCGAAAGTTATACAGTTTTAGTCTCGCTATCTACACCATGCAACGATAGTTGCTCTATTTACGACCGAACTACTTATTACTATAAGCAGTAGCCGTAAAAGAAAACAAAAGCTGTGCATGTCTGGGCCACTATAAAACGGCTTACATGGAAACAATCGAAGCGTGTGTATCATTATTAGTTGCGCCGTGAAACTTAGGGGTAGTCTCGGTCCTTGAAAGTCGTAGCCAATCAGAATACTTGGATCGCCACCTGCCGGCGGCAAGTCGACAAAAAATAACTCAACTTTGCCTGTCCTTTTAGTTCTTTGTTGAGTAATTCGTCCCTCGAGTATTTGTGTCCCCGGTTCGGAAACCAATAAATTCTTAGCCATGAATAAATAAAGCACGATTAATTCTTTTAACATTGTTTTAGTAAACAGTATTGTGGCTGGAAGGTTGGAAGCAAACTGGTAGAAATATCTTTACAATTTGCTGGACATTTTTTCCTGCGGATGGCGACGATTTGTACATTGGTAATAACAAGAGACTCACGCAAAGGATGCATCAGAACACGCAATGCTTCATCGCCACCGACATTTTGTACGTGTTGAATAGTGATGGGAATGGAACCCATTTATCTTTGTAATCGGTCGATTTATTCACACGTTACATTTTCAGTCAACATTGTTTGTATTTCAATCACGCAAGCATAATTACCTACTGCCAAATATTATGTTTCAGCTTCTATATTAAAGTATCTGAATAGTTATTTCTGTTCTCAAAAAAATACACGATTATAATGATAATAAAAAAACTAATAATTCTATTTCGGAAAGAGAATTGTGATCTGTATCATGAGTAACCATGAGTAATTTAGCTCGAACCAACGAAAACATTCATTTCATTTGTAATAACTTCAGCCTATGAATATTCGAACTGTACCTATGCTACCTGTGTGTTAGTTAATTTTATATTTATGTTACTAACGACCCTACTATTTTGAAACACTCGACAACAGCACTAGAATAGACATAACAAAAATAGTGTTGGTACCTCAGGGCTACTTAATTTGGTAATGTTGCCAGTGGTAGTTCAACAGAATACGATTCATATAGTAATTTTAGGTATGTATTTGATATCGATACTAAAACAGTTTGCCAGTCGTAAAGCTAATGAATTTGACCTCATTTTACATTTATTGCCAAACATTTAGAATTTACACTCAAAGATAATGATAACATTAGGGTGATAAGAGCGTTATTATTACACAATAATCTTATAATAATTTTATCATCTGTTCGATGTAGTTAGTTAGCTTAAACAATGGTTTTATTCTGAAGTTGTCAAATGATTTTAGTGTTATTTTAGGTGGTGACGTTATCGTGTAAATTCTTAGAGCATTAAACCAACAGGAGTGGACACGCGCTCTATTTCCCTTGCGCAAAAGTCTGCCACTTTCGGCGGGGGACGGGGTAACGCGAGCAACGCACACTAATTACAATGTTAACTACTAATGCATTTTTAAATCGCGTCGTTATACACGCACACAATAAAATTATTACACACTAGCTTAAACTAAACACACACAGGGACATCTATCAGTTTACGCTTCCTTAGCGTAAAACAGTTAGAGCTTGACTCTGTCGATATTTAGTATCGATGTTTAGGATTTCATATAAGTACGCGAAAGATTTAATTATTTTAATGATTATTATGTTTGCTTATTAAAATGAGCATTATCTTATATTATATAGAACAGTTTTAGGTAATAATAATCTATTATAATTTTAAGGTTTTTTTTTATTTAAGCACTTTGAAATAGATGAAAGTAAAGTAAATAATTCATAAACATGAATTAACTAGAAGTAATTCTGTTAATTCATGTTTATGTCAATATTACAGGAAGAATAAAACAGTGTTTCTAACTAGCACACTTTTTTGTAATTATTATCAAAAAAGCCCGTCATACGGTCGGGCTAAATTTATTTGTTAAACATTGTTCGACAAACAAATCTGGTTATGCGGTCGGGCTCTCCTATTATGTTTACTAATGTTTACTCAATACTTCCGATCCCTGATTGTACGGAACTCTCGGCGCGCGAGTCCTACTGGCATTTAGCCGTTTTTTTTAAAGTTATACTTTTTTTGGCGCGATTGAGAAAAATGATAAGAGTGAATTTTTACGATGCGCGCGCACACCGACAGAAAAAAGCAACATTCTGAAGTTAGTTGCGAACCTTTTACACACTGAAGTTAGTTGCGGATCTTTGTGTGTCGTATCAGTACAAATAATCTGTGTGAATAAATAAAAAATATATTGGCGTTTATATCAATTCAAATATTTATGTATGTATGCGTTGTATTATTATTTGGTATTTTTGGATTGTTATGCCAAAAAAGTATAACTTCTTACGTGCGTACATGGGTACCCACTCTTTTTTTTTATTTTACTACTGCGCACAAGGATGTATGTTCAATAACCACCACCTGTTGAAATTTGTTCTAGTGTGGATTAAAGATTGTAATTAATTATTACGTGTCAATTTTACGTGTATTATTCCTAAGTATGTATGTATATTCAAACCAAATAATACTTTGAATTAATTGTCTGTTGCTATTAAATTTCGTTCCAACTAAGCAGAGCTTGTAATTAGAGGATTTTGTTCTGATTACATAGTAACAAGACACTGACATGAGCATGTATGAGTAGATTTTTATTAGAGAGATATTTTATCTGTTCAGATAACAAAAAAACAACAGAATATAATTCAGAAAGTCTTTATTTAAGTAGGTATAATAAAATACTGAAAAACTGTGCAATTTAAATTAACCTTATAAATCTAGTTTAACTAATCCTAGGTAATGCAATAAGAGGAGGTAGCGCACAGCGAGTTTACTTGCTAAAAACTGAGCTCTCCGCCGCTTGGGGGGTAGGGAGGAGGTAGCAGTGCTGGCAGCACAGAAGGCTTTGTCTTTTAAACTGTTAGTCAGATACTTGTACGCTTAGGAACCCACTTATATGGTTCCTACAATATTGGACCCAAGCGACTCGAGGCGCTGCTTCTTTTGAAAATCTAAAACAAACAAAAAAAAATTAATTTAATACTGGAAAACCAATATCGATATTTGTGATTAAACTGTCTCATCTCTAATTATGTTAAAGTGTGACCAGTTTCTTAAAAATAAATACGCTTATTTTTGTAAGAAATGAGCAATTATCTTTCGGAATAAAGTGCACTAATCTTGTATATTTGGATTTATAATCTCATTTTACTTGTTCATTTAATATTATTTTGTGCATTACTTGGTAAAAAAAACATTGGTTTTAATTAAAAATAAATAAATATGGGAACGGTGACACAATAATGTACATCCAAAATGAAACTTATTAGATATGTCAACAAGGCGAGATATAAAAAAGAAAAGGTTAGTTTTTATGTTAATTCAACTTAAAATATTACCCCAGATTGGAGTATTGATGATAAGCCTGGCAACACTTGTTGATTAGCATTTTAATTGGTTAAATTGCTAATTTAATGCCTTATTTAATAATATTAGAACAAAATAATACTTACAGGTGGAATGTAATATTATCCTTTTGTAGACTTGATGTCGCTGAACGCTTTTTACACCAAAATACACTGCAATTCGGCATTTCTATTGAGACGCTATTACGCATGCACTGATAGGTGACTTATGATGCGGAACGCGCGTCAACTAGTTTTATATAACGGGTATGACCGGTGGGCTGGTACCTTTGGCAGAGGGGTACGCCTGTCAGTGGCCTCTCCGGTTGGTTTAATGCTCTATGTGTAAATTAATAGCAAAGTAAGTTGAATGGAACTAATGGACTGTGCGGTTTGTTCTTCAGAATATAATAGTTTTATGAAACTTACAGTTAATAAATTATTCCAGAGTATTTTGTTACAAACATTATGATATTTTATTGTTTATTTATTTGCACACAAAAATATACATACAAAGAAAATATATAAATAAAAATTATGTACAAAGGCGAGTTTAAATCAGATCTGAGTTCTCTAACAGCATACCTTAAGAGTGGCAGATTGTTATTAGGTAATTATTAAGTTTTTAAATTGTTATATTTCTGTGGGATGTTTCTTGCTTTCGATTTATTGTATAGAATTTAATGTTATAGTTTAACTCAATTCTACGAAGTTAAGGATTCAGAACTGTGATCACGTGATATAACTAAGTATTATAAATATTATATTAGTCGTCATAATGTGATTTTCTCAAGACACAGATAATGTAATAATAATCTTCTACCGTGTTTATTTTCACTTATAATTGGAACGCGACTGAGTTAATGAATTTCATACAAAAAGGTCACAAAGAGTCTACTAAACACATCTTAAACTTAGATGTTATTTCTAATCTATGACAATGAGTCAACTTACCTACTTACTCACTTATGTATGTACTTATACTTATTTATGTGTGATTCATGACAAGTTGCTTACACAAATGTTGAAATTGTCATTCTATTTGAGTGTACCTAATTATCAAGGTCATAGAGTGCGAGATCGTTTATAAAGCGAAACGATGTGTATGTAACATTGATGTATGCGAAAAATCAGAAAACCGCGACGCGCGACGTAGTGCTATATTTTACTAAACAATAGTGTGATCGCGTAATTTCTCAGACTACACAATAATGTAAAATGTAATAAAAAATGAATCGTGTTCTTGTAAGAGGGACGAAATACAACACTCACTGAACTGTCATATAAGTTCACTGTGTGGGAAAGAGAGGTTCGAAGTGAACGACGTAAATTTCGAGTAAATAGTAGGTTAGAAAGAGATAGAGGAAATGAGAGAAGTTAGACACTCTTCAGTGCTGTGTTGAGTAGTGCAAATGTCCCAGTAGAAGTTAATGAGACTAATGAGTCATGTCATTCATAACCAGTCCGAGTAACGGCCTTAATTACTAGTTGCCACCACCACTACTTGGCTTATTTAGATAATAATGTTGCTAATAATAATGTGTATTCAGTACACATTTAATTAATTGCGTATATGGTGTCGTATAATTATTAGATTGCTTCTATACAAGCTTGAATAAGGACATCTAGTCAACACCAAGCCACCAGCCTACATAATGATTACATAGATACAATCCCAATTATGCATGTCTAGATAAACTGAAGACTTTATAAAAAACCTTTAAAACTTACAAATTTCTAAATTATCTTTATACATAAATGGTCCCTCAGACAACACTGATGTACTTTGTAATTTACAAGTAAGTATATAATTTCGGCACTCATTGTTTAGAATTTTAGCATACGAAAACAACTTGTAACTTCTTTTTAATAACTGTATGTGCCAAAATAAATGAAAAAAATAAAAATGAAAGGTCAACATCACAAGGCATTAAGTCCCTAAAACATTCCAAAAAAAAAAATTACAGACTTATATTTTTAATCTGCCGACCAAGTTTTAAATTTGTTGGTTGCTTATATTCTGAGATAATGTGATGCTAATTGATTAGTCAGAAAGGGACTAAATTGAGTTTTTATGTAAGCATTAGGTAGAGTATACAAAAGGATAATCCTTTGCTATAAGAATACTAAATACATAATGTATGTCACGCAGCCAGGTTATCCTCGTTTTTATATCATAGTGGGGTAATAAATCATTGTTACCTCCTTTATCCCAACTTCATTAACAATCTCCATTTTCTGCACAAAATAACGTGTATCACGTTTATTTATTATACTGCCAATAAATTTATTGTCGTAAATAAACCTCGTTATTATCTGTTCGCGTCACTTGTTTGAAAAAACTGTTTCGATGTCAAGACAATGTCATTGAGTTTCCGCCTCTTTTGTTCCATAATTAAATGTAAAATGTCGCATAAAAAGTGTCCTTTAATTTTATTTCCGACACGAAAATAAATTATTTAAGGGTTTTTATTAATATCTGATTGAGGAATATAGAACTGTATGTAAATAGTACATCCTATAAAGAACTGCTAAATTGGACTGCACTTAATTGATTAATTTTGGCTTTAAAATATTTCGCCATTTTTATTATTCATCTTTCCGATTCGATGACTGTACAAACAAACTAATCACGAGATATTGTAACGGCATGTTTTTTATTCGAAGATTGCAAAACATGATGAGGTTTTAGTCGTAAAAGTTCGTTTGTGATTTAGGAAAATCCCAACACGTGTTAATTTAAAATCAACAATGAAGCATGATTTTTAACGGCGCGAGTGGGTTTGCAATCTCTTTGTGTGTGTGTGTGTGTGTGTGCGAGTGGCTTTATGCAAGTTAGCTTCACGCACACATATAGTATGTATTATTTACTATATTGTATGAGGATATCTTAAATATTTCGATGTAAAAAAGGTACGTGAAGTGTAATCGGAACGGTTAAGTAGCGGCCGAGTTGGTCCCAACGACTAAAACCGGTTTTGGCCAGAAAGTGGAGCGTTGCCCCCATTCTGTTGAAGTGTGGTTACGATTTGATTTCTTGTGAAGTTACTCGTTACTCGTGTTTCAAAGGCTGATTGGAATACAGTTATAAATATTATAAATTCAAGTTGTTACTCGACTGATCAACTCGTTTTGCGTTTATTTACTATCGTCTGAACTGCGTACAATAATATTAAGTCAGTACAGTAGATGGAAATATTTGTTGAGATGCGATATTATATCGGAATAAAGAATACTTAGTACGTTTAGCCTCGTACTTTCGCGAAACTTCAAAAGTCAACAGTTAACAATATCCTTTTCTTCGCAAAGTAAGAATAAATCAACAAACATTTTCTCATCAGTTAATATGTTATGAAATAAGCATTTCTTCAAAAAATAAAAGCTTCATCTTTATATTCTTTATCATATTAGTATGACGCAGCCACGCTAAGCATTCAGAATAATAAATGAAGAGGATTTTTAATACGTCGAGACTGCTTACTCGGCAAAAATGTTTCAGCTAAATGCAATTCTGGATATTATGAAATTCGTTGACAATTTTCCGTTTTGTGTCCTTTTGTCTTGTATCTTTTGTTAAAGAATATAAAGGTGTATACATCTATTACTACACATTTAACTATTACTACATAGCTATTACTGCAATTTTTAATTAGGTACCTAGTTTAAACAATTTTTATTGCATAGTTATTAAATATGTCTACAATTTGCCAAAAATCTTACAATCCTGACTGATAATAAGTAGCCAGGGTTTGCAAGACGACATAGGTTATCGAAGTTATTCAAAACCCACTACTGTTAGGTATCTAAATTACAGCTAAAAATGTTATTCGGTGACTAATAATGTTATGTAGGAATCGCAAAAATCTTTTCTGAAAAGTTCGGACATTGCAGGAATACTGCTACATCAGAAATATAGTTTATAGGGGAAGATGGGAATAAACCATTTGATGTGCTTTTTATACAAAACCATTTTGAGAGGGATATTTTCAGGAGAACTCCTAAAGCACCGACCAAATTGTTCTTTTTGTATATCAACAAACCAAACGGCTTTGCTCATTAATAAAATATATAGCCTACTCTGTCTTAATTAATACTCGCTGAGATCATTCAATAAATCCCTTCTAAGGGCAACATTATCTATTTTCTCTAGTTATATCTATCTGTATTTTCGTATATTTTATCATGTGTTTGTTCATCTCTTGTTAAGCTAACATTAACGGTAGGGAACGAATATTGTTTAGTCTTTTGTTGTTTATCCTAATATAAATATTATAACCGCTTCTCTGCTATTATTGTCCGGACTTCAGTTATTCATAAGACATAATTTGCTGATCTCATATTATGTATTTAAAAGGCTTTGGATCAATTTGATTCCAAACTGAATAATTTATTAATATTTGCTATTTTTTGTTCATTATGTAATCATAATTCTTTGGAATCCGATTGTGATAAGCCAGTTATTAGCTGATTTTACTATGCAATTTGAGATGTTAAGATGATCACTATAAATGTAATGTAATGTAACTTTTAGTTTATACTTAACCTAATACTCTAATTTATTACTACAATCCGGTATTTTTCCCAAACCTTGAATTATCGCCATACCAAAATTTAATTTAAAAAAAAGTCTTTTAGACATATAAGCTGATAGATAGACAAAATTAGTTTCACATTTTTAACGGGTAAATCAAGAGCTCTGAAAACCTTACTCTCCAGCTAAATTATATACAACACTACGAGTATATTAATTGCCAATGGTACTGTGTCCAGTTGCTCAATTTTCGTGTCTTTAACCTCTTAAAAACATTTCTCCGCTCATGCCTTTTTCTACTAAGAGACGTTATAACACCGAGCTAAAAAATCGATTTTGATAATGCTGTTTTATGTTACGAGTACGCTTTTAAAGTTATGTTACACTCCACTGCTATTAATTTTAGTCATGGTACAAAGAAAATTATAGGCGACAATTTCCTTAAGAAAAATTATTATGAAATGACGTCAGCGGTTCTTAGAAAGATTTAATACAAATATTGTACTTGAACCTTTAATAAAAAAGGGATAAAATTCGAGGATTTTATTCAGTCAAGCGAAGAGAGTTTTATTTAGAGTCTTATCATTGCGGCCAGACTTATGACACCGGGTAGGTATTTTTATAATAAACCAAGCCTCCATTACACTGTTATCTATTGGCTACAGAAAAGAACGATATGACTTTTTTAATCTCGGCGGCTGGCCACTGCTTTCATTAAATTATGACGGGAAGAATATTTTTGATAAAATACTTTTTAAGATAGCGAGCCGTTCAGAATTTTCCTTTTCATTTCGTCAGCTTGCCATGCATGGAATGTTCATTTTTTTTATTATGAATAAAATACGTAAGCAAAAAAGTTTATGTTCAAAAATAGAAGCTGATGAAAGATTGTAATATGTGTAAAAATAAAACAACTATGGTAAACTTTATTTGAGCGTAAAATTTTTATATCTTATTTTAGGACTCTGAACGCCATAATTCCGTCCATCTAATATCCTGTACCGCACCGTAATTTATTGCCAAATGATGTACTTAACCCATATTTAAGTTGGCCAGCGTTTTACCGCCATTTACTACGATATTGTTCATATATGGACAATTTTACGTGTCCACATTGGGCCAAGTCGTACTTATGAGTAAAAACTGGGCCCGGCACATAAGTCACGATTATTGATTATGTTTGCTGGTAGTAAACAACTTTTATACAGTGGCGGTCTTATGATAGAGATGTGCGTTTTCAATGTCTAAAATAGACTAGTTTGATAAATTTTTCCTTTTTCTTTAAACAAAAAAATTAGTACGCCCATGACGGCATTAGAATGAATTAATTACATTACGTACGTGTATTACATAAATTAAAATGTGTGCAGAGTGCGTAACGTTAATAATATTACTCGTATGATTTTAGTTAAGTTTTGTTTTCGTAAGCATCATAAAATATTGTCTACTTACTCATGTAAGTGATGATTATGATGTCCGAGCTATAAAAATAAAACCTACTCGTAATATCTTGGTTAGTAAACGCATCATCTGAGAACCGCTGGACTGATTTGGCATTTTTAGTTTTAAAATGCTTGTATAGTAGTAAGTTAGGTTCTTATGGCAAAAAAATTGAATTTACTGAACGTCTCTTTTCTACTGGATTTTTGTATAAACTCACGATTCAAACAATGGATATACATAACATTACGCATAAAGTGATAGTAAAAGCAAAAGCAATATAAATAAAATCTGTTATATTCCGAGTATAGCCACCAGGTGTGTAAATATTCAGTTAAAGTATGTCAAAACATTACGGTATTATGAATATGTATATTATATCATTATTCATTATTATCAAATGTAGGTATACGCGTTATAGATATACACATCAACTAGGCAACAGCATCATAGTTTTATATAGTCATTAGATAGAGTGGTCAGGCTCATTCTATTCTATTCTGTTCTGACATCGAACATCTTTTGAGGAGACTGTAACCAAATGCGTGGAATGTCAAGATCAACCCATCAGTATTTCACATACTTCTTTGATCTTGACATCCAACGCTTCAATGCCGAAGTGGACACTAGAAATCAAATCACTTTACACTTGACATACCCTAATAGTTGACTGAAATAGTAGTGTCGAATCGGTTCATAAGACATTGGAAACGCGCTTCCTCGGTGATAAAAGCGAGGCGGGCTTATCTTGGTTTTTATGGTGCATTGCGTAGACTAGCATAGGTGCCATAAGTATAGGGCGTGCTGGTCGTGCTGTTTAGCGTTTACACTGTACCCTGAATACACTGAGTTTATGATTACGAGCCATAATTTAGTGATGTAGTACATCCCTGCTTTCACAAGATTTGATGTTAAGTAAGACTTGCAGTCATATGTTAACACAGAACTCAGCTTGCCAGATGTAGTTTTTTTAAACTTTGATCTTAATGACTTAATGTAGCTAAAGAGCCGTTGGTCCATTTAGCATAGTTGGCGTACATATTACAATAAATTGTAAATAAAATATTAGTCTTTCAAACCGGGTACTCTTCAATGCGAAATATGGTTTGCATTGTTTGCACAACGATACCCTCCTATATTATCTGACGTTATCTATGATATATGCAAGAGGTTAGTCACAAGCTCACAGGTTCACAGGTCTATTTTTTTTATTATCTAATCGGCCCTTATCTGCCCTCCGTTAACGATACTTACACCTCCACCCTTCCATCTACCCTTACACAGCTATCCGTTCTGTATAATTTTCACAATGTTGAAAATACAAATAATTTAATAGAACATATTTAAAAACTAATATTTAATGAAGTCAAGCCATTAATATGTTTAGAAAACAAGTTTACAATACTGGCTTGTAACAATCACACAATACAAGTACCTAGTTAAGAACAATAATGGCTTAGATGACATAAAATATTACCTCCAGACGGGAAGCAAAAAAAACTTATTCCACGTTCTGCATATTAACACTGTCACTCAGACATTCTGTCTGTCTATCATCGTATTACCCTTCACATACTTTCACGTAGTTCTATCGAAATATAATATCCTGCCGCGTGAAATATGATATGTCTTCGAAATGTTTTCAAATTACTGCCACAGTTAGACATAGCGTAAGTATAAAAACATGGCCGACCACACGTTTGAAATGTGTAATGACGTCGCCTTTAATTGTTTATTATTATCGGTGACAAAAAAGGAACTGCAGCAAATTGCGAATATTTGTTACTAACCTTCCGCGGCGCGGTTTCACCCACGTAAAGTTACTTACAAAAGTGAGACGCAGTGAATACAAAATATACCAAGACTTCGCTCAATTGGAATAATAACGGTGTTATTGTTGTATTTAGGCTGTATTTCAATAAAACAAGTTAGATTTCTAGTTGAAAAATGAAAAATTATATTTACGTTGTATTTGTACATTAGAGTTCACAGGTAAAGACAACAGCGCCACAAGTGGCAACGAAACTAAAACTTACAAAAGCATTTACAAAGCCAGTTCGAAACAAAAAAAAAATGTTTACAGAGATGCCTACAAATACTTTATAAATTTATTCTTTCAATACTCCCACTTAAATTTATAAGGTAGACAACTTTACTTTACTTAGTACTTACTTTATTTTGTAACAAAAAAAATTAAACCTGTTTCTATTAAAACACTGAATCACCCAACTCAAACCTTAAATCAAACATTTCTCAAAATATTATCTCTGTTTGAATTAAACTTATTTGCAGGCAAAGCTTTAGTTAGGAAATCAGCTAATTGATTTGAACTCTCTACATATTTAATATCAATAATTTTCTTGGTAACATTCTCTCTAATAAAATTATATCTTATATCTATGTGCTTGCTTCTTCTATGAAAAACAGGGTTATTTATTAATCTAATTGCACTCTGGTTATCAACATTTAAAGTTATTATGCCTTGTGGCTCCCCAATATCATAAAGAAATTGTCTAAGCCATAATATTTCTTTAGTAGCTTCACTAGCAGCCATATATTCGGACTCAGTTGTGGACAATGCCACAGTATTTTGTTTACGGCTAGACCAAGTGACAGGACCTCCATTCAGTAAAAATATATAGCCTGTATTAGATTTTCTAGTGTCCAAATCACCAGCAAAGTCAGAGTCAGAGTAGCCAACTAATTCAACATTACCCTGATATACAATACACACATCTTTAGAATTAATTAAATAACGCAAGATTCTTTTTACGGCTGTAACATGTGAAGAACCTGGGTTATTGACATATCTACTAACAACGTTAACAGCATACGATATGTCAGGTCTCGATACAGATGACAAAAATAACAAAGCTGCCACTGCTTCTCTATATGGAAAATTAATAGGCTCATTAGTTGTATTCTTAGATAAATGTACATTTACATCAGCAGGGGTACTACTGCTTTTTGCATCTGACAAATTAAATTTATTTATTATTGTTTTAATATACTGTCTTTGACTTATGCTTATACAACTTTTTTCTATATTTATTTCCATACCAATAAATGAATTATTATTTAAAACCTTAATCTCAAACTTTTGCTTAAGAATATTCAATATTTCAGATAATACAACTTTACTTTTAGCCAGTAGTAACCCATCATCAACATAAAGAATTAATATTACTTTTACATCTTTAAAATATCCTACAAATACACAATTATCAGATGGACATTGTTTGAAACCACAAATGTCAAGAAAAGAACAAAATTTATTATTCCAACATCTAGATGACTGTTTGAGACCGTATATAGATTTAATTAACTTACATACTTTTGAAGACTGTGCTTCCAATCCCTCTGGCACCTCCATGTATATTTCTTCTGAGAGCTCACCGTACAGGAAGGCCGTCTTCACATCAAATAGCTCAATCTGCAGTTCATCTCTCGCAGCAATACTAAGCAATACCCTAATGGAATCATACCTGCTAGTAGGGGAAAAGGTTTCATTGTAATCCAAGCCCTTTACCTGTGTGAACCCTCGTGCACACAGTCGTGCTTTAAATCTCACTATTTCTCCAACTTTGTTTTTCTTTATGGTGAATACCCATTTACAAGACACGGGCTTCTTCTCTGTTCGATCAGTCAGTATCCAAGTTTGATTTTCTTTATGTGAGGAAAGCTCTTCAATCACAGCTTTCTTCCATTGATGGGAATTTGGACTATTCATTGCTTCTTCATATGTGTTAGGTATTTCAAATTCTGTGAAATTTAATTCCAGGTTATTATTTCGACGAGGACGCAACGTGACATTTCTTTGTTCTTCCTGTTCCAAACGGATATGTCTTGGAGGGACATAAGTTTCATCTAGTTCTTCTAAACTCTTCATACTATCATCTGAACTACTTTCTTCAGGTAAATTGTCTTGTTGATCGATAACATGTTGAAACTCAACCTGTGGGATAGACCTCGTAGAATTATCTTCTTGTTCAGTTGTCGCTTCAATAAGACTTTGTTTTACTTCTTGTGTACCACATTCATCTTGTGTACTACATTCATCAAACTTTACATCTCGGGATATTGTAACCTTTTTGGTATTTTCGTCATACATCCTGTAATTATCATGGTTATATCCAACTAACAACATCTTTACACTTTTCTTGTCAAGTTTTCTTCGCTTTTCTTTTGGCACATGTACATAGCCAATGGATCCAAATATTCTGATATGTTGCAAGTTAGGTTTTACTCCATGCCATAGTTCAAATGATGTAACATCCCCCGTCTGACTTGATGTATTTCTATTTAACAAATATATGGCACAGTTGACAGCCTCTGCCCACATATTTATAGGAATGTTCTTCGCATATAACATTGTTCTTGCAGTTTCCATGATGGAACGCATTTCTCTTTCTGCTCTCCCATTCTGCTGAGGGGTATACGGGGCAGTACGTTCATGTGTTATTCCCTTATTCTCCAAAAATGATGTAAATTCATGGTTTACATATTCACAACCATTATCTGTATGCAGTATGCGCAAATCATGGTTAAATTTGTTTTTTACAATCGCATTATACTTCAGAAAATATTGAAACACTTCACTCTTATGTTTCATGAAATAAACATAACGATAACTTGTTGCTCCATCTTTGAACAAAACAAAATATTTCATACCCGACACAGAAGCCTCTTCTATAGGACCACACACATCACTGTATGCAATTTCGCCAGGCTGTGATGGATCTCGGGTAGATTTCAAGAAGGGGCGTCTTGCTTGCTTCCCATATGAGCACGCTTCACAAACAAATTCCTGATTTCCACTCAATGCAACAGGAATCACACCATTCTTACTCATATTTTTAAGCTCCTTGACGTTCAAATGTCCTAATCTTTCATGCCAAACTTTTATATCTGTTTGCAAAATATTGCAATCTTCTTGTTTGATTGTTCTGACATCTAATTCATACAAGTTATTCTCTGTTAGATGTCCACTCATGACAACGACATTATTTTTCAAAATCATTGCTTTTTCATAACTCTTCATTATCATATATCCTCTCCTAGTGGCAGCACCTTCGGAAAACAGATTTCTTCGCAAATCTGGTACATATAAAACATTTTCAAGTTTACATCTCTCCCATGTACCATTAACCTTTTTCTCTATCATTATAGTCCCTTTACCACATACATTGATACTCTGTTTGTTACCCAATTTAACAGAATTATTGTGCTGAGACTCATTAAACTCACAGAAGTAGTCCCGCATGAAGGTCATGTGCATTGAGGCTCCACTATCAAGAATCCATGCCTCTTCATCATGTTCATTCAACGCAGCGCTGAATGCTAACATATTGTTAGGTTTCTTATCATACTTTTTCTTTGGCATTCGGCAATCCTTAGCGAAGTGACCTCTTTTATTGCAATTGTAGCACACAAATCTGTGACTTGTTGGTCTCTGGTCATTTGAAGTGTTCTGTTTATTTCCATTACTTGATTTAAAATTACCTTTTGATGTTACTAGTGCTGTCTCACTATTACTAGCATCATTGCTAAGGCTGGCTTCTTCATCTACTAAACGAGAAGTGAGGTTTTGAATCGTTTGACTTTCTTCATCTAGTGACAACCATGCTTGTCTAAGTGAACGATATGTTGATGGTAATGTACTCAGAATCTTAGTCATTACTGCTGTGTCACTGATTTTCTCACCAGTTTCCCGTAGCTGCTTTGCTAAGCTTTCAACCTTGGACACATGCTGTGCCATGGTATCACTGGCACTGTATGAATATTGATAAAATTTTTCATGAATTAACATCTTGTTAAATTCTGATTTCTGTTCATAGATAGCTTCTAATTTTGTCATAACTTGTTTAGCAGTCTCGCAGTTTTCTATAAGAGATATTTGGTTCAAATCCATGGATGAGGTTAGGATGAACATGGCCATGCCATCATCTTTATCCCACTGCACTTGCGAACTGGTTTCCACTGGTCTCTCTTTTTCTATGTTCAATCCTTTTGCTCTTAATGCGCATTTCACTTGAAACTTCCATTGTTTGAAATTTTTTCCATCAAATTTCTCAATTTTCATTGCGTTCGTAACCTCCATTTTTACATCGATTGTAATTTTGCTCTTAACTTGAAGATTTTTATTAAAATATATTAGTAATTAGTTCTGGGCCCATAACCTGTTATATTTAGGCTGTATTTCAATAAAACAAGTTAGATTTCTAGTTGAAAAATGAAAAATTATATTTACGTTGTATTTGTACATTAGAGTTCACAGGTAAAGACAACAGCGCCACAAGTGGCAACGAAACTAAAACTTACAAAAGCATTTACAAAGCCAGTTCGAAACAAAAAAAAAATGTTTACAGAGATGCCTACAAATACTTTATAAATTTATTCTTTCAATAGTTATGTATTAATTATTATTATGCCATATATACCTATATCTCTGTTATTAGGATAGTAATGCAATTTACTAACTGCATTTAAAATGCAAAACAAGAATCAATTAAAATTAATATTTTTTTCATATTTTATTTTCACATAAGTACCAATTTGGAAGTTTAATTTGTGTTAATATTTATTAATCGATCAATGAACTAATCTATAACATCTAACTCACGAACACGGCTAGTACATTAAAAATAAATTCATAGCGTTTTTACAAAAAGAAATATTATTTTTATTAATTCAGGGCAACCGGCTGGTTCAACTGAATGACATGTTAATTTGTGTATAATAAATGGCGTTTACTGTTGCATAGTAGATTATGTTGTCGCGCAGACGAGAATTGATTATTCATTACCTACCTACCTACTTGCAAATAAACATTTTAATATAAGAATAAGGAAAGTTTAACGAACCTTTTGTTGGTATAGTAGCCTATATTTAATTTATCCGGCTAAAGTACACCACCACTCTGACGTTTTTCATATATTTCGGCAAAAATGTAGGCATCTACTCAATTTTTGTTCGAAACACAAAGTTGTTTTTGGTAGGAATTGTTTTCTTTTTTTTTCTATATTAGCCTACCAAAGTGACTCTACTCTGCCTAGTGGTAAGCAGTTAGTGGAATTCAGAAGTGGTCGACACCATGCCAAAAGCCAAACTACTAATGCCTGTGTGTACTGTGCCAAGCCATCTCAAAGATGAGAGCAGTACTCCGCGCAGGAACGAACCTGTGTCTTATAAAAAGACACGAGCTGCTCAGGCGAGAAGTATCGCCTCACCCTGTTCAGGACTCCGAGTTCAGAAGGCGGTTCTAATGACGCATACGTTGTAATTTTTGCTTTTAATGCTTTTAATTAACGTAACAACTAGTAGGGTAGCGTACCTGTAGTACCTCAGTTGAACATCCATATTTTGTTTCTCAGTTGAACATCCATATTTTGTTTCTCAGTTGAACATCCATGTTTCATAATGTAGGTTAGTATAGTTTCTGGCCACATTAGTTTTGCAAGGAAATCGGTAAAGTGCTCCACTGAGTGTCGTTTCCCTATTAATTAAAACTCTGAAACCTTTTCACCATGCGGTTAACATTCCTTCCATTTCCAGGTTTACTCTCACGTATAACCTGAAAAAGGGGTTATGACGACCCTTTATTATACCGCGTACCTTCGTTAACAGGACATAAATCACAATTCTTTAACATAAAAATCTCATCGCGCGAGCATTCATTACTTAACTATGACGAAACACGGCGAAATGCCCCAGTAATGTTTCCCCTGTCAATTAGGCAAATTAAATAAACCGAAGCGGGTTTGTACGTCGAAATTAATATCACTTTCACAGCGTCAATTTAGTGGCGAAATAACACTGGCTGAAATATAAAGCGGTCATATTCACCACACTATTACGAAAAAATCAAATTTAAATTGAGAACTGGGCTTTTTCGTGGAAAACTCGGAGGGACTAGCCATTATCTTATATGGTTATGTTTTATTCTAGGGACTTTTGTGAGAACTCAGCTGATTGTATGGATAGTTTTGAATAGATAGGTACTTTATAAAATAAGAAAAATGTATTGTAGTAGGTACGTTCTACGTCAACATTTTTTATTCGTTAAAAGTCTCTTATATTTAAATATCTTGTGCTAAAAAAGAAAATCGCTATTAACCCTTTTAGTCCTACGTCCAGGGTTAATGCGAAAAACTTAAGCGTGTCTCAAACTGATTGGCCGGAAAATTGCTCGTTTAAAAACAGAGAAAGTGAAGTTAGTCACGAAGTTAAACCAATATTCTCTATAGAAACTTCGTGATATGCGCTTAACTTTAACAAACGATGACTTCTTCCATTTCTGTTCGTGATCTGTTCTAATATAAATAATAAAATATACCTAGTTTAGTATCAATTTGGTTGTTTGTATTAAGTTCGTATTATACAAAAAGTCATTACCTATATAAAAAAAATATTAGGCTATAACAAGTATTAAGCTTCTTTGCATATTGTACAAACATGCCTTATTTTCACTGATAGATAAAAAAAATTACACCTTACGGATTTACGCAGCTCTATCTACTTCAATGTTTTGTCTCCTTTCGGAAAACAAAAATACAGAAACCCAATAGACCTTTATATCCTTAGTATCTTTGCAAATAGTGTACAAAGGGACAACGAACAGTATATAGCATGCCCAAGTGTGGGAACGGGGTCAAAATTCTGTATACACATGTAAAAAACAAACTATTATGAACTAGTTTTCAAGGTATGTTTACTTTGCTGAAATAACTTGTATTTGCCTCTACAAGTAAGCATTTCGTGTCGTAGAAAGAACTTTTTAATTAGTTGCTACCTAATTTAATATCGCATTTTCTGTATTGCATTTTTTGACCATTTAATTGATCGAACGCTCTGCTTTTAACTATTCAAACAAATAGACCTTGCTATAGCGGTACAACTAAAAAATACTTTATATTATCTCAATTGTTTATAACAGTAATATGTAAAGCACGAGAAATGTGGCTCATCGTGCCTAGTACTTCCATAGTTACGACATAAAAGACAGTACACTCGAAATATTCTCATAAGGCCTATCCAAGTGTAAGGACTTCAAACGCTAGAAAGCTAGCTAACTGTAACAAGTTTTGTCATAAAATAGCGTATAAACTGTTTCTTGTAATATTTTCATCCGATTTACCGTTTATTTTAACATTGTACAGCTGTCTATCCTTATTCCTGGTATAAATACATAAACCTGCAACTGACGAATTCCGCTTATACGGAGTAAATGAGATATTTCCATTATCTGTGTGGAACTAAGCGCACACAAAGTGCTTACTGGATAGGTCCCAAGATACCTACGTTAGTTAATTCACCAATGTATAAGACGATCACGTACGAGGTCGTACAATGATGAATCGTCCTCGTGGATATTACAATTTTCGTCATTTTTATTAAAAATGGTCCTACTTGTACTAACACCCGTGCTTATCTGTATTCCATCCTTATTTCTACACGATTAAAGTATCTTACGTCTTTTATCCCGACAAGTAAAAATAAAATTAGTCTTTTTTAAGTGATATAATAGGTAATAGCACTTAAAACTTTTTCGAAATTTTTTTTATTGAATCTTTTTTAAACTTAACAGCCCATATAATAAACTGTCCGACAAAGTTCTATAATATTATATTATATACTAAAAAATGTCATAAAGTTTGACATGGGCTCGCAAAAATAATTCATGAAACGAAATGAAAGTCAGAACAAATTTTATAACAAAATCCCTGAAGCGAATACATAAAAGAGTTTGCTAATACACAACAGTATGAATTATTTCAGAACAAAATTTTCTTGTGTAAATATTTTAAGGGACCAGACAATGCCAACTCGTAACAAAGTTTTAGAAAACTTGAACACTTCTTATGCAACATCATCTTGTTTAAAGTTCTCCGGTGCTTCCCACAATAGTTTTGTGGCTTATACTGCCTACTACATTATTAAAGTGCACCCAGCAATCTTATAATATTCTACGAAGACGATCCTAAATTATCCAGCACTTATTAGAGGTAACTTAATCGCCTCAAGCCACGGAATCGATATTCTAGTACTAACTCTAGCCCGCCCTCGCAAGCGATATCGATACACGCTATAATGTTTCTGCAATGTTGCACGGCACCTACATCGAGATAGGCTTTAATAAACAGGTATACCTTTCTAACTTTCTGCCAGCTATACCATAACAATCAATCTCGATTAAATTAAATCATTATTTTGCTGCTCGAATCCGATGTTTCTCAATTTAAGATCTCGGCTACCCGTATAATATTAGAATCGAAACACTGGGTTACAATTAAGTAAGTACGTTACTATCGAATAAGGAATCTTTAGTTTCCAATCCAATTTGCTAGTATTCCCTTGCGTGTCTTAAGGGGAAGCGATTTATTTTGATTATAGCTGTTCCAGTAGAAAACAAGCTATAAATTAACAGCGACGACTTAATTAGTCCGCGTGTTCCCAATACCATTAGCGGTACACGATGACAGCTCCCTGATTCGAAAAAGAAATTGATGTAATATCTGGAAGGGCGGTGCCGAAATTAATGTTCGTAGGCTGACAAATTGGCTATGGGAGATTTTTAAATAATCTGACGTAGCATCGTGATGCGATCGGCTCGTAAGGGAAAATTTTCTCGTGCGATGTTATCAGATTTTGCATAACTCTCATCCTTTTATCATAAATTTGCAGCTGTTCTATAAGGAAGGTCGTAGGAATAGAGTTCAAAATGGTACATAAAAATTTACGTCATGCAGTGAACGTGTTCGGGGATACGTCACAGAAGGCTTTAAGAGTACTTAGCAACACTTAAAATATTCACGGAATGTTGAGCATACATCGAGTTTTGAAATTACTTATTATATAAACAGGCTTTGACACGATTTAAATGAACTTGGTGTTGTTCCTTAATTATATTTTTGCCTGTCTTGTTGCTCATGCTCTGAGGGTCGTAAGCCGTGGTTACTGATCTAGTCCCTTCAGTGTTGCTGTTCGGGTCGTCAATTCATCAATCTTCAAAGTTATTGCTCGGTAATGTGACCAGTTTCTAATGCCATTATTTACTCGTTTTATGAAATGGCATTTATGCAGATATTTGTTATTAATAATTGGTTTTTCAAATATAGGTATATTTATATATTTGGATAACACTATTCCCTTTCTTTTGGCCTCCTAATGAAATTAATGAAGGAAATAACAAAAAGCTAGGCGACTTCGTATCTTTGGATTATTTCGTCAGTGCTAATGTTTATTTGGGTCGGAAATGTACATTATACATGAAAGAAATTCAATACAGGAAAAACCAAGCTGAAAAGAATTACGATCGTCCCTTCCTGGAATGTTGCGAATGCAAGTAACATTCTGCTCAAATAACGGGTAGTGTATCTTAATTTACGTAGAATAAATACAGCAGATGATATTTAACGCCCAGAGTATTAAAAAATCTGAAAACCAACCTGCTACCATTGTTTTAAAAATTATAGTCTATTTTTATATGATGTTAAAGACGTTATCTTTGCCTTCTTACTCTTTCGTTCGTTGAAACTTAAGTGAACTAACAAGATCCATTAAGTACTTCTCTTAACCATTTAACTGAGAGCCTTTGGAGCAGAAAGGTTCTAGAGTGTAGATGTGTGAAGACGCAGCGTGGGTAGAGCCCTCACAAGGTGGACCGACGACCTTATAAGGGTGGCAAATAACCGACCACGGTGGCGAAACTTGGAGGAGGCCTATGTCTAGCAGTGGCCGTCTTTTGGCTGATATGATGATGATGAAGTACTCTTCAGTCATACTTGTTGCTTACCATCTGCTGTTAGCAAGTTATGCGACGACGACTGAGAGCCTCCGTGTGAAACGGTTCTTGAGCACGCGAGATTTCATTGCTTGTTACCTTAATTGCCTACTTTTATGTGCACAAGTGAAAATGAATGTTGAATAACTTTGACAATTGCTAAGAACGAGTCCTTAACAAAATGTTATCCCTCAGAAGTTAATATTTTATCCCACACGCTATATGAGACGCCTATTTAAATTAATTGGATAATATAAAGAGCGTGTGTAAATAAATTTATTTACAGGCTTCCCTGAAATCGGGCTCACGCCATGTTATTCTGAACTGTTTGCCGTAATAACAAGTGAAATTTTATAAGCTTGAATATAATACTTTTGGCTGCCATTGAATTCCCTTTGTAAGCCTATTGTTACAAACTATTCACGCACGCAACACTTACCATATTATGTCGAAAATTGCTTTTAATGTGGTGCTTAAACTAGCTAATTTTTGCTACCTTCTGTTTATGTAGTTTTTGCGTGAAGAAACTAAACAATATTTCTTTATGGTGAATAATTAATCGCGAATTACAAATAGAAACAAAGCGTTGCGTCAAAAAATTGTGATAGGTACTTGTTTCACTATAGCGCTTAACTGAATAAAATTTTCTTTGACAATTCCATTCCTTGTAAATTATTGAGATAATCGGCCCCTATATCAATTTCATTTGTATAATTTGGCCGAACTTTGGAGACTCCAAACACTTACGAAGCGATATTTTATAGAGTTTTTCTAAAAGAGACCAATAAACTTTTCTATCTTTTAGTTAATAAGTTTCACATTTACTGTGGCCCCAACAGAATAAGAAGTGGTATGAAACCTAAATTCGAAAGGTCAACAGTAAATAGACAAGTAACAGTGTGGATATAAATACTAAGGAAAAGTTTTAATGTGTTTGGAAATAAATCGGTCTATTTATGTGTATAACAGCCCAACACCCTAGTGGCCCGAAGAGTCGGTAACGTCTATGGAACTAAAAGAGTTACATGGGTAAAGGGTGTGAAACTTTCAAGTTCCAAATGCTTTTACGTTTCATGCGTGATATATCAGTGAAGAAAAAGCTTTTCGGATAACTTTTCCTCTTATATGTGCTGAGCTTTTAAGTCGCTCAAGTGATAGTGCACACAACAAGAAAATTGCGGAACACAATGGAAAAATTAGATCATCATCATATCGGCCCGTTATTATCCCACTGCAGGGAACGGCCTCTTGTCACACAGAAAAGGCATTAATCGTCACGCTTGCTCAAGGCGGATTGGCGATTTCAGACTTCCTCAGAAGTCCAGGTTTCCTCACGACGTTGTCCTTCACCGTTAATTATATAAAATAAAATTAGATACTAACATTTTTTTTTCATTGACCACATCATTACAAATAACTAAGTAAGAGCAATATAAAAATACATTTTGATACTGCATGCAGAATGCAGTTACGTCAATGTCAAAACCAAATTTAAAAGTGATGTCACTATTCGACCAATGACTTTGAAAGATGCATTGCAAAATAATTTTCACTTTCCACCAATATATGACCAAAACTTTGAATTATATAGAAACCAAACTGCTTATAATATTCGTACTTATTACAACAAAAGAAATATTTATTATAATCAGTAGGTTGAACTGTGAGGGCGTTTTGATGATTAACCAGCGTTGACCAAAACCAGATTGAGTCAGTCGTGAATATTTGATTAGGTCATCTTTGTCACACCTGTGTTCGAGTGTACTTTTTGTACCTATTAATACATTTTTGTGAACATATTTTTTTTAAAGCTGTCTGTTTTTTTTTTATTTTTGTTTCGTTTCAGAGTGGAAATGTTAAGAAAATCAGTGTCATAGGACTAGCTTATCTTATATAGAAAATGGTCGTAGTAGTGGTAAATTGTGTACTATGCCTAATGAATAACGGTAGGAATGCTTGGAATTAGTTGTGATGAATAAAAAATGTCGAAACTTATAGACTATGGTAACCCATTTCAATTAAATATTCCCTAAAGTGCTTGTTTGTCAAGTTTCGAAATAAAAAATATTAAACAAAGGTTCTTAAATTTCTAAATTTAGCGCATATTTTATCGTGATTGTTTTGTGTAATCAAGAAATGAAAGATTTGACGCCTCTGTCAACAGTCTCAAAGAAATTCTTAGAAAGTCAAAGTTAAAGGGTTATTTTCATTCGCCGTGACTGGGGACGGGGCGTTCCCTAGTTATTATCTTTACGAGGGTTTGAAAGCTCGCATTTTATATTATTGCTTTTTATACTGTTTTGTGGCTGGTACTTAACTGTATAGGCAAGGTGGTCGAGGTCAGGCCATAGGGCCGGTATGCAGCGAAACACTTATTTCGTTACGGGTATAATGCCCTGAAGCTTAATTTATTTGGAAAGTTTTAACACTTTGTGATCCGTTACAAATTGACTTTTTTGCCGAAGGGTTAAGTTGGAACCAATTATTTTTAATGTATGCGACACGTATGGGACGCGTTAACCTTTATAAAGTTTACTGTTACCGAGGCTACACTATATTATTCTAATGTTGGTAACACTCCTGGGAGCTGTTCATGGTCTGTATTAGCTGCCAGTAACTTGTATTGCACTAATTTATTGGTATTAAATTTTGTTTGATGTTCTTGAACTGGTCAACTAATGGCAATAATGTTGTCTTGCCTTTCTTTGTTATAATATCCAAGTACCTAGCTATATATGAATCTGTGTAATTGAAAAACATAAAAATCTTGTTTTTTAATTAAAGCTTAAGCCTTTTTCGAGTAGATACCATGAACGCCATTAAATTTTCATTTAAATATTTTACGCTGTCACCAAGAAGACAACGCCGCTTCATTCATGGTTGGAATCACATCATACCATTTACCTGAAGTTTTGATCGAATTACTTAAATCGATTGGATAAGGAAATTCTTTCTAATGAGACCGTCTTCACTTCTTTACCTACGACACAAGGCCTTTTTTAGTCAGAGAATTATCTTTAATACTTGAAAAATGTGATCTAACACTTAACACGAAATTAACGGAATGAACATCCCAAGGACAGTTAAAGTTCTCATTCTAGTAGTATCAATATCAACATCGGGGAAAAAGTCCTAAGTTTTATTTTTTCGAGCATGAATTTGAAAATTATGGTTATAACAATAACAAAGGTAGGCGATAACTCCGCTCTTCAGTGACGTCTTAGATGAGTAATTATACAATTAATTCAACAAGGCGCCTAATATTAAGACCATGTACCAAGTTTTTATAAGAAATAAGAAACAATGAGAGTTATTTGTTCAGAATTTTCTTCGACCTATAAAACCAGCTGACGCTTGGGGCTTTAATTAGTGTGATGTATTGATGATTGTTGTATATTATTGTACTTTCTGTGAATCTAGGTAAAAAGCAATAGATACTATTGTGTATATTGAGTAAGTGGAACACCTTTTTCTTTATGTCTTTAATTATCGTGAATGTATTTCATTAAATATAGAACACGACAAGAGTTTTTCTCGACTAGCTTAACTGAGAATAGATAGTAATCTTAAGAACCTCATCTATTTACTATGGACTGTATGTAGTATTCTGCTGCTAAAGGTAGGTATAAGGCATTGTTTTCACAACATAATAGATTGTGCCTTCGATTGTAATAGAAAATAGGTAATGCTCTCTTTCACATAGCACCGACAGAAGCTGACGTCACACGTAGCCAACTATCCCTCTGCAGATTTTTTCGTCTATAGACAGCGGTTACCGTTTAACTTGAGGCGGTCATTTTTCTGGTCTGTGATTATTGACAATAATAAAAAAATGTGTATCTAATTTAAGACAGGCACTCGCAAATATTGTTATACTTTATCTTTAAAAACGTTTTATATAATACTAGTTATAAAACTCCATTTAAATGTTCACAAAGTGTATATTTAATAAAAGAATGTCAACAACAACCTGTGTTCTAGTCTAGATATACATATTTATAATCACTATCGCTGTCCCATTCACTCATAAGACATTCTTATGAGACGTCACGAAAGCATAATTGCATTTATTTCCGAACTGTGCCATCGCCAAGGTTAAAACTATCGTTATAAAATTGAAATGCATAGTATACTAGACTAGCTGACTGCAACGCGGTTTCGTCCCCGTTACTAACATCTTTAATTACTGCACCGCCCCTGTGACTCGTAGCATGATAGTACATACCCTATAACCTTCCTCAAAAACTGGGCTATCAAATGCAAAAACAATTATTTAAATCCAACTAGTAGCTCAGTTAAAGCCTGGAACTCTTTACCAGCGCATGTGTTACCATCTAAGTTTGATCCTGGGTCTTTTAAGTGGGGCGTGAAAAAGCATCTCACTAAGCCGCCATAGTAGAGGCCACTATACCAGTAGTTTGGCTTTCGGAGTGGTGTCCTCCACTTCTGGATTCCACTGACTGCTTACCATCAGGCAGAGTGGAGTCACTTTGGTAGGCTAATATAAAAAAAAAACTTCTGAACAAACACTTTCGCTTTATACATTAGTATTGGTCAGTAATTATATTATGATATACGACCTTTTGGTAACGAACTGTAATATCATGAGTAGTTTTATCTTTAAGCATGACAATGTATCGATGACACGATTACCTCGATATTCGTAATTCGACGCCAAAGTTAAAACAGGTTAAAACACATTTGGTTCATAAATAAATTCATATTCAAATAAATAAAGTCATAAAAACTCAAACTCAAAACAGTCAAAACCATTGCGACCTCTTTGAAGAATAGGAATTGCTATATTTTCCAAGTACATAGTCAATCAAAAAAAAGAAAAGTCAAGGTAAACGTCACTGATATAATGGGTCTAATAGACTTACAAACCGATCTTGTCTAGTAGACCTATTTTCTAAAGCATAGACATAACTTGGTTAAATTATTTTTTTAAACATTATTAATTACTCTTAAAAGCGTTTTTCTAAACTTCAGCTGAAAACTCAAATTCTTGTAATTAAGCTGAGAGTCAAATTGAAACACACCCACGTTGTCTGCGAGTTTAAGAACAAAGTAACTTAAGTAACGTGATTTGTACCACTATTTATAAGATAAGACCTTGAGTGACACATTCAAGACCTTTTTGTTGTACGTTCGCTGTGCATTACAGTTGCAACAAAGACATTGTACCTACATATAATGTTGTTAGCATATGATCGGGAGTTTCGCGACCTGTCGTAAATTTTCCGACCCCGAAATTTGACAAAAGTGAAAGACTATGTGGTTTTGTGTACGGATTACTACGCAGAGGTTCGATTCCCGGGTCGGCTAAAGTGAAATTAGATTTTCTATAGAGAAATTCTCAGTAGCCCGGAGTTTGGAATTGTGCCCGATAAATGACAATAGACCCGCCCACTGTTACATGGAATCCAAAATATTAATGGCGAAACAAGCGGTTAAATACCTCTGTCCACTCCTTCGGGATAAAAGGCGAGAAGCTATTAGTTTAGTACATACATACGTGGTTTTCGTTCTAGAATATGTCTCCACCCAATTTTTCCATAGGTGTCGTAAGAGGGGTTAGGTATGTACACTCATTCGTTTGGGAGAGGCGCATGTCCCGCAGTGTACATATTGAAGGATACTCACCTGTTAAACATGATAGCTGAGATCGATGACTTAGGCCTCTTCTAGTGCTCTAAGCGTATGATAACCCTTAAGTTCATTACTGCTACTGAATACTCTTCTAAAAAACTTTATTATTAAATTTTACACCACCGAGTCATCGAGGCGTATTGTTATAAAAGCCTTTCACTGAAAAAGCTTAATAAAGTATACAAACTTTTTTGAATTCTTTGAAGACATTAAAACAGATTCGCAAGACACATTTTAAAAGAGTGCAAAACTCCTTCTACGTTCATGTCATCTTAAATTTATGACCTGTTAATTTTGAGTGCTCAAATAAAATAAACTCTCCATTTCTTTTGTTGTTACTACCGTTACGATGTTTGTTTAACTTTGTATTTCGCAAATAACAATTGAATGGAGCCGTCATTCGAGAATGTTCTACTTGTGACTTGTAACTCTATATATCCACCTTTCTCTTTGTTATTATACAATTAATTACTTTGTTGTATACCTACATGTACTTATGAGCCTTTACAAAGCGCTTGAGGCTGTAAGTAACACTGTCTGCTTGTTTCCTGAATTATTGAAAAGTCAATAATTATTATTTACAAATAAACCTACTGCCTGCTTTCAATTCAACAATAGTGGAGTCATATTGTTATAGATTTATGATCTTACCTTTGTACCTATCATAACTTTAAATGAATTGGACAAGTAAAATTAGAAACATGAACAAATATCGTCCACGAAAACCTTTTTTAATACCTGTAATGTTAGGTAAGTAACTACGTCATAAAAAATATTTAGTAAAATTGACGAACGAAGTCGTACTAGCTCTAAAGACACAGCCAGGCATTGTGCTGCCGCAGGAGGCTATTAGACCAACCCTGCTATTTTCCTTTTTATAAGCTACATAAAAGTTATGTTCCTGGAATAACAAGAGTCATTGGCTTCAGTAACTGCTTACTATCAAGCGCGTATGCCCGCTTTAGTGGTATAAAAATATTATATCTTTTAATACCTGTCCCTTTTGTACAAATTTGCATTGAATTATTGGTCTTTGTTGGAGAGGCTGATGCGTTTTTGCGGTCTTTCAAAAAGTTGATGAAAACACGCAAAACCTTTTTGTACAGAACACTGCATTAAATTTGAGCATTAAGTACATCCTAAAATTCTTTACTGTCCATTTTCCTACGGTACAAAAACAACCTCAAAATTATTTGGACATTCTCGACCATATAGACCAGTAATCTGGTTAGGGTCTCTTTCGTAATACCCTAATAATGCTATTATGGCGTTTACGACAATTTTCGCTGGCCGTCTGACATATTGCTGCGATGTTTATCGCATGCCCGCCTCATGCTATATTTTTTCCTTTATATGTTATACCCGACCGCGGTGGGTAATATTTTCATCAGACTTTCTTCTATACCATGTTTTTACTGTTGTTGGTTCAAAATGAGGGACATATTCTTGGAACAGATGGGCTCGGCTCTTGATTGATGTCTACGTAAGTTCTTAGTAAAGCTCGGTATACTCTAAAATTAGTGTTTTTGTCCCTCGTGTATGGTAATCCATATTTTTATCGGTAAAACTATTATTCGGTCCTCTATCGAATCATGTTCGCTGTATTCGTCAAATTCTGTCTTATAATGTTTATACATTTCTAATTTGCAAAGTCGTATCCATTCGCCTTTGCAATTGTACTTATGAGATAATACAATATTTTAATGTAACTCTAAAATCATGTCTCAGCCTTATGGGCTGGCAGTATTTTTACCTAGTAATTGTTTTAATAAAATATGTTTCCCAGTGTATGAATTGTATTTTTATAGACAAAGTTACTGTGACTTGGGTCTTTGCGCTGCATTGTTCAATTACAATGTAACGGAATGATGGGAAGTGTTAATGTTGGCAATACAAGCAACTCTTCTTGAATTGATAAAAACAATTGTCTATTAACTATCTATCGTTAAACCGTAATGGGTAATAGGACAGAATTACAGTGTGCAACAAAACTGTACCAATTAAAACATTATCGCATTACCGGTATTAGATTTACAAACTTTGTTATGAAACGTAGTTGAGTAACTATTAATAAGAATTTAACTAACTGCGAGTCATTTTTCGCTTCACAACTTAAGAAAGGTTATTCGCAATTGACAACACCTGAGAAAGGAAAAGAAAACTATAGTTTTGCAAACATTCCTACTACGCACATAGCAAAACGAGAAAATAAAATACTATATAAAACATTAATAAAAATAAATATATATAATATGATAATATAATATGATCTTGATTATTATAAGGTTGTGCCAGAATTGATGACTAATCAGCAGCAAAAGATCAGTTGATGCAGCAATGCTTTTAGATATTATTTCCTTTACATTACAATTCATTGTTAGTTGTACAAGTTGATAGTTTGGTGGTTGAGCAAACATTCCAAAACCTAATCCCGATCAATGCCGAGTATTGGCATTAAATGTTCACTACCAGTTAAAATTAGATTTGTAGCAATTTGATCTACTTTGACCTAGATAATGTTAACCAGGCAGACTTTTATACTTTTTAGAGGTTATTACCTAACCTTTTATGTCTCTGTTTCACCTTTGATTAGAGAGAGACGGATATGTTTTTGTTGAGTCATAATTGTGTCCAGCTGTGAGTCACGAACTTGCGGTCACTGAGTCATTTGAAAGATTGCGTTTAGCTGCTCTGAGTTATTCATCGGCGCAGGCGCCGCCCAGATTGATCGAATGCTTAAGATCGTGAGTGCTTGTACTCGTATGTACAGTCATTGCGTATTTAGCTATTAATGAATATACTATAATTTTACATTACTCTGTGCTCACCATTTCACCGTTATAGTATGTTGATAACATCAATTTTCTTCTGCTATATTTATTTTACGATTTATACAAATTAAAAGACAAATTTTAAAATATTTGTGGGTCACAAAAACATTTTGTGATTCACTTTAACCAATAGAACCATGCATGCAGTTTGTTCAATTTTAAATGAGACCGATTTACTATAAGTATACTACTCTTTTTATACTAGTTTAAACGAGAATATGGCCGTCTAATGAAGTAATGAAAACAAAGCACAAAGATATCTCATATTGCTTGACTCGTGGAATCCGCGACACCACAACCGAGGCATTCTCCCCTATTCCTCAAGATGTATCATATTTTCTTTGAAATATAGTTATTATAGCTTCTTTCTTGTTGCCTTTAAACATATTACACAATCGACAGCATAAGTAGGTACTTAACTGCATGTAACATTATTTATTGAGTCATTGTCATATCAGTCCTTTGTAGTACAACATAAAGGAAAAATACCACAACAAAGAATAAGTCCTTTATACACTGAGGGGCTCAAACGAAAAACCCTAGGCTCTTTAATCAAGTCTTTTTTTAAAGAATGTTTCTTTATAAGAAACCACATGCGGGATATATTTGCTTGTCAACGAATTATTAGAAAATCCCAGTATTCTTTTTTTCCTAGTTCGCAGTTTCGATAAACATTTTTAGGATAAAACCTTAATACCTAATTTGTTAAAAATTAGGAACAGCTTTTGTCTTTATAACTCAGTTATCATTGGAATTAGTAATTGTAATTTGTAATTATACTAATCGAGACTAAATTTGTACGAATTTGTTATTAATGGAGATATTTTAAATGTATGGAAGCATAATGCTTGCCAGATAAATTAGTAGTCCTTACTGTAATATATTTACAAGTAAAATTATAGTACTTGCTATTTAGCTTTTCGTTAATGTTAATCTAGTTTCTTTAACTGACAGAAAGTACAACTAACAAAATGCAGCCCGCAGCTATTTGTGAAATATTTCTACAAATTAATAAACCAAAGTCGAATACCGAAAATCATAAAAACTTAATGCGGTATCACAGAATATAAAACGGATTTCGGTGCTTACGATTTCTGTTTCATACCATAAAAAGATTAAATTAATCCGAAGCTTTCTTTGATCTTAATATATTCACGGTTCTTACAATTCTGTTCTCCAAACGCAATGAAAACATACTGGGATTAGTATTAAATAAACTTCCTATTATTACTGTCCTACACAGAAATGAAAATAACAGTTTTGATCAAAGAACTGAGAGCGTTTGAAACTTTGATAAAGCTGTAACCTAGAAGAGGTTATCAAGTTGCCCGAATTTCGTGGCGAAATTAAATGACACGGATATTTTTGGACTCCTTTCAAGTGTCTTAATTCATCGTCTTTTGATTACTAGTAATAATCAAAATGTCTCGTTAGCCTAGTATTCATTATTATTATTTCAGTTCTAAGACGTACACAGCTGGACATGGTCTTCCCCATGGTCGTGAGCCACTTTCATCCATCGGTTGGCCGCCACCCTTATCAGATTGGCGGTCCACCTTGTGAGGGATCTGAATATTATTTATTATTTATTAAGTACAAAACAGCTATTACAAAATGTCGGTATTAGCAATTCCAACTGAACTAGAATTTTAAGCCTGTAT